>CM075942.1:6927567-7229270 GCA_038030265.1 Corythucha ciliata | reverse complement strand
ATCATTTGCTACTGTATTCATTAGCTGTAACTAAATATTACAACTTCATCATTAGCTCTATAAATTTTTTTTTTTCTCGAAAAAAGTAGGAATTGTCACTCGAAATTATAAAACCATGGTTTTTTCACCAAATTCTGCTCTATGCTAATCACTAGATGTCCAAGACCGCACTAGATAACAGTAATCCAGCGTAACGTATTTCATCAATGTGGGTCATTTTTTCCTGAAAACAATAACAGACTGATATAAATTCTAAAATTAATGATTTACCCCGAAAACTCATTATTCGTAACAGAGATCCTGTGCAGCCATGGAAATCGTTAATTTTAGTTAGTTTAATGTTCGTTAGTTTTTGAAACTAATTTGAAACTCACCGAAGTGTCCATCGACACTTCTCTCTGGACATAAATGTAAAGTGTCTGACATAAATTTCTTGCCTGTAAATAAACTCTGATGCAAATTTCTGGAAGTGAGTGTTTACCCCAAGGAAATTTGTGTCTGTCACTAAATATCAAGCAATATTAGTGTCACGGGACACTTCGGTGTAAACCCACCCCGCATAACAACGGAATCGGCAGATGTTCCCTTCCATATCCCTCAAACCACGGTCCATCATCCCCGGCTTAAGGTTCTCCCGGTTAAGGATTCTTATTCCCACCTGACTGACGGTGGGCGTCCCCAGCAGGGGTGGGCAAAATACTTTGAAAATGTATTTTAAATACAAAGCCCAAAATACTTTCAAAAATGTATTTAAATACTGAAATACAAATACTTTTTGAATTGTATTTTGAATAAAATACAAATACAATTTAAAATACTTTTCAAAAATTCGATTTCGACGGCAGATAGTGCGAAAAACACAAAAGTGCGAAAAACACAAAAAATAAATAATTCAAAAATATCAGGTCCTTCAATAGACAAGTTGACAAAATGTAGCAGCGCGAAATGGCGATGCGCCGCGATGCGCAAAAGAAAGTAGACAAGTTGTCACCAAGTATTTAGTACCGAACCGGCGAGCACTGGTGGATCGTGAGCTGAAAAGGAGGTGAGGTCACACTGGTGGACCTATATCGGGGCCCGGGGCGGAAATCTTCAAGAGGCCCCTAAACGTCTCTAAATATACATAAAACCTCTATTGGTAACCTCTAAGGCCTTTTCCTAATTTTAGCCATGGCCTTTTCCATATATTGTAGGCAAATTACCGCTATTTCCACAGTCTATCCGCTAAACAGAGCTTATGCCAAGTTTAAACTGCGAATTTCTCCATTTTAGCAACGAATGAGTGCTTTTTGTCAACTTTAACAGCAAATTAGCGCTTTTCGCCGCAAATTAGCAACTGATTAGCGGGGTAATCCCCCCCACCACCACCATAAATACATAAATATGCGCTTTTCCCCAAATTTAGCAGCAAAGTAGATTTTTTATCCTGTGAATTAGCGATGTTTCTTTAACTTTCCTCGAGTTGGCGTTTTTCACAATTTTAGCTGCAAATTAGCGATTTTTTCTAGCGGTTTACTCAGTATGAGCTGAAAATTACTCAATATTAGCCGTAAAATTCTCGAAATGTTTACCACAAATTAGCATTTTTTGTTCACCGTAACCATACACTGCGGAATAGCGATTTCGTCTCAGTTTTAGCCGCGAATTTGCGAGTTTTTCACTCATAGCCATAAATTAGCGCTTTTTCTCAATTTTAGCCTCAAAGTCTCCCGAGGAAGCCGCGAATTAACGTATTTCCAATTTTTGACGCAAATTTAAATTTGTCTCAATCTTATCCGTAAATTGGCGCTTTTTCGTAATTTTAGCAGTGCAGTAGCTATTTCTAGTCCGTGTATTAGCGAATTTTGTTCATTTTAGCCACGAATTGGCGTTTTCCGATGTTTTTACTGCAAATCGGCAATTCTTCCATTTTGACAGTGAATTAGCACTTTTTGTATCAATTTAGGCTGAAAATTAACTTTTCTCTTTATTCTAGCCAGAATAATTAGTGATTTTGTCTATATAGTCCAGTCATTAGGTGAAAAATAGAAACAAGTTTTGGGGTAGAAATGGTTTTTATGGTTCTATATGTATTTTGAGGTGCTGAATCCGAATCTGAGGTTTGCCAACAAAATTTCGTGACGGAAAATGGAGAAAAATGCTAAAAACGGAGAAATTTTTGACTTTTTTTTTATTTTTTGAGTATAGCTCAAACACTATCAACTTTTTGTAAAAAAACGTTATTATGTTATTTAAAGACGAATAAATTTGCTACAGTTTGAGCGCAACCGGAGCTCTGTAGGT
This sequence comes from Corythucha ciliata, assembly GCA_038030265.1. NCBI lineage: Eukaryota > Metazoa > Arthropoda > Insecta > Hemiptera > Tingidae > Corythucha > Corythucha ciliata. The sequence continues at coordinate 7,226,987 of CM075942.1, read as the reverse complement.
CCAATAGATCCCGAGATACAGCACGTCAAAATTTGGCCGATTTTCGCAAAAAGTGCAATTTTTGGGTTTTGACTATCTACCGAGCCAAATTTCGGCAGAACCCCCTCCTCCTAGAGATAATCAAAAACTTATATTATTTATTCGAGGAAACGCTATGTCTGGTGCTCCAATTATTAAAGGTACTAATCAATTACCAAATCCTCCAATTATAATAGGTATAACTATAAAGAAAATTATAATAAATGCGTGGGCTGTTACAATTACATTATAGATTTGATCATTTCCAATAAAAGGCCCAGGTTGTCTTAATTCAATACGAATAATTCATCTTATAGATGTACCAACTATTCCTGCAGAGATGTTATCGTAAGAAAAGTTGTAGTAAATGTTATTGACTTTAATTCAAGCGCAAAACGAAGTCGGTAGACCCCATGGTTCTCTTGCAATCTTAGAAAATCTGAAACAAGGGAAATGATGTTTATTGAGGCTCCTGGTAGGTTACTCTGAAACTATCTACTTTTTGACAACATGACTTATTATGAATTTTCTATGAGTTAAGAATTATTGTTGAAATCAGTATACATATTTGTAAATGTATGTATACAATTTATGATACGTAAAATTAAATTAGACACATTAAAAGACATCATATCATCAGGTAAAAAAAGTACAAGTATTAGTGAAACAAGTGTGGACTTTTATTATATATACAACGATATTTTACTATACTTAATACAAACATGGATTAATTTAATGCGATATTACAGTAAACGGGGTCTTTTTGATGACCCTGGTTGGGGATCAGTGATGAGAGGTTCGTCAAATTCGAGGTCTCCTGGAAAATAGAAGAGTAGGTAAAATGAGAATGAGTTTGGTGGAAATAACAGTTTCTACATAGAGAATTATGGCAGCTTTTCAAAACTAGACATACCTTCGATGAGGTTTTCTTCAGCTTCTTCAGTCAATTCATCCTCTACTTCCAATATTTTCGCACATCCCTCCACAGGATGTGCAGAGTGGTGAGCAGTGGAGGCCGATCCTTCTACAACCACAACTGTTCTGGCAACCTTTTTTGCATTTGCACGAGATGTTATTTAGCACGGATTCTGGCGCAGGGTTGGCAGTTGTGGTTATTGGGACCAGACTATTCCTTGTCTTTCTCCATCCCCACTTCGTTGGATCTTTCTGCTGACTCCCTTTACACAACCACTGCTGCACCTGAAGGTATACTCGCAAGTAGTGTTGTTGGGCAGCAGATTCAGTTGGTGGGAGTGAGGCTAGATTGGACGACGTTTTGAAAGACGACGTTATGTACAGCTTGTACCTGAGGTCGTTCAAGCTGGTCTCTTTTCGAGGACTATACAAAGCCATAAGAAAAATATTTCCGGCTTTTGAAATATCGTGAGGGTCTGCCTGAGGGTATTTGAAAACCTGTACAACTTCCTGTAAGTCAGGATTTTTCTGCAGGATTTTTATGGACTTCATCTTGCCCTGGTTGAACAAAGCCGACGTAGTGTCACATCCAGTCATCGCGTGCAAAAATAGTATGTGAGGCGAAACGGTTTTGTTTATGGCAACATGTGGATTGTATAGGGTGTGAGTCACCTTTCCTTTTCCCGGTTTCAAGAACCGCACATTTTGCTTTTCAGGGGTGCACAGGCCAATCAACAATACCAGAAGGTCTACGTATTCTCCCACAACTATTACATTTTCCTTTGCTTCAGACATTGTAAGTGCTGTCCTAACAATGAGGACATCAGCATCTTCTGCAGCTTGGCTCGAATAAATTTCAGCTTCATTGAATTTGTCCATTAGCACGGGGATAAATCGCCTCTTATTCTGTGAGTTTGCCAGGAAACTCTCCTGGGATACAGTGGGCACCATGATTTCAGTAAATGATATCGCAGCAGACTGCTTTCGTTGTGCTCTTCTCTGTCTTTCGACTTGTTTGGTGCCTTGAAACCCTTCGTCAGGGTAACCATCAAAGATAACAGTTGCAGCTGGATAGTGTGCTTTGACGTATGACACATAACTTCTGCAAATTTCGGCATACGTCTGGTTCAGCTTCCATTTAACCCTGTGAAGTAAATATCCTCCATCAATGACAAATTTTGGATTGGTCAGGTCCTGCTCAGTTGGAGTAAATGCCTTGTACATGCTTGATTTGGTTGCTTTACGCATTATCCCGTGCTCATCGAAAAGAGAGAGCGGGCAGGGGCTAAGCTCATAGCTTAAAAATTCTCGCAGCTCTTCATCGGTGTGCTTGACAATGGTGATCCGTTGGAAAAGTGTAGTGGGACTGATAACTACAGTCTTGTCCTTAATCTGAATTGCTGAGTTCATAATTGCAAGAGGCTGCACTCTGTCACTTCTTTTCAATTTCATGTGTTGGAAATTGCCACCAGTGGAGTCCTGAAGACTTTTCAGCCTCACTTCCTTGGACAAGTGGCAGTTGATCCTCTCATCACCTACAACACCCGTACTTATTGACTTGAGGTCGGTGGTTTTGGGGAAAGGAGCATGTTCGTTAAACCAATTCAGAAACTTCTGTGCATCAGAGTGGTCTCGCTTTTGGGCACTGTCTCTGCTGTCAACATGTTGCTCGGATGTTGCAACTTCCAACCCTGCAAATTGTTCAATCTGTTGGCACACATGGACCCGTGCTGTCATGCCTTGAGTCCATTTTGACAAAACACCTGCACTTACTCCACGGCCATGAGTGAGACCGCCACTCGACTTCATCGACCTCATGAGAGTTTCCTCAATCGTCATATCACTCCAGATACCACACCAAAACTTATCAGTCCGACGAATTGAGAAAAACCCTTGGGTGATGAATTGCTCTAATTCAGCAGATGGCATGACAGTTTCCAAGGTATGCATATCCTGAAGGTACAGATGACTGCATTTGGCATAGTTATGATGGCCACTGGAATGAAAAATAGGGAGCATTTCATGAATTGTTTGAAGGTGTAGTTTCCAGTTGCTGCTTCTCTCAGCTTCAATGAAATGCTTCATCAAAGTCACCATTTCAAAGTAGCGAACCCAGAGCTTGGCAGTTGGGCCGCGTTCAGCCAAAACTTGAAGCTGGGTTCTGAATTGTTCTCTCCAAGCTTTTACAGTCGCATTCTCTTGCACATCATTTGAAAGAATAACACTTCTGTCCAAGTTGAATAAGATCTCTGTTATGTCTTCCTCCATATTTGGTGACAGGACCATTGAGTCTATGACAATTTTGGCCAACGTTCTGTGCGCCAACATATGAGCTCGCACTGCCCTTGCGTAAGAATGGCCAGTCATAATTCTTTCTGTAGAGTTTGCTGCAAATATGGTAGTAAACAGCTCAAACAAGCATTATCACAGCCAACCAAACAGCCTTGCATTATCAAACCAATTGCTCCCATAAAGGACATCAGTAAGTGAAATCCACCCAGCCTCACTATGACATTGGAGAGAGCAGGATCATTGGGGCGACTTGCAAGAATGTCTCGAGCCTTGAGGTAGAGGGGTTGGTCAAATGTGATAAAAGTGGTAACTTGATTCAAGTTATGAGTGTTCTCTACCCCTTTGTAAATTGCTGTCAGAATTGTATCGTAGTCACTTGGAGGAGCATTGATGAAAGGCATGTAATTAATAAAAGTTTGTTCATACGGCATGTCCCTCATGACATCTTCCATAAACCCATTCCATGCAGATAGGCCAGGGATGTGTCGACTTTTGCCATATAGCCAAAGCAGATCAGGCACACTAGGAACCACAGTTGATTCTGTTTCTGGGTATAGTTCCCTCAGATCTTTGACCAGGATGTCTGATAACCCATTAGGCTTAGTCCTTTCAAAGTGGAACATTTTCATGGATGCATTACTGCTACGGTTGGGCGGCGATGTGAGTCGAAGAATGACTTGGTTGGGGATGACTGCGCGCTTCGGTTAAATACAGGAAATACCACCCATCACATGAAACGTGTGGTGTCCATCGATTGTGTGGACGTTGAAGTCCGCATTATCGAAGACCTGCTGTGAGAAGGTTGGAGGATAGACTTGCAGTGGGTTACTGTGGACGGCTGACTCTTCCAGGCGCATGGTCTCAGAATATGTTGCACCAAATCCCAATGAGGCCAACAAATCAATCAAATTCCTTGAACCAAACTTCTTATATACTAAAACTGACAACCCAAGAAGAATTGGAGACAGGAAGGACTTGGGCCTAACTGCGCCAATCGTGGCATGAGCCAATGCTGTGCTCTTCTTTTCCCATTTTTCGTGGTCTCCTCGTTTCTTGTGTAGCACGACTGTATTCATAAATGAGCGTAGAGTTTCAGGAATCATTTCCTTACTTCCATCCACGAAAGTGTCAGGTGGGGGGTACTGATCTTTTTCATAATTAATGGCACTTATATCCTCAGCAATAATTGCAGCTGCAGTTGTGCATATCCGGAGTCTTTCCTCCTCTTCGTTTTTGGCCTTCTCCTGGTACCATGCGTCTGTCAAAATTTTATACCCCGTGTTTTTGAAGCAAACAACCATCTCCTTCTTTTTGGAAAATGAACAAAATCACGTCGGAACCGTATTTTTTAAGTAAGTGGGCTTTCACCGTTCTGGGGTCAGGTCTATATTCTCCCTTAATTTGCTGCAGCAGTTGTTCCATAGAAAACTTGCATTCCCCATCACTGTTCTCGAGATGATGAACAATATCTTTCATTGCTGCCTCAATGTCTTGGCAAAGAGGACCCCTAGCTTTCCTTTCGCTAGCTTTTGGACGATTGTACAGCGTCCTATTACACAGACTGTGATATTGGCAGTCAGAGGCCACTATGTCAGAGACGCTCGAAAGTCTGTCGATTATGCCTCGTCCGATGAAACTGAAGCTGGCAGCCAAAACTAGCAGCCAAAAAATATATCGATTGTGCGCCATTTCGATATAATCGATTCTACCGATTATTGGGGATGCACGTCTAGGGGCAGCCAAGGACGATAATAACAGACTCACAACAACTGGTTCATGTACTTTGCGACGCGATTATCATTACTTCAGTGTGTCTAAGAAGGCCTACAATTCATTCCATGATGGATGCACCTCAATTGATCAGAAAACGCATTTTGACCAAGCAGCCGCAGTTGAATATGAAGATTGGCCTAAATTGGCCTTTGCACAAAGGTAGGGGCCTGAGGAGTGATCGGATCGGAATTTTGACGGTTTCCCTGGATTCCTCGGTGAAAAATCTAGGACCGACTATTTTTATTTTATTTTTTAAAGTCGAATTTGAGCCCAGCAGCCGCAGTTGAATATGAAGATTGGCCTTTGATGAATAGAAGGGGAAGGGCACTGACCCTCTATTGCGCACCAAATGCTTATCGCCCCTCACATTCCCCTTGTCATTCGCCCTCCGGTCGGTAAAAAAGGCTCACCCGTTCCACAGCTTGTGAATAAAATAATAATCTTGTCAAAAAGTAGATAGTTTCAGAGTAACCTACCAGGAGCCTCAATAAACATCATTTCCCTTGTTTCGGATTTTCTAAGATTGCAAGAGAACCATGGGTTCTACCGACTTCGTTTTGCGCTTGAATTAAAGTCAATAACATTTACTACAACTTTTCTTACGATAACATCTCTCTAGGAGGAGGGGGTTTGGCCGAAATTTGGCTCGGTAGATAGTCAAAACCCAAAAATTGCACTTTTTGCGAAAATCGGCCAAATTTTGAAGTGCTGTATCTCAGGATCTATTGGACCTACAGAGCTCCGGTTGCGCTCAAACTGTAGCAAATTTATTCGTCTTTAAATAACATAATAACGTTTTTTTACAAAAAGTTGATAGTTTTTGAGCTATACTCAAAAAATGAAAAACAATTCAAAAATTTCTCCGTTTTTAGCATTTTTCTCCATTTTCCGTCACGAAATTTTGTTGGCAAACCTCAGATTCGGATTCAGCACCTCAAAATACATATAGAACCATAAAAACCATTTCTACCCCAAAACTTGTTTCTATTTCACTGTTTGGAAGACCTAATGACTGGACTAATATTAGCCGCAAATTGGCGGGTTCTTTTACATTTTGGCACCGCATTAGTATTTTTTTTTCAATTTTAATCATATGTAGAATAGGGCTTCATCTCAGTTCTAGCCGTGAACCTGTGTTTTTTCTTTTACTTATAACCATGAATTTGCCGTTTACCTCAATTTTAGCCACGAAGTTGTCGTCAGAAGGCGGAATTAGAAATTTCACCACACTTTATCCGCGATTATTTTCCTCAAATTTTAGCCAGGAATAACACTTTTTCCCAATTTGAGCTGAAAACAAGTTTTCCTTCAATTTTTGCTATGGATTAGCGTTTATTGTTTAGTTTTAGCCTCGAACCGAAGCTACGCATTTTTGCGTTTTGTCAATTTTTCAAGGTTTAGTGACTTTGTGGGTCGCGCTCTCTTTTCGGTATACAAAATAACGGCCAACGAAAAATTTAGAGATCTTTTTTATAACGACAATGAAAAATTGGGGAAATACGAACTCGCGATCAAACTGACTTATGTTTTTTTTTTAACATAATATTTGTTATTTTTTAAAATAAAAATTGAGGTTTGTTAGCTGTTGGCACGCTACAACTTTAACCAATTTTGGCCACGGGTTAGCGCTTTTAATCAATTTTAGCAGTGCAGTAGGGATTCTTTCGTTTGTATTGGCGATTTTCCTCCATTTTAGCCACGATTTGGCGTTTTCCTCATTTTCAGCTGCATTTTAGCCATTTTTTAGCAGCCAATTGGCACTTTTTTCTCACTTTGAGTTGAAAATTAGTGTTTTTCTTAAAGTTGGTTCCACTAATTAAAATTTTACAATTCTAGCCGCGTAGTTTTTTTAGGTTTTAGCCCGCGTGAGCAATTTTTTTCTACGGATTAGCGCTGTTTCTCAGTTTGAGCCTCGATTCTTTCAGAAGCTGTACAGATTTTCGTTTTCTCAATTTCAGCCGCGAATTATTGATTTTTCTTCATTTCAGCTGTGAAATAGCGTTTTCTGATAATTTTGCAGCGAATTAGCACATATTCTATTTTTTTTTTTTTTTTATTAATAGGCGATTTTTCGCCATTTGAGTTGTGAATTTGCCATTTTGGTCCAGTTTAAACTCGAATTAGCGTTGTTTTTCGCAATAATTGCCACGAGTTTTGTTTACTTGTACAGCTTTGTGTACTTGTAGGCTAGGGCTCTGTATGATCCATTTTTGTGCCAAGTTTCCATCCGCTAGCATCATTTTTGCGGCAGTTATGCTAACAAGGAATTCGGAACTTCCACCTCCCACCATGACTACCCTTCCCTCTCCACTTTTTCGAAAAATGAAAACGTCAATCGAAGGCTGTTATTACACCGGGTTTTTGTGCCAAATATGGTGTCACTAAGTTAGGTTGTACTGGTAAATGGTGGCGAAGAAGTGGAAACTAAAGAACGTTGAAATTAAAAGTATTTGTATTTGTATTTTCGTTGAGTGTGAAATACAAAATACTTTTGTAAACGTATTTCAAATACAAAGCCCAAAATACTTTCAAAAATGTATTTTAAATACAGAAATACAAATACTTTTCAAAAAGTATTTAAATACAATTACAAAATACGTATTTTGTATTTAAAATACAAAGTATTTTAAATACTCAAGTATCTTGCCCACCCCTTCCCCAGTGATGTCACCGCGACCATGGAAAAACAATTAGAAACTAGTGGAGCAGTCCATTCATAGAGTGTATAGAGGAGAATGGTCCTGATGATTAGCTTAGCGATGATCATGCTACACTTATCGCTCGTGTGCACTGGGACCCACAAAAACTTAGGGGTGGGAACTCAACAGATTCATTTTTAGAAAAATGTAGTTTCCAAACTTTTTGTTTATTCGAGGATTTTGATGAAACTATTTGGTCTACAGACATCGTTGTGTGCTTAAATGGAACATAATTAAATTTGCTACAACTTCTCTCTACTCGTATTTCCACGTAGGATGAGTATTTTGGCCAAAACTTTGGATTTCAATTTTTTTGACAAATAAATCCAAATTCAAGGATTTGCATCGAGGTTATTATATGCCCTACAGAGGTAAATTAGGTCTCAAATTGTAGCAAATTTTATGTGGTTTTTAACGTATTTTCTATGTTTTATCTTAAAATGCATATTATAGGAGATAACGTGAAAAATCCAAAAATAGTGCAAAATTTTCGCGGTTTTTCGAGTACCTCGAAAGTAGCACCGATTACCGAAAATCGTGATGTTCGGAGGGGAATTGCACCCTGAAAGCAAACTATGAAAATTGCACTGAGGTTACGGTCCAGTCTCCGTTTCGAAATCAGAACCTCAGGCAGAAAGAGCAGCTATTTGGTCCTATGGCCCAAAGACCCGGCCTGCTAGAAGTCCGGCAACATGCAGCTGATGAGACCAGGACCATTCGTAGGTATCTTGGGTAGCTGAAGGTCTGAACGGTCGAAATGGAGGCTCGGTGCAATTTTCATGATTCACCGGTGGTTCTAACTCAAGCGTCATTCGCGTTCATCACTGGAAGCCGACGCTTATAGTAAGACTGTATGATAAATCTACTAGGAGCCTAGACTATCTTTGTTTTCGATTCAATTTTCTTGGCATCCCTGATTGGTGTTTTATCTGAAATCCTCACTTTAAACGTTTGCTTCCGGGGAACATTTACCTTTAAAAAATTATGATTTTCGGTGTTCCGGGCAATGTTTTACAACTAGTCCAAGAGGCAGCGACGTAAAAAGTGCAATTTTCCTACCCAGCGCAAAAAATCAAGAATACTTTTCTAATAGTGGGAAAAATAGTCTGCCTCCTTTGGACGTGAAGTAACCGGTGGCAGACGGCATCAAAGATGCACTTGAGGTGAGAAGTAACACAAATTCCGGTCAGACAGGGGTTGCTAAGAGTTTTGATAACGAATTCGGATTCAGCACACCGGCAACACGGGAAGAAACAGCCAGAAAACAGGTGAAATCACGACCTATAATGAACAAGTTAGAATTTTCCGAGGAGATTTGTGATATTCGTTGACATAATTATGTCATTGTGATACGGTCTTGAAAACGACATTCGAATTCAGCACACCTTACAAAACGGAAACTTGACCAAAATAGCAAACAAGTGAAAAGTAGAATATTTTTTGATACGAGTGTAGCGTAGGGGCCCGGAAATTTGATTTTCGGATTCAGATTACCTGAAACGTGGGAAACTAATGGGAACTATTTCAATCTCGGCTTTGATCGCATGTCACATATAAGAAATAACAGAAATCTGGGTTTGTAGATTTTCCTAGTTTTAGACTGTAGGTAGCGTCTCATTTAGGGGGTCGGGGGGTTGAAATTCAAATTCAGAATATCTCAAAACGTGAGGAATGTGAGGGAACCATATTTTTAAAAAATATTACTCGCGATGGTGTGGCGAAAAAACAAAAAATAACACAGAATTTTAAAAGGCAACCAAATTTCGGCACGTTGCCGGGGTTGTATCGTTGGGCAAATTTGAAATTCGGATTCAGCACACATGAAAACATTAAAATCAGTCATCAAACTTAGTCCCGGAGTTTTTTCCTCCCAAAACTACCCGCTTCCTCGACTCCAACTCGATTCGAAATTTTTCAAACTTGATAATCAAAGCCGAATCAAATTACTTTAAAATGGGATCGTAAATAGAAAAAGTAAACACGCATTGCCGTGCAATATTTTACATTTTAGTAAGTGAAATTGTTCAATTCACGAAACAATAAACTTTTTGCCCATTTCGTGTAGGCAGTTTCACTACTGCTGCCTCCCCGAATTCGAGTTTCTCGAGGTAAAACAATTTTTGGTCTCCGATTTCAAAAATTCAATTTTTAAAAAAAATCCGTTTTATTATTGGCCCCGCAAAGATTCACCTCAGTGCAACTGGCGGACTTTTTGCGAACTGACGTAGAGTAGACAGTGGACGTTGCTGGATGAGCGGGGTGCTTCAACAAAACTCGAATAAAATAATTGCAATGGTTACTACATGAGTACATGATTCAATAGTTGGAGTGTAGTGAAGCCACACACAACGACAAGCACGTGCGTTATTGGCGATTGTAGCTATCACTAGCGGCGCTAGTGTCGTGTGATAATGAAACCGGTACTCCCCAAGGTAAATAGACTTAGAGCCTCCGCACACGGGTCGATTAAATACGAGTCTCGAAGTTCGCGCGTCGTGCTCGTCTTGTGCGAACTCTGCGGCACAAGAGATTTCCCTCCGCACATGGGTCGATTCAGTTTATTCGTATCTTCCAACCAGGAACGTACTACGCGTTAATTTTAATTTGTTTCCAATTATGAGCAGTTCGAGTGATGAAGAGGACTTGGTAATGCTCATGTGGCACCGCCGGATAAAAAGGAAACAACGAAGATTATGGGTGCATCCTTATATTGAACGCAATTTTCATAGACGGTTATTTGTTGGTGCAAGAGAACTGCAACATAGTGACACTAAATTTTTGGTATTTCTCAACTTCACTGACGAATTTTATATTAAACACCTAGAAACAGAAATACATTGTTTTCAAAATTTCTACCAAGCTAATAGTACTTCAAAATCGGCGAACATACATTCGCCGATCTTTAAAAAAAAAGGAAAAAAGCACCCAAAAAAGTAGCAAATGAAAAAAATTACCTCCATGGCCGCGCGATCCTGCGTCTCTCTCGATTTTTCCCGTTCGTAACCGGTCGCACGAAACGAGGAACGCACGAAACGAGGAAACTCTCGACCACAGGACGACCCGTCTGCGGAGCTCAATGTAACTACACAGGAACCTAAGTGGAGGGGAGATACGCGCTCGAATAAACTCGAGTCGAGAACGACGAGCGTCGACCCGTGTGCGGAGGCTCTTACAGAGGTATGCTCGTAACTAAGGAAATTTTTGTCAAAATTGACGTCACGGGAGTAAAAAAAATAATGAGGGACCAAACTTCACATATGAAGCTTCCCCTCCCACGGTTCCTCCCTTCGAATTTCTTTGTAGATGAAGCAAAAAATAAATGAAAAGCCAAAATAAATGTCTGGAATTTTTTTTAAAAGCGATGTAATTTTGCAGAGTTGTTCCTTAGACCTTGTGCACCGTTTTAAGGCCCAGTTAATTGACATGTACCACGTGAAGCCCCGCGTATTCAGTACAGACAACACTCGGCCGAGTTTATTATGTGAATCAGTGAGAAACGCCCAGTAAACTTCATGAGGGAGGAAGGAAGGGTTTTCCTGCTGCACGGGACAATCACGCTCATGAGCATTTCTCAAATAGGTTGGACAATAAAGCTCAAGTTTAAGTGTTCCCTGTCATGTATAAAAACAGAAGTAATCTAGTATTTTAGTATTAATGGTGTCCTTCGACCAGAATCCCGGCCTCGAACCTAGCCGTATTCAATCACTGTCGATATCGAGGAATTTGTTTGCCTCATCTGGGGCCTTAGTACAAACTCGTGCCAAAATGCCGCTAGACGTGATTGCTTTGGCGGGATAATGTTATTTCTTATTCGGTGTCCTTGGATCCTGCATGCGGCTTTTTCCCCGATCGTTCATACTAAGGCCCCTGGCCGCATACTCAGGATGGAGTAGGGCGATTCACACCCTCACCATACAAGCGTACTGGTCGATGTGCGGTTTGTTGTACAAACACCACCTATAGAACCCTTAACACGAAGCCAAGTGTTTCGGGGTGCTTATATTATTGTTAATTGGAATCGTGGCTGATGAGTGTCACGAAAACTCATTGTTTTACGAGAAAATTGCTGAACTTAGCTCTATCTTAAAATAATTTCTAAAGTGTTCACAACTGAGATGATACCCTGCACCTACAGCAGTTTTCTTTGCTCCAACCATTACACTTAGGGGCCCCGCAATCACTTCTTTCACAGGAACATTGTCCTGCAGGCATTAATGCATAGTTCTCCCGATTTAAAAAGTGGCCCCCGATATGTAGATAATTTTGTTTTATTGGAAAAAGTCCCACCTGTTAATTTTTTTAAAATTTGTCATCCCATGACGTCATGGCACAAACAATAATAATTGGTTGAAAATTAAGAGCATACCTCTTTAGTCTATTTACCTTGGGTACTCCCCACATATGTTAAAAATGATAACGAGTTTTGCGTTTTTTTAAAGTGTTTTTTCGTGGTCAACGTCCGTAACATACCGGGAAAAAAGTAGTCAGTTGGCCTAAAGTGACAAGAACAGAAGAACATGGTTTATGATACATTTATACTCAAACGTCAATCAAGCACCCAAGTCTTTCGGCGGTCGATTTTCTCCCAACACTGGCCTAATTGATAACTGACACCATTGAAACCTAAATTTTTGGGAAACAATGAAATGACAACGTTGTGTCTCGGCTACGACGGCAAGAGCAACCGAAGACACAGCAGTTTTCTCTGGATTCACCTTTTTGAGACATCCCACGAGCGCCTTTTGCGCCACGAGCCTACATTGGTGCTCACCAGCTCACCGTTTAGTTTTAGTGCTCAGAGAACGGCACGGGTTCAGTAAAACGGTCGAAAACGTTTTTGAATCGGGGTTTTCGAGTTTTCCTGTTCTAACAAATAGCCGACAGCGAAAGTTTCTGTACGGGTGTACCGTGTACCCGCATAACCGTCTTGTTTTCTTGATTCGGTAATGCCAAAGGTACAATATCGAGGCCTCCTCTTCACCGTTGGATAATTTAGCCGAAGTTCACAGTAAAAAAGTGTCATTGGCCAACATTTTTGATACATGAACTTCCTTTTTGAAGAAAACTTTGTTGTAGTTTGTTGTCAAACGACAACAACAAATCACATGGAGTACCGGACTCAATGTTTCTCTCAAACGCCGCCAGACATCGTATCCCTTAGCTACAATCGCCAATAACATCAATTTTAGTTACCATCGGTAAACGGCTCCCCACCATCGGTCACCATGATAATGAAGGACATTCGACGTCAATCGTGATCATGGACACTCAAATTCAAATTTAAATATAATATATATTCAAATATCGCTATATGCCACGATGCAACAATTATTGACCAATTTGCAGAGAAGATGCTTCTGCTACGCGCCCTTTTAGAGTTACCGGTAGAAAAACATCAGTATTGCCTCCCCCCGCTCCTAGGGTTCAGATCTTGATCCACTCCTGTCATCATCTCCTCATGGGTCTCCCTAATTCCCATTCATTAATTTTACCAACAAACAGTGCCGGCTTTAGGCATTTGGCGCCCCCGGGTGAATCTATCACCGGCGCCCCTATAAATTCACTGTTCTGAATAAAACCGTGATATGGCGTTTTTTCCATTTTAACCAAATTAGCATTTTTCCTACTCTTAGCGATTTTTCTCAATTGCATCAGTGAATCAGCTATTTGTCTCTTTTTTAGCGTTGAATAAGCGATTTGTCTCCATTTCAGCCATGAATTTTCTCAATTTTTGCCATAAATTACCGCTTTTTCCTAATTGGCCACGAAATTTCCTCCGCAAACCGTGGTGTGTTATTTTCACAATTTTCTGTGAATTAACAAATCTTCCCTAATTACCCCCTCAATTAGCCCTTTTACTTTATTCTAACCACAAATTAGCGTTTTTTCTCATTGAAGCCGCTAATTACAGATTTTTCTACATTGTCAGCCACGAATTAGAGTTTTCCCCAATTTTCGCCGCGCATTACCTATAGTTATTTCTTAATTTTGCCGCGAATTGGCGTTTTCTCCTCACTTCAGCGCTTCTTTTCACTTTTATCGATGAATAAGCTATTTTTTCCATTTTAGCGGCGTATTAGCGATTTTTCACCATTTTAGCCGTGAATTAGCGATTCATATCAATTTAACCGCCAATTCGCGATTTTTCTGAATTTTTGCAATGAATTAGTATTTTTTCTGTTTTTAGCCACTAAATGAGCGTTTTTTCTCCATTTTTCTTCCATAAATTAGCACTTTTTCTTATTTTTAGCTGCAAATTAGCAATTGTTAGCTCTTAAAGCAATGAGTTATCCAGTTTTCTCATTTTGAGGCAGCAACATGCCGTCAGAAACAGAAAATTGTCGTTTCCACACATCTAGGCTCTAAGTAGCGTTTTTTATAAGCATACTTAAGAGCTATAAGGAAACTTTAGTCGCGAAATGGACAAGATGCCACTTTATAACTGAAATTAAGAAAAAAAACGTCACTTTTCTGTTCTTTGGTAAGACTGAGATGTGCCCCGCTTTTTGCAAGCGCAGAAAGGAGAAAAAAGCAGGAAACAACGAAGTAAAGTAAAGTAAAAGTGTGAAACCCGTGGGTAAAATTGTGGGCAAAAAACTAATTTTTGGGGGTAAAATGGATAATAAAATGGCAAATTCGCAATTGAAATTGTTGATACAAAAGAGAAAAACCACTATTTTGCAGCTCAATTTGCGAAAAACGCTAATTCACGACTGAAATTTAAAAGAATGGCTGATTAGCTGCTAAAATTTAGAAAAACGCTAACCCACAGCGTTAATTGAGAAAATCGCTAATTAAAAACTGCTGAAATGGAGAAAAATCGCTAATTTGCTGCAAAAATTGAGGAAAATCTCCAATTATTTCCATCGATTTACTTGATATCTAAGCCCAAGAATCTACTGTGTATTAGCTCTTTGTGCGCCCTGGCTTCTGTAGTTCTCCCAATCTTTGTTATCTAATTTGTTTTGAATTTTATAGTTATGATATACATATTCGTAAAGCAAATGCGCTTCTTAGTTTTTTTTTCTCGTCCGCCTTCCCCCCTCCTTCATTTTGCTGGGCGCGCCCCTCAGGACACGGCGCCCTCGGGCGGTCGCCCGGCTCGCCCGCCCTTAAAGCCGGCACTGCCGACAAAATTCTAGAAAAAACTAAGAGCGAATTTCTGCGTAACTTCAAGCCGCTTTAAACACATCCACCAGAAGGCAAAACTGTAAACAATGCTGTAGCAATAGCAACCAGTAACTACCATCATTGTGTGTCTACTCTAGGAATGTTCTTTCAGACGCCACCAGGGGCGGTCGCGTAATCTTTGCGGGGCCAATACAACAACAACAATACTGAATCTGAAATTTGAATAAATAATTCCGTGCTGGATAATTGGTTCTAAACTGAACTTGACCTCCAACTCCGGCAGTGAGCCTCAGCTGCTGCAGTGACAACAGTCTTTTGTCATTCATTTCAACGAGCTGCTTGAACGAATTTTCATCATTTCCTAGGAGACTATCGTACTTGGCAAGTCACGCATGTGTGTGCCAAGGTACTTGTGAATAGCCAAGTAGCAAGCAAAGTAAGCTTGCTACTTGCCGAACATTCGGTACTTGGCAAGTAGCGCATGTGTGTGCCCAGCTTAATAAACAGCAAAGTCCGCATTTGTTCTTTAAATGAGACTAGACTTGATAATGCAAAACGTTTCGAAATGCCTGGCTTCGCAGTTTATAGGGAAAGACCGTGACAGTCGAGGGGGAGGGGGAGTGGCTCTTCTAGTTCTCAATTCTATTAATCAAAAAGCTGGGCACACACATGCGCTACTTGCCAAGTTCCTAGCCACTACTCGCCGAACTCCTAGTAGTGTGTATGGATACTCGCTACTTGCCGTGTAGCGAATTTTCGTACTTGTTTATGCTCGACTTCTTTTAGCCGGGGCATTATTAGCGTTACTCGCCGAGCTCCTGGTAGTGCGTATGGATACTTGCTATACCCGCCAAGTAGCGAATATTCGTACTCGGGGATGCTCCACTTCTTTTCGATGTCGTGCAAGTACCGAGCCAAGTATTACTTTTCTTTCCGTTGATTTTTCCGTATCCCTTCTACACATCTCGAGTTTCCTGTCGTGATGGTTGTGTGAGATATCGACGGTTAAAAATATAGTAATTTCGTGATTATTATCTTTATGCATCTGCATGATCGAAATAGAATAATATGGTCCAAATCAAAAGGGTTGTATTGGGCTGAGGAGATCGGTGTGGCGTTTCTGCTTTAAATCTGCGATTGTGGCGACTCGGAGGAAGTTCAAAAATAAATTCGTACAGCCAGTGTGGGTTTGGGTGACTTTGTAGACTATTTTGGGAACGAGTGTAGGACCGAGAAGATGAGCAGCAGGTCGAGAGAAAAGCAAGAGGCGAGACGAAAGATGGAGCGAGAGGCACCCTGACTCGACCTGGACCCGTGTGACGGGGTAGGAGTCCGTTCCGTCACAGTGTATGAGGTTTGCAAAACGTCTTTCACTGTTGGTATTTTCTTTTATCGGTTTTTTTAAAATTTTCCCCTCCCACTAGATTTGCTTTTCGAATCTGCTTGTAATCAAAAAAACTTGCGGATCAAGTTTTCTCATGACCCGTCAATGTTTTAAATTAGTTGTCACATTAACGCCCTAACACATAGCCCGGATCACCGAAAATCATGATGTTCAGAGGGAAATTGTACCCTGAAAGCAAAATATGAAAATTGCACTGAGGTTACGGTCCAGTCTCCGTTTCGAACTCAGAGCCTCAGACAGGAAGAGGGTCCTAGGGTCTCACCAGCCCGGCAAGAAGTCCAGCAACATGCAGCTGATGAGACCAGGACCAAGTAGATAGGTTTGGTAGCTGATGGTCTGAATGGTCGAACAGCCAGCCGCGGCTGAACCGCACCCTCCGTGTAATTTTCATGATTCACCGCTGGTTCTAACCCAAACGTCATTCGCGTACATCCCTGGAAGCCAACGCTTAAAGTAAGAATGTATGATAAATCTATCATAGAACCGTATTTTCGTCGTCGCACTGACTTATCGGTCAGTGGTGACTGCCTATTCTGGGGAAATAGGGTCGTAGTCCCAAAGGAACTGAGAGCCAGGGTGCTAGATATGCTACATGACCAGCACGTAGGCATTGTTTGAATGAAATCTGTGACGAGATTGGGGTTAGGTCACAAAAAATATAAGAGGTTGCAGAGAGGTGAGAGGAAATTTATAGTAAAGTAAGAGAGAACTCACCGTTGTTGCGCTCAACGTCCAAAACCAGACTGTTTTCAGTGTTGGTCGTCGTTTTATTGGAAGGGCTATCCCGCACTATTCAACCACGACGGTGGGGATATTTGGTATCCTCACAAATCCTTGGCCAGGTCTTATGTGTGGTGGCCCAGCATAGATCAAGAAATCGAAGAAGAAGCCCTCAATGTCTGGCGTACCTTACCAGAATATACGATAAGCCGATAAGCGATTTCTTCAACCTTGGCCTGCTACTGCCCAACCGTGGGAAAGAGTCCACTTGGACTTCTTAAATTTCAAGGGACAGGAGATTCTTATTCTGCTTGTTCTGAGACAGGGGCGTAGCCAGCCCGTGATCAAGTGGTGGGCAGCCAGCTAGGCACGGATCCACAGTGGAGGGGGAGTGCGCACGTCATGAGAAAAAGTTCTCGTTCGCGGATGAAATCTAGAAAAGGACATTTTGCTGATAAACACCCATTCACGGCTAAAATTGAGAAATAGCGTTGGTTTACGTTAAACTTGAGAAATAAATCTCGTTATTCGCGGTTGAAATTGAGAAAAATCGCCAATTTGCGGTTTCGCGATGCAAAGTCTGGGGCGGAATTAAGAAAATGCGCTAATTCACGGTTTATAGAACTATTTTCACAGCTAAAATTGACAAAATAAATTGCTCGTTCAATGTAGAATTGAGAAAAATCACTCATTTGCGGCTGGAATTGAGGAAAAGCGCCAATTCACGGCTAAAATTGAGAAATGGAGCTCATTCACGCAGGTAAAATTGAGAGAGGCGCCAGTTCGTGGTTTCTCAAACATCGGTAAACATTGCGAGCAAGAGCTAATTGAACGTTTTCATACACATATATGGCAAGTTTGCGGGTGAAATTGAGAAAGAGCCGTGACTTAGCGCATACATTTTTGAAAAAAGTGCTTATTCACGGCAAAAATTACGGAAAATTGTTCGTTCGCCCGTGAAATTGATGAAAATACCCATTTCAAGGTTTCGCAATGCCACGTCCGGGTCAAAATTAATGAAATTCGCTCTCACGCGGGTTATGTGAACCTTTTCATTGCTAAAATTTGAAGGGAGAAAAAATTGCTTAAGGCAGAATTAGGAAAAGCACTAATTTGCGGCCAGAATTAAGAGAAAACGAATAGGCGAAATTGTCACCGTTTGTTGTTGATTGGTGGAATGGGGAACTTGCATGAATGCCCGATTTCGGGGAAAAGTATACCAGTGAATTGGCACATGCGGACTAAGATATCAACGGCAGTTGCAGCCCGATTGGTGCGTCTGGTGTTTTTAAATACATTTTAAAGTTCTTCAGAAGGGGATGGATAGTTCGAGGGAAAAATGACGTCAAAGAGCAGTTTTGAAGCATTTAGGGAAACTCTGAAATGTTTTGTTTACAAATAACAAGAAAAATTAAACCCCAGAAAACGGGTCTTCCCCCCTCTTCACAACACCATCCATTTCATTAACTGCCCTTTGACGTAATCAACCCTCACTCAATTTTTTTTAAAATTCGCCTTAAAAACCCTTGCTTGATTTCAATGTTTAATGTGGGCAATTGTCTTGTTGAAGAGCCCTCTTCAAGAAACACGAGTGATTGAAAAATTTGCGAGTTCCCCATTCTCGTGGCTAAAATAGCGCTCATCCACATGTTAAATTGAGGAAAACTGTTTTTTTTTTTTTGCGGCTGAAATTGACAGAGCGCACCAGTTTGCAGTAATGCGTTATTTCACGATTTTTTTGAGACCTTTTCACGGCTAAAATGAAGAAAATGGGCTAGTTCGAGTTAGAATTGAGAAAAAGCACTCAGTTTCAGCTAAAATTAAGGAAAACGTCAATTCGAGGCTAAAAACAGTACTCATTCACGAGTAAAATCGGGGGAAAAAAACTCTGTGCAACTACTCTTGAGAAAAACTGGATCCACGCCTGAGGGCCAGCTTCTCTGGCGAAAATATGAGACGCACCATTGCCTTTTAGCAGGCTTATAACAGATCTGGAGGTTAGAATCGCGTCAATTCGCGGTCAACGGAGACTAAATTTGCACAGAAACGGCCACTATCCGTAAAAAAATAAATATCTGCTGGAAAACTGTCGTTTGTAGCCTTCTATTTCGGATTTTATGTCGAAAACCTGAAACTTCCCCCCCCCCCCGGAAAGTGATACTTTTGCCGCTAAACTTTGAATTTTAGACCTGAGACGGTAAACAGAGCTGGAATTTCCTCCCCCGCCATAAGTCTGGATGGCACAGCGGGGTAAACACGATTTGAGCTAGCCAAAAACACACGAAAATTGCGAAAATGGGATTTTAGTGTGAAAAATCGGTTTCCAAGCTAAGCCAACCCTTGAAATCGGCTTGTCAGCAACAAACATCGGCGAATTTTTGATTTTTGGTGAAACCGATAAGCGAAAATGTGTTGTTTTTTTTAGTGAGAAAAATCCGCAAAATTGGTTTTATGGAGAAGAATACAAGAAAGCCAGATCAGGGATTTTTTGGGGGGGTGGGCAGCTGCCCCATGAAATCTGCGCTTTTGATTCTAGGGGAGGGCAACTGCCCACCCCTGCCCTCCGCTGGCTACGCCCATGTTCTGAGATTGTTATTCTGCTTTTCAAAATGGATAGAAGCTTGGGTGATGCCTTGTACATCGGCAATTAAAGTAATCGAACGCCTACGGTCTTTTATAGCTTGTTTTGGGCTTATAAAAGAAATTGTTTCTGATAACGGCCCCCCTCCCTTTTGGTTCAAACGAGCTCGTATACAATTTTGTTCTGACAGTGGCATCAAAGTTACCAAGAGCCCTCCCTACCACCCACCATCAAATGGATTAGCGGAACGTGGCGTCCATACTCTGAAGTCGAGCCTTTTCAAATCATATTTAGGAGCTGTTCAGAGTGCACTCACTGCGAGCTCTGATCCATCCCTGTCTAGGACTCTATCCAATTTTTTTGTTTTCATATAGAAACACGTCATGTACATCTACCGGTGTTTCCCTAAATTACTAAATTTTCAATGTTCGGAAGAGGATAGGCGTCAAAGAAATGTAAATTTTTTTATGGTTTGGGAATAATCAATTACCAGTCGTCTTCTATGATTCTCATTTTTGGTAATGAGCACCTGGGCTCTCCAAGGAGAAGTACTTTTTTGAATGACGCCGTCATGGGCAAGCTTCTGAATTTCAGAACGAATGAAGTTGTCATCTTCTTCTGAGTACCGACGCGACTTAGTGACTATAGGTTTACAGTCTAGACTCAAATGTTTGAATAGCTCGGCTGGTTGGACGTTCGCACAAGCCACGTTACAAACCGAAAAAGGTTCTTTCGAGCCGCCGAATTCCATGCTCATTTTGGAGTGTTGTTTCAAAATATCGTGTCCGATCAGAACGTCGGAACAAAGATTTTCGAGCATGTGGTGACTCAGGTAAAGAACAGAACTTGTCAGGTTTCAAGATTTGCAAGAAGCGATCGTGAGCGGCTGATTCATTATGATTACTTTCCATTGCACGAGAGAGAAAAAAAAACAACTTTGTTTAAAGCCTGGTCCAGACGCTACGTTTTGCACAACGTTTTAAGTTGCACAGTTTTAAGGCGGAATGAAGACGTTGCGTCCAGACGGTACAGTTTTCTTTAGTACGTGCAGTATTTTTCGCTCAGTTTTGTGTGATATCGCCATGGAGGAGGTTCTCCTTTGGTCAATTTTTGCCTACTGTGTTGTTGAATCAGAAAACGGAGCAAGTGTCTACACGCAACGACATGTCCGTGCAGGTCACGGTTTTCAGAGCTCATAAGCTCAGTTATCGCTGGAACTGTGCAGTCTTCCCCAGGGACTCAAAACTGCACAGTTTTCCGGTCCATACGCAACGTTTTGTCTGCAACGTCTTGAACTGCGCAGGCAAGAGGTTGTGAAAAACGTAGCGTCTGGACCAGGCTTAAGAAATTGTAGTAAATTAGACCTTTCATAAAGGCTTTATTAAACAAAGTTTAGACATCGAATGATTCTCAACAATTTGACATGTGGGTAACAATAATTAATGGGGATATAATCATCACATCAAAACTAATAGATACTTGCCTCGGTACTTGCACGACATCGAAAATAAATGGAGCAACCCCGAGTACGAATATTCGCTACTTGGCGAGCAGCGAGTATCCGTACACACTACTAGGAGCTCGGCGAGTAACGCGTATAATGTCCCTGCTAAAAGAAGCCGAGCATAAACAAGTACGAAAATTCGCTACACGGCAAGTAGCGAGTATCCATACACACTACTAGGAGTTCGGCGAGTAGCGGCTAGGAACTTGGCAAGTAGCGCATGTGTGTGCCCAGCTTTATTAGGGAAAGAAGCTCGTCTTTTTTATCTGTTATTGTGCAGCAGTTCAGCTGAAGGAATTTTTCCTACAGCTGTTTTCACCAAGTCTGGTTAACATTTTTGAACTCTGATTAGTGACTCTAACCGGCGTTAGCAGTCAAATCGGATTTCACCAGCAATTTTGAACGAGATCAAGCCTTGATCTCAGTTCAAAAAACTGAACGCCCGAATTTGGCTGGTTAGAACATTAACTGGTGGATTATCTCTTATCAGTTGCTCAGCTCTCCATTTCTCTTTCGAGAATCGCTATTTTTCGTCGTGTATGTTGTTATTTGTTGCTTAAAAACTAATAATTTTCCGTACTGAGGTGACTGTTCCACACGTCATGAATACACTCGGGCCCGTATTCAGAAGCTAACCTTAACCTTTAGGGCCTTTTCACACTAGGAGAAAAAAGACGCCGACGTGCGAGTCAACGTCTTTTTTTCAGGGGAGAGACAACTCTTGCGAACGCGTTCAATGTGAAAGGCCCCATAGATTTTTATGTGTTTTTACTGACTGCAAGGATCGGACGCTGACGCGCGCGTCTTCGACTTTTTTCTCCCAGTGTGAGAGGGGCCTTACGCCTCCTTTAAGCGCTTCAAAATAGATGACACATTTTTATAAACCATCACATTCTTCAACTCCTTGCTTCGTAAAGGTGGTTTTCTGAATACGGCCCTTGGTGTTCGAAGGAAATGTTTTCAAGTGGGCGTCGACTCGTTGAACTGGCTTTGGACGGCTTCGAGGATGATGAGTATGAGCCACGTCGGTTTCGGGAAATGCCTGCCATTCGTGACAGGAATTGGGTAGACGAGCTTGTTCCTCTTTCGAGGCGTGGAAGAAGATTGTTAGTGGCTTCGGACGATGGGGTGTATAGTCGTGACGTGCGGCAAGCAAGGTGGATACGGGAACGAGAGAATTCCACCCCAAAAAAGCATTTCAGTAGGTCGAGTAGGGTCACTCACGTACCGTTCCCGAAAGGGAAGACGTGCAACGATTGCAGCTCTGCGAACCCTTCGTTTGTGCCTTACTTCATCGTTTAGGAATAAGGGAAATCGCTACCGCAGCCGCGGCTGTTTTGTTTCGCATAGATGAACTAAAGGAATGAGACAATATGAATGTGTTTGGTTTTTTTCTCCTCTCTCCCATTTCCTGAAGTAGGCATTTTAATGCATTTCATTTTGTTTTTTTTTTTTCTTCTTCTTCTTCTTCTTCTTCTTCTTCACTTTTTTCAGTGCATTTCATTCTGAAAATGCACTATTGGTCTCGTCGTGATGGTGGCAAACATGGGTCATGTCATGTTTTTTTCACGTTTCAGATCCTCTAGAACACGAATTCAGTGGTCTCCAGGATTCATTTTATATATAAGCTTATGGCCGTTTTCTTGTTAGCACGATAACTCTCGAAGAAATCAATTTAGCGGAACGCGCTTTGGCACAAAAATCAGAAGTCATAAGTCCCCGGTCAGTATTGCATTTAGGCCAAATCGGTCGAGGTGGTGGGGGGGAATAGGGGTTGAAATGGTCACAAAATCACTATAAATCACCAGTTGATTCTAGATGCATCATATTCAGTGCGAATACTCCACGTTAGAGTAGCCTTTGATTCCCATTTTAATTTTTCGAAAAAGTCTAGGTGGTGGGGGTGGTCCTCCCGGTGTGGAAGTGTAAAAATAGCGTTGAACTTCACTAGTTCATCTTAGCGCTCTAAAATTCGACTCAAAAAATTAATGTAACCAAAGACCTGGGTTCCATTGAGATTTATCGAAAACTTTCAGGGGGGGGGGGTGAAATAGGGGATGAAATTTCAAAAAAATCAATTAAACTCACACGTTTAGGTATTATAAAATACGGCACAAAAATTTAATATAGCAAAGCCCTTGGAAAACTAACAAAACTTTTCGACATTTTTGAAAGAGGGTGGTGAAAATAGAGAAAGAAGTTCGGCTTAATGAATCAAATTATGGTATCAAAATTATTACTTCTGGGACGGCTTAGGGTATCCGTATACGGAATGAAATGCACTCTTTCCCACCGCCAGCTGCCGGGGCGAAATTTTTTTGTGTTTGTGAACAAAAACACTGAGGATGCCTCCAAAAAGCGAAAAGCTTTTGTTTTAATAATAAATACTATTATTCGCTGGGAGACAACAACATTCAAAAATTTGTCCCAAGAGAAGTCTCTACCACTGAATGTGCAAATCTGAGATCAATTGACGGAAGTTAGAACTGAATTTTATTTATAAACGGCAGTCAGGAGAAATGGTTTTCACCACCGTGAAATCGAGTTCAACTAACCAGATGACCTGGAAATTGACCCGTTCATTAAACTCAAGATCTGTTTGCTGATCAGTTAATCACAGGTTATGGAGGTGTAACCAGTTAACAGTGCATTGCGGATCTAAATCATTTTCCGATTAAAATCCAAAATCAAAATCCTGGATCTAGATCTGGATTTAGATCCTTTTTCGAAGGATCTGGATCTAGGATTTTAAAAGATCTTAGGAAAAATTATTTTGGATTTTAAAGCAAGATCTTTTTACAGATCCTTTTGCTTCCTTTCATCGAAAAAAATAAAAAGCATAGTCAGCTTGAAGTTTCAGCACCACCCCGCGCTCATTAAACCAGCCCATGCCGTTCTCCCTGCCATTACTGCCGCACTGACAGCTTTTGCTTTTGTCTTTCAATCTTCAACTAACCGAATCTACGATGAGTTCTCGGTCCCCTCCCCATTCCTCTTTTTAAACCGAGTTCGTTTCCATTCTTCGTTCGCAACTCGCCCCGTCGCACGCTCTTCGTGTTCCCGCGTGACCGACGTGCGTCGGTGTGTCATGGACATGAGCAGCATCGGTTCCGAGCATGAGTTCCGAATTTAATTTTTAACTTATAAAAAAATAAATATCTTGGATCTTTAAAGGATTTTCAAAATCCAAGGATCTTGATCCCGATCCTTTTTCTATTCGAAGATCTGGATCTTTGATCTAAATCATTTTTTGGAACAGAGGATTTTGTATTTTGGATTTAGATCCAAAAAATGAGGATCTTGTCAAGCTCTGCCAGTTAAGGGAGAGCTGCAGTGATCCCCCCAATCGACCCCCTCCAATCCTCTGTCGTCTTTCCTTATTTCTGCACCAATCCATATCCACCAACAGGGGTGGGCAAAATACAAATACGTATTTGTATTTTAAAATACTTTTTAGATTGTATTTTGTATTTTAAATAAATTTCAAAAAGTATTTTGTATTTTAAATTAAACCAAAATACAAATACTTGCCCAACTTGTTCTAAGGGTCTATGACTAAATACCACCTGATGCTTTTTGAGCGCTAGTTGTCTCAATTCTTGAACCTTTTTTGCCGCCCCATGAGGTTGGTTCCCCCAAGAGAGGTTTCAGCTTATGGGGACATCCTAATTTACTGACGCACATAAAAATCACCCGGCACCCCTCAAAAATTTAAATTTTCCCATTTTTTATGACCCATAATGATGCAATTACATCATCGGCAGGCTACCCTATAAACAGAACAAGAAAAATCCCAGTATTTATGGTACCTCCCCCCGCACATAAGTCGAAAAATGTCAAACAAAACGCCCGGCACCACAAAAAAAAAAACATGTTTTTCGGTATTTTCCTACACACGCAGAATCCATTACCCAACAGGCAGGAACGTAGTGAGAAATATGTCAGAAAATCCTAGTACTTATGGTACCTCCCACCGCACCCAAGTCGGAAAATGTCACACAAAACGCCCGGCACCCCCCAAAAAAACATATTTTTCTGTATTTTCCTACACACGCAGAAACCACTACCGAATAGGTGCGGGGGGAGGTACCATAAGTACTAGGATTTTCTGACTTATTTCTCAGTACGTTCCTGCCTATTGGGTAATGGTTTCTGCGTGTGTAGGAAAATACCGAAAAATTCTTTTTTTTGCGGGGTGCCGGGCGTTTTTTTTTACTTAGGTGCGGTGGGAGGTACCATAAATACTGGGATTTTTCTTGTTCTGTTTATAGGGTAGCCTGCCGATGATGTAATTGCATCATTATGGGTCATAAAAAATGGGAAAATTTAAATTTTTAGGGGTGCCGGGTGATTTTTATGTGCGTCAATAAATTAGGATGTCCCCAGCTTATGTGCTTTGTTCGCCGGATTCGTGTATCGTGTTCCTGTTCGAGATTTCAAGTTGTAGTTGTTGCAGGGGAAAGATTATGGAAATTGACGAAGCGGGCCCGTCGAAATCATCGACAAACCCGCCTCTCATCTTATATAAATATGGCTTATCATATTAATCAATTGGCGCGGTCTCAAACCCAAGGACACCATGCGCATGTCTAAATCATATTCCTAGGCTACGCAAGTGTCTGGGGTTGGATCTCCTAGTGTCCTAGTCATATCCACCGAGTTAAAAACACGAGTACACGAATCTCTCATTCCTGGGGGACAGTGCAACCGCTGCACGGGGAAAAATGTCTAAATCCAAACCGATTGTTGTTCATGAGCTGCGTCTTGGTCGCTGTTTCCTAGGATTTCATAGCGAATGCTAGCTTCCTCTCTTCAGAATAGGTCACCTGTTGGCCTTCGAATACGCCATGCCCTGGATCCAAGAAGGCATACTGGTAGCTTTGTCTCTCTAGTTTTATCAAGAAAATGCTGCACGACCGTGCCGGTCAGGTCACCGATCTAGGAATGATGCAAAATTATCGCTGGAATGGATGAGGGGGGTGTAGGGTGTGTATGAGGATCTCATTGAAATCGTCGTGAGTCTGACCTTCCTGGTTCAGTAGGCCTTCAAATATTATATTTTTCTGTTTTGAAAAGAGTTTTATGCTTGGACGAAAAAGTATTTTGTATTTTGTATTTTAAAATTCAAAATACAAGTACGTATTTGTATTTGTATTTTAAAATAAAATTGGGATTGTATTTTGTATTTCAATTACATTTTCAAAATTATTTTGTATTTTGTATTTGAAATACTTTTTTCGAAGTATTTTGCCCACCCCTGTCCACCAATGCATACGCGGTAGCATCAATTTTTCAAACTTTGTCCCGGAAGTGACTTTAGACCACGTTGAAGTTTTACCTTAAAATTTCATGCTCTCTCATGGAGTACTACTGCATATGCTGAATTCCCTGGGGATTGAAACGAGTTTTAAAAACCAGGGTTGGTGCAGAAATTAGGAAGGAAAATGTATGCCGAGTAGTAGACGAGGGCTTATTGGAGGGCGTCACACGTGCAACTCACCCTTAAGGATTGTACGCGTGCTACCTCACCTCCTGGGCGTTACGTAAATTACCGCCGTATTTCTGCACCAATCCTGGATTTCAAAGTGTTATTTGTATCTCCTTGAAATTCCGCTCTTTTTTTTGCCTAGCTCCTGTTGTAGCCACAGAGATATTATAACTAGAGCTTGAATGGCCCTTTGCCATCATTGACGTCACCCCCAGCTAGAAGCGGGTCCAAAAATCCCTTGGTTGAGAATGTTTTGGCGGGGTTTTCGATGGGTGAAGGGGTTTTCCTGCTCACGCCGTTTTTTGAGACAGCCAATGTGAAGTGACCTCCGGTCCCGTAATTACGTCAATCCACGCCCCATTTTCTAGTTGTTTGCGCATCCAGTGGTAGAGACCTCTCTTGGGAGTTGGGAGGTTCAGATCGGATGGACCGTTTGTCTGACCAACTTTTTCCCAGTTTCCTCGGTTCCTGCACACATTTTTTTTTTTTTTGAAAAATTACGTCCTTTTTATTATTTGAAGCATTTGTAGCTTAATAATGTCTTACAATTGGTTTTCAACGGTAGTAATTGTCGTAGTCGAATAAAAACAAGCTGTTTTACGATTCGAATGATTTCGATTTGTAGGTAATTTCCTCAGAAATTTACTACAAATTGTTCAGATACTTTGAACCTTGTTCAGATACTTTTATCCGTGACCCTAGTGAGCCTACTCGACCTACTGAAATGCTTTTTTGGGGTGGAATTCTCTCGTTCCCGTATCCACCTTGCTTGCCGCACGTCACGGCTACAGACCCCGCCGTCCGAAGCCAATAACAATCCTCTTCCGCGCCTCCAAAGAGGAACAAGCCCATCTACCCAAACCCTCTGTCATTCATGACAGAGATTTCCCGAAACCGACTTGGCTCATACTCATCATCATCGAAGCCATCCAAAGCAAGTTCAACGAGTCAACGCCCACTTGAAAACATTTCCTTCGAACACCAAGAGCCGTATTCAGAAATCCACCTTTACGAAGCAAAGAGTTGAAAAATGTGATGGTTTATAAAAATGTGTCATCTATTTTGAAGCGCTTTAAAGGAGGCGTAAGGGCCCTTTCATATTAGGAGAAAAAAAACACTGACGCGCGATTGGGCGTATTTTTTTTGTCGGGGAAGAGACGACTTGCGAACGCTTCCAATGTGAAAGGCCCCATAGAGTTCTGCGTGATTTTACTGACGCGCGCGTCAGCGTCCGACTCTTGCAGTCAGTAAAATCAAAAAAACTTTGACTCGCGAGTCGGCGTCTTTTTTCTCCTATAGCGTGAAATGAAAAGGCCCTAAAGGTTAAGGTTGGTTTCTGAATTCTACGGGCTAAAGTGTATTTACGACATATGGAACAGCACCACAGTACGGAAAATTAATACTTTTTAAGGAACAAACAACAATAAACACGACGAAAAATAGCGATTTTTTAAAGAGAAATAGAGAATTGAGCAAGTGATAAGAGATAATGCACCAGTTAACGTTCTAACCAGCCAAATTCGGGCGTTCAGTTTTTTGAACTGAGATCAAGCTTGATCTCGTTCAAAATTGCTGGTGAAATCCGATTTGACTGCTAACGCCGGTTAGAGTCGCTAATCAGAGTTCAAAAATGTTAACCAGACTTGTTGAAAACGGCTCGGTTACAGGACCGGAGGTCTCTTCACATTGGCTGTCTCAAAAATCGGTATGAGCAGGAAATCCCCTTCACCTTCATCTTCAGTCAAGGGATTTTTGGACCCGTTACAAGCTCTGGGTGACGTCAATGATGGTACCGATGCGCAACGGACCCTTCGAGCTCTGGCGGTTGGTTCGAGCTCTGTGGCTACAACAGCAGCTCGGCTAAACAAGATTGTACG
Source organism: Corythucha ciliata (assembly GCA_038030265.1). Classification (NCBI taxonomy): domain Eukaryota; kingdom Metazoa; phylum Arthropoda; class Insecta; order Hemiptera; family Tingidae; genus Corythucha; species Corythucha ciliata. The sequence goes on along the minus strand of CM075942.1, from coordinate 7,198,584 downwards.
CTCGTGCGGAATTCCCTGGGGATTGAAACGAGTCCTTAAGGGGGAGTTGCACGGGTGATTCCTCGACCCCCCTCTAAACAACCCTCGTCTACTACTCGGCATACATGTTCTTGCCTTATTTCTGCACCAATCCTGGTTTTTAAGGACTCGTTTTAATCTTCAGAAAATTCCGCATATGCAGTAGTTTTCCTTTTTTTCAAATTTCATCCCAGAAGTTAGTTTAAATTCGACTTGAACTTTTACCTTGTAATTTCACGTTTTTTTTTTCGACTTATTTGAAAAAAGGAAAAGCACTGCATATGCGGACTTTCCTGAAGATTAAAACGAGTCCTGAAAAACCAGGATTGGTGCAGAAATTAGGCGAGAAAATGTATGCCGAGTATTAGACGTGGAATGATTTAGGGGGGGGGGGGTCAAGGAATCATCACTGCAGCTCCCTCTTTACTGGTTTCACCTCCCAACTGACGTGCTAAAAAGTGCTTAGCAAAAACGTCTTGATTTTAATGAACGGGTCAATTTTCGGGTCATCTGATGGTTCGTTGAACGACGTTAGTTGAACTCGTTTTCGCGGTGGTGAAAACCATTTCTCTTGACTGCCGTTAAGAAATCGCGTTCAGTTCTAACCTCCGTCAATTGATCTCAGATCACAGAAAACTTGGTGAAAACGGCTCTTAGAAATCATATCAGGGGATGCTTGAAATTTAGTAATTATTTGTTGAGAACAGATCCAAAATTAAATTGACTTGATAGATTTAACAGGCTTGGTATGACATTCGAAGAGTCTGATGCGGCTGTAGACCACGATGAGTTGAGTGGAGGCGGTCCGCCACTACAGCTTAGCTGGCTGGGGAGCGAAGGAAACTGTCTTTCATTGAGTGGAGCAGGCGGCTGTTGTCTTTCTGGCTTAGTGGAACTGGGAAAGAACGAACGCATTTGTCTACGTTCGACACGCGCCACGTAAAATGGACAATTTTTGTCGAAGGCTCAGTGGCTGGAACTGCAGTTTGCACACTTCGTGAAAGATGAGTTGGAAACATCTACCGGACATTTGGGCGTGAATCGTGATTACCAGCACACTTGGAGCACTTTTTCGATGCGATGGCAATTCGTAGCTACGTGGTCAAATACTTGGCATCTCAGCGGAGATTGTTTTGTTTTAAATTTTTCCCACTGTACACGACAATGAAGGATGGACCTGACGGCTAGTACGTCAGTGGGTTTTGTATCCTTGCTGAAGTACATTCCAAAAGTGGGGTACGTTGTTACAATGATCCCATCTTAGTCTTTTTTGGCAAACTGAGTAATTTTAACTGTACTCAATCCTTTGGAGAGGAGATCTTCCTTTATTTCAGCGGGGGTACATTGGTGAGGAAGGTGGACTACGTAGCGAGGCCCGCGGTCTTCATTTCCTGCGTAGGTGAAAAATTCTATTTTCGCGGTGAGAGGGTAGTCGCGAAAGAAGGAAAAGTCATCTCTATTGCTGGCGTAGACAAGAATTCGATCTCTCTTTACTTTAAATTCTAGAGTTCCTTTTAGATGAGGCTTAAGCATTTCCGAGTGGTTTTTAAACTGTGAGAACATAACGACTGGTGGTTGCCCAAATTGGCCAAATTTCATGAGTTATTGGCATCAAGAAACGCTCATTTAGCCCTCTTAGGTGTGCGGTGTTGGCAGTGTAGCATGGAATCTGACAGTTTGACCCAATCACCAACCATATACGCACCACTGTTAGTTTGGAATGCCATTTTTTGGCTCTTAGAAAAACAGCAGATTTTTTTTGGCTTTGAATTAGGCCTTGAATCCGATCAATGCCAACCCCCCCCCCCCCCCACACACACACACACTCCGTTATGTCCATTCCATAAGGTCCTATCTGTAAGGTAGTATTATTGTACTTTAGAATGATCACAAAATAAAACTGTTTTCCTTTACCCAAAAGGGAAAGCGGTGGTGTGCTACGTGAGCACATGGGCTACCTACCGGCCTGGACGGGGAGCTTTCAATATCGACAACATTGACCCGTCACTGTGCTCTCATCTCGTCTATTCTTTCGCCGGTTTAAATAAAACGACCAACACTATTCGAGCGTTGGATCCTTATAATGACCTTGAAGAGGACTACGGCAAAGGCACTTACAAAAAAATGACAGCGCTGAAATCGTCACACCCTGGTTTGAAGGTTTTTTTTTATATTTTTCTTCAGTGATTTTTACAATTTAAAAATGGATTTACTCTATGTTTACACGGAACTTATGTTGATCAGGTTCTTCTTGCTATTGGAGGATGGAATGAAGGTTCCGCTCCTTATTCGGAGATGGCAGCAGACCCTGCCAAGCGAGCGTCGTTAATAGCAAGCGTCGTCAAATTTTTGGAGTCAGTATCACAGGATTTTCTTAATTTAAATTTATGTAAAAATATTTTTACGCGCGATAGAAAGTATGACTTTGACGGTTTCGACTTGGACTGGGAATTCCCAACAAAGAGAGGTGGCCATCCCCACGATAAAATCAATTTTATTAGTCTGGTGAAGGTATATTGAATCCCCCCTTCTCCTATACCTTTTTCGTTATTTGAATTCTTATACTCTCCTCTGTCCCTCCCATCAGGAACTTAGAGCGGCACTGAAACCACAAGGCTACATGCTAACCGCGGCCATTTCAGCAAGCATCGAAACTTTAAAAGCCGGCTACGACCTCTCAACAATCGCCAAGTATCTCGACTTGGTTCATCTCATGTGCTACGACTACCACGGCAACTGGGACCCTATAACCGGATCGAACGCTCCCCTGGGACCCATGAGCGACCCATTGACTATAGTTAGTTAAATTTCTTTCGAATAATGGTAAAACTGAGAGTGACGACTTGATTTTATTTCAGGAAGCGACGGTCACGTATGTTCTTGCAAACAATGTACCGGCTGGAAAACTTGTCATGGGCTTACCATTCTACGGTCGAACTTTCATGTTGGATGGAAAGAATGAATCGGACGGAAAACTTGGGGAAAGGGCAAAAGTGGGCGTTGGATTCCACGGGACTTTTACCCGACAAGATGGATTCCTTGGATATAATGAAGTAACACTCAAAATTTCCGAGGTTGAGTTTAAAAAATAAAAATGTTTACGGCTGTTAGATATGCCTGGAGATCCGCAATGAAAATTGGACAGTTCACTGGGACGAAAAAAGTAGCACACCGTTCGCGACTAAGGGCGATCGAGTTGTAGCATATGACGACGCTAAGAGTCTCAAACTAAAGGTAGCTAATAGTGAATGTAGCAGTGAACCATTCCCAGAAATTAAAAAAAAAAAAACACAACGTAAAACCTTTCTCTAGACCATCTACGCCATGGATCTCGACTTGGCCGGCGTGCTCGTCTGGTCGGTGGACACGGACGACTTCAACGGAGACTGTAGTTCACCCGGCGACCCACAACCTACCTATCCTCTGCTTCGAGCCATAAATTCGGCCATTTCACAGGCTTCAGTCGCCCCTAGAAATCGAGGCCGTCCGGATCCGAACTCAGCGACATCAACGAATTGTTCGTCGTCTTTCTTTAGTCTATTGTTCGTTTTAGTAGTATTTTTTAAGTCGTTATAGTTTTTCTAGTAGGTACCTTTCTAATTCCTTACCAACGTGTGTACAAATGAGTTCAGATAACCTTAAAATTGGCAATTAATAGGAAAGACTGAGAAATTGAAACAAGAGTATGTCTACTAACCATTTGATTCGTTAGTTTTCCATACTATTGGCAGGATTCACTCGTAAATTCCGTCCATTCCATTGTCATTTCGACACCCCCCCTCCCATACGAACGAATACTATTTCGATCTATGTTTCCAGGGTCTTATGAGTTATGGGATTAGTACCAATTCGTTCCTTATCTGCTAATCTTACTCTTAAAAAGTTGAAATAGGAATGAGCTGAGACATGTTTTCTTCCCACAATTATACCACAAATATAATTTTTTGTTAAATTGCTGTGTTTTCCATTTCCTTTCTTTGCGGCCTTCCCGCGGTCGCGCGAACGCCTCACACTCGAACACGATGTGATAGGCAGTCTCGTCTTCTTCCCCACACAATCTACACGCCGGGGACTCGGTGGTTACTACGATGCGGTGTATGTGGTAATGGAGCTGGCAGAATCCTGTGATAAGGCCTATCACCGTCCTAAGGTCTGAGCAGTTTGCTCGTAAGACGCTGGGCTTACTCTGCTGATGGCCCTATCCAGTCTTTGCCAGCGTATAGCCGCCTGGGCACTAACCCACATGGCTATCATCTTCCTGAAGGTAGATGGTGTGGCGCCGCGCCGGCTCCGGGCCAGTGAAGTCGCTACTCGAGCCCTCCCTGGCCAAGGAGTCCGCCTGCTCGTTCACGTGGATACCCTTGTGTCCCGGTATCCGCCCGCGGAGCTCACTATCGGAGCCGTTAGTGCCTTAATGGCAGCCTGGCTATTCGTGAGAATACGTATCTGGGCATTTTGCTCGTCTCTACGTATATTCTCAGCAGCACAGGCCTTAATTGCGTAGGTACACTTCAGCTTGGAAGGCCGAGGTGCCCCAGAGGTGTAGACAGCCTCCATTCGCGTTCCACCCCGTACACCCCCGCACCAGTCCCGTTATTCCTTCCAGAACCATCTGTAAACCACAACCGCTCCTTGTGATCCCATTTCACCGCCCCCTCTTCACCGTACATAAGGCGGACGGAGAATAAGGGACAGCGTGTCCAGTACTGGGTCCCGAACTGTGTCCAGGATCCCGGTGTGGGTCCTCCTGAAACTAATGTTCCCACCCCTCCATAAACAACCCCATTTATGCCTTAGGGCCGACATTGCCGCCGCCCCCTTGATGAAGATATCAACGGGAGGGAATCCCGTCAGTACCTTCATCGTGGCAGTAGGAGTGAAATGCATAGCCCCAGTGACCACGAGGCACGCCCGTCTCTGAACACCAGTGAGGGTGTTTTTGGCACACACTTGTTCCGCCTTGTGCCACCAGACCACTGAGCAATATGTTAGTGCGGGTCTGACTATCACCGCATAACAGCCATATAGGACCATTATGTGGCCTCAGTCCCCACGTTTTACCGCAGGCATTTTTCATCCTCATAAACACCATTTTGACGGCAACTTTGCCCACAGGTTCTTGTTTGTTTTGGGCACCCTTTCTTTACAGCCACCGCAAGGGACTCTCCAAGGAGCGTGGCGGTAACTGTTCTGCTTTCGCAAGCAGCACCCGCAACCACCCACCAATGGTGCCGCTGATGCCATGCCGTCCTGCAGCTTCAATCTGACCGAGGATATAGAGGTATTGTCAAAGGCACCCTCCATGTCCGGGAAGATGCCCACCACTGGTTCCTTGTGCTCTAGAGTATCCTCCAGCTTAGCAACTAGCTGGTGTAGTGCCGTTTCGCAGGACTTACCCTGCTGGTAGGCAAATTGACCTGGGTGTAGTGGCCTCGAAGGGAAGCAGCTTTCCCAGATTCCACCAGTTTTTCCAACGTCTTCAAAACAAAATATGTCAGACATATGGGTCGATACGCCTTAGCCAGTGCATATGACGAGCTCCCCGGGCTTAGGAATGAACACGACCCGTGCTTTCTGCCACACCTCAGGGATCCTGCCCATTGCCAGGCAAGCCCTGAAGATGCAGCACAGTCGTCTGGCAACATCCTCCAACGCCGTCCGGTCCAGGAGCTTTGAAGGGGGAAAACGAGCCAATGTTCCACTGATACCCTTCCCATTGTGACCTCCTTCCTAGCCACATGCCAGTCCACCCTTGTCGCCCTCTTGTATGCGAGGACTCCAAGGACGGAATGGACGATATCACCCCCGCACGGACCCCGGAAAGTACACCCCCATCAGGGTCACCAACGTTTCCGACGCCGTCGTAGTATTAACTACTGTCCACTTTCAACAGTGTGGCAACGGGATTCAGCGGGTCGTTGGAGAGAAGACGATGAAGGTGAGCCACCGAGGAGGTATTTTCAGCCTCCTCACAGAATCCCCTCCAGGAACGCCCTCTTCCAACTCCTCAGCCCCCGCCGGTACTCCGCCAGCTTGGCCCTGTAGGCCTCCCACTGCCCGTCGCGGACTGCTCAATTAAATAGCCTCCGCGATGCTTTTCAGGAAGTAGAGAGGATAAGGTCGAGGACCTCCCTCTACTTGATGTTACGATTTGATGGATAAATCACTCGTTGCCAGGTACTAGGACTCACCCCTGGAGTTTGTGTTGGTGCTGCCCCATGCGCTAAGTGATGGGCGTTGGCATCCACACCGATAAGCAGTTGTTCACCATTGCGCCTGATCATCTCCCTCGGTGGCGGACCCTGATCGCTACCTCCAGGGAAGAACGCCGAGGCTGCAACAAGCTGCTCCCTCGTGGCCCCCTCCTGGTAGGTCAGCCTGACAGGTATACTAGGGCCCTGAAACAGAACTCGTTAACCGTCAGTGCTCTCATCAATCCGCTGCCCAATCACGCCACTCGTTCCCTTTGAAATCCAAGGTTCTTCAATGAGGGCGACGTCGTAGCTGCCCTCTGCAAGCAGCCCTTCTGTGCTGCAGATTCACCTGAATGACCCGCAGCATCAAAAGAGGAGGCACACCCCGCCACCTTGAAATTGACTCTTTGGAATGCGAAGTACGGTTGCCCGTCATCACTCAGCCACTCCAGAATGTCTTTGCCGACCCTGAGTACCAGCGTCATCCCGTTGGTGTCCACCGCACTCGAGATCAAGTGCCATTTCTCTGTCGAAGAGCCCTTTATTCTGGGTCTCAAAAAGGGGGATGAACTTCCTGGGGTCAGACTCCCCAACGAGGTCTGTGGGCACCCACACGACCACCTTGGTGGCCTGAACCACTTGCCGGGCAGTTCCAACTTTCAGGTTAGCCCCGTACCAGGGTTTCATTTCCCTGACGTTAGGCCTCGAGCCAGGCTTTCACCTCGTCATCAACGCACGTCACGTATATCACCTCACAGCTGGCGTAGCTATTCAAGAACTTGGGGTCCTCCCCCTTAGGGCGTTTTAAATTTTTTTAGTTTTAAAGTTCTTACAAGCACAGACGTCCCAACACCCACAGCGTGTCCCCCATCACCTACCCCTGCCGACGAGCCGAACTTATCCCGAGCGGTTACAGGTATGCCTTCCGCGGCTGCCCTTTCCCTCGCCAATAACTTTTTCCTCTAAGCTCCGTGGAGCCTCAACCGAGGAAGCTTCGCCCGAGGAGTTTGTCCCGAGGGACTGCCCTCATGCGGACTGCCAATTTCAACGTCCCTGACGGTCGCATCCACGGACAGCGCAGCCATACCCCCCCCCCTTCCTCGTGGGCACTTCCGCGCTGCGCTCTTGGGTGTTCCGTCTAAGGGGAGATTCTCCCCCCTCATTATTTATTCATTTTTTAAACAAGGGTCCGTAATCGATCCCACGAGCAGCTAGGGAAAGTGTACCGCCGCCGGCAGAGGGCCGCATGCCGGGGTAAGCCTAGATTCACCAGGAGGTCGGCTGGTACCTTGGGCGTCTGTTTTCAAGGCGCACTTTACCCTCTGCGCCACGCAGGCCTTAGGCATGGACCGCACATCATAGCCTAGAGTAATGAAAGGGAGGGGGAAAGGTTAGTATGAGCGATTCAAGGACTGGGAACGCCTGGTAGGCCACACGACCGTCTTTCGCATCGGTCTCAGGACACTTCCTTGCCCTGGATGGCTCGCGCCGTCCACGCTGAGGGATCCCTCATCCGCCGCCACCCGAGGCGGATCAAGACGACGCGCCCGGTTGGGGATCAAGACCCCCGTGAGGAACCCAGTCCCTCACCCGGAACAAGTTCGAAACGGGGGTACGAGCCCCGAGAAATGAAGGCGGTTTTGGTCAAAACGACCCTCAGGATACGTCAGGGCCCCCTCAAGCTGGCCCAACATGAGCGTATTGTATCATTTATCGACTGCTCGGCGGGTCACTGAGGGCTGCTAACTCAATAAAGCTTTTCCTTGGACATCAAGATGGATGACTGTGTCCGTTGTCCACGGGAAACTATGTGTTGAAGAGCGGACAATAAATTGGGTCAGTGTGCCATTTGTTGCTTGAAAAATATAATGGGTATCGGTTGAAGGGGGAAGGGTGGTTAGTCCGTCATTGACCCAAACAGCGTGATTATCCATATATCACGGCTTTTTGGCATGTTTTCAAAATCCGCACATTTTATCCGCGTTTTTACGCAAACGTAGGCCCCGCAGCATATTATGAGCACATGAAGGACAGATGGAAGTTTCAACCTTTAGCACCCGTTACAAGGTTACATTTGGCTGGAGGAATAATCGTGAAATAATGACTAAGCGAAGAAATACTGACGCGGTGTGGCTTAATGGGGGGGGGGTCGTTCGGACGACCCGAAGATGAGGGTTGAAGATGCAAGAATTTAACGGTCGCCACCTGTTGTTTGCTTTGGGTAACAGGCCCCAATATATTCTCAATATAATACAACTGATTACAATTTTTTGGTTCGGAAAAAATAATAACAACGCGTTTCTTCAATGATTTCCGGTCGTTCCGGTGCGTAGACTTCGCGACGGTCGGTCTGGTAGCGTCCCTTCGCGCTGTTGCAGACCCTCCGTTAGCGTCCTCTGGTGCTGTCCGTAGTGTCTTCTTCGCCGGGTTCGGCAAGGACATCAGGGAAAGGTTTGGACAGGATCGGTCTTGCTCGATGAATTCTGGGGCAGACACAAGTGTCGCTAAGCCCCGTAGTATCTATCGAGTTCCACCGGGGGTGAGGGAACGAGAATGGCTGTTGACCGGAGTCGTCTCAACGGTCTGGCACGAATGCCTACCGGTGGTCAGGGCCACAATAGGGTTTCCCTTCAACAAGTGTCCGGAGTCTTCTCAACGGGTGTGTCGAACTTGGAAGGTTCCCGCAAGGTTATCCTGCCGGTCCGGTTTGGATATGCGTCAAGTGAATGACGACTTTAACAGTGAGGGTCTAATCCACAATAGGGTTTGCCTTCAACAAGCGTCCGGAGTCTTCTCAACGGAGTAGAGCTTGGAAGGTTCCCGTAAGGTTATCCGACTGTTCGGTTTTGATATATGCGTCAGGTCAGGGTTTCCCTTCAACAAGTGTCCGGAGTCTTCTCAACGGATATGTCGAACTTGGAAGGTTCCCGAAAGGTTATCCGTCCGATTTGCGGAATTTATGCGTCCGGGTTAGGACGACTTGGGCCAGGGGCGGTTTAATCCACAATAGGGTGTCCACTTCAACAAGCGTCCGGAGTCTTCTCAACGGAGTAGAGCTTGGAAGGTTCCCGTAAGGTTATCCGCACCACTGGTCAGAAGAAAAGAAAATACACTGAAAATACTGGTAGTCTGTTGGGCTAACGGTCCGTTAGCGTCCCTTGGTGTTGTCCGCTGCGTCCTCTTCGCCGAGCTCGGCAAGGATAGGGAAAGGTTCGGACGGGAGCGGTTTTACTCGATGAATTCTGGGGCAGACACAAGTGTCGCTAAGCCCCGTAGTATCTATCAAGCTCCACCGAGGTTAAAGGAGTGAATAAAAGAATAACCGGAGTCTTCTCTACGGTTTAGGCACGGATGCCTATCGGTGGTCAGGGCCACAATAGGGTTTCCGCTTCGACAAGCGTCCGGAGTCTTCTCAACGGAGTAGAGCTTGGAAGGTTCCCGTAAGGTTATCCGTCCCACTGGTCAGAGAAAAAACAGAATGGGGTAAGAGGCCTCGGTCAGGGTCAGCCTTATACCAACCGGTAAGGATCGAATCACTGAAGGGTCGGAAAGGTTCCCAATAGGCTTTGCCCGTGGACGCCTTGGTAGGGTGTGACGTCACGAACGGTCAAGAGTCGTCTCGATTGACCACTGGACGTTTTCCCGTACGGCGTGATTGTTGGTGAGCGATCCTTCGCTTCGGGAAGACGGCGTCGTCGCTGTTGTACTTCCGCATCGTCGTGGGGTCTGGAGTTCCCAGTCGTTGAAGCCGCTGGAGGGTCGTACTGTTTCCCAGTCGAGTAGTCCAATTGCAGGCTGAAGATCTGGTCCAGGTTGCTGGGGTGTTTCCCGTTTGACTTCTCGACGCGAAGTGATTTTTGGAGTGCCGGCGCTCGGGTTATATAGTCGGTGGGTGGTTTCCGCCCACTCCCACCCGCTTGGGTGGCTCAGTGGGTTGACCGGTGGGTGGTGGGTGGTTCCCTTTCCAACTATTCCCCCACCTGCAGGGCTCCCTTTTTTTTTGTTGGGATGTCTTGGAGAATTTTTTCCCTGGGAGGGGCGACTTACATAATTAATTGTTGGCGGAATTAATTACCCGACGTCAATACATTCACATACAAAAACATAACGCAAGGCATTTTAAGATTAAGGCAAGCGCAATTTTTTGGACGTCAACGGAACTCTCAAACCCGCGAGGTTTTTTTCACAGAGCGTTTGGCAACTCTGGCTGCGTGCCTGTACACATCAACCGCGACCATTACGGGTCAGTTTTTGCGGACGGAACACCGACAGCAGACAAAATGGTTTGCCACAAACCATCAACCGGTTTGTTTTTAAACCATCGTGATGTTATTAGTTTCGAATCCTGCTCGGTCCTTCGTTTTTCGTCCTGGAAAATGTCTAAAGTGGGCTGCTGAACTGTTTCCACTCTCAAGCACTGATGGTGGAGGGGTGGGGAAGAGATGTTTACAGCATTATGCAGACGAGAACATGGCCCAAAATATTATATTCTTGTGTCAATTACTCAATTACGAATATAATTCGTATTATTTGCTCGAAGAAACTATCACATTTGATTATGTAATCGATCGTACGTACTTGGGAAACGAGGCAATACTGCATCACTCAAAATGAAATGCACTAAAACAGGTATCTCCTGGGTCATGTTATTATTTACTCTACAAGGAAATTCAATTCAATACTATGTCTGTTTATGGCGTTCAAGAATTAATTTCAGTAGGTATGCTCGTACTCACAGACAGGGAATTACGTGCATTTCAAGAGGAATTGGATAGCTTGCCGTCTCGAGAAACCCCCGCAGTTCAATTTACTCAAATTCTCCTTAAAATATAATTATTCTGGCGAAAAACGGAGGAAATAGCAATCCATGAGAGCGTTGCGTACGCCCACCCAAATTATTTGTCGTTTAACTAAAAAAAAAAACATCCTAATAATCCTCTCGTTATTACTGTTTTCCTAGAACAACGAAAGACGAGAGGACTATGTAAAAACTAAGAACAAATTACGGTTTGGAAGCATTGATTACCCCCCCCCCCCACAGCAGTATCCGTGTCCTGCGTATAAAAAGCACCGCTTAAAGAGCTCCGCTAGTTTAATACCGCAAGTGGTTTTTTACGCGTTCAAAGAGCGAGACAAACAACAAACAAAAATCTTCGCGAACAATGAACGTCGAAATTCCGTGGCTGGAGACGGTCATAAAGAAATACGAACGGTCCAAATGTGTCGCCAAAGTGACGGCGATGATGACACGTCAAGACGCCGTGGCCAAGGGTGAAAACTACATGAGTAAAACTGAGCGTCTCAAAGTGAACGTCATACTGTCGTCGGGAGTCAGGTCGACACGGTCGCTCATCGTTAAAACGCCGCCAGCGTCTTTGGGACACCAGGAGTTTCTCAAGGAAAGCACCGCGTTTCACAATGAAATAAAAGTATCGCCTAATAAACTTGCATTCATTCATTTTTGAGACTTGTTTTATTATTTAATCGTTTCGATGAACAATTAGGTGTATGACAAAATACTTCAAAGAATGAGTGGAATCATCGAAGAAAGCGGGGACACGAAAGAGTCACTCTGGTGCGACATGATTGCTTACCATCCGTACGACACTATTGTCCTCGAGGATCTTTGCGTAAAACATTTTTTTTTTTGTCCAAATAACCATCAATGAGTCAAATGAACACACTATTTCAGGTAAAAGGATTCAGAACAATTAACAGGAGAAATATGATGGATTTCGATCATGGCTGCCTCGTCATGGCATCCCTGGGCCGGTTTCACGCTTTAAGTTTAGCTCTGATACGAGACGATGTTATTCGCGATGGAGACTTTTCAAGGTACGTTTTCAACGAGGGAGCAATCGCTCGGCAATGTTACAGCACAAGTCTTGAGGTCATGTTGAAAGCAATGAAGTCCTCTTGGGGGTCGCAATGGTATGCAATGCTCGATTTAATAAAAATTCTCCCAAGATTTCCATCAATTTGTCCGTATACAGGCATCAAGTTATTGAGCGCCTGGAAAAGCTAAAGGCTGAAGCTGAGGACAGACTTTCTGCTCTCATCGAGCCACCTAATAAAAAAATGAAAGTGCTGAATCACGGCGACTGTTGGTCGAATAATATTATGATTCGATACGGTGGGACGGGCCACCAACCGGTGGAGATCAAATTTGTCGACTTTCAAATCGTTCATTACAATTCCCTGGCTTGGGATTTGACTTATTTTCTTTACTCTTCAATGATACCCTCGGTGAGGCGTTCCCACTTGCAAGATCTATTACAAGTCTACTTGAAGAGCCTCCAGCAACACATGGAAATCTACGGTGTAACCGACAGATCACCACCCACAATGGAAGAGGTTTTAAAACTAAATATAACATTTAAAAAAGAGCAATGAAAATATTTTTTCTAATTGAATATTTTTGAAAAAGGTGGAGAGCGAAATGAAGCGGATAAAATTATTCGGCCTTCTAATAATAGTCCTTATTCATTCGGTGACAACGGCTGACACTGACAAGACGGTCGACATGGATAAGTATTTTAGCGGCTCCGGCAATCCCGAGGACTCCATCAACTCGGAAATTTTTACGAATTCCAAGTTCAGAAATAACGTCGGAGAAGATTTTCTTCAGTTTACGAAGGAGGGAATTATCTGACACAACTTGGTCGCTAAACCCATGCCCCTGCCGAGTAGATGAAAAAAAAAAAAAAAAAAAAAAAAAAAAAAAAAACGGTTTAATGGGATGGGCAATATCGAGAAAAGGCCATGGACGGTAAGGATCAGAAATTGAGAAGAATAAAATTGTAACGCAATAATTTTTCGAGGAATAAGACGACAGACGAAATCAAGCAATTAGTTTTAATTATATAGCACTTGACCTTGATGTGTCTAGTCATTCATTTGTCATTTTAGACTACAAAAAATGCCTAATTTCTTTTACATTTCGCTTGCTGAGAACAAAATTGACGTAACTTAAAAAAAATGAGTTTGAAATGTTTGCTACGTTCGAGATCGCTGTCATTTACTATAATGATATATTTTAACCGTTCTTTTCATTTTATTTCTTCAATAACCCAGTAATCTTCATATTCATGAAGTTTCTCGCACAACTTTCTCACAACGGACTCAAATATTTGATAAATTCTCAAATATTTCTAATTAAGTCACTAATGCATTCCATCCTGAATCCATTCATCTGTTGCTTCTCCAAGTTACGCCGCTTGGTTCCTCCGATTTTGTTCACCTACGCGATTTTATTTTGCACCAGGGGAAAGTTCAATACTGCTAAAATCAAATAAAGCTCAATATCTAGAAATATATGTATCGTAAAAAATGTAAATTCGTATCCGTCGCGGCCCCGCTCACCGTCACTATAGAAACACAATTCTGAAAATCTGAATCATAGCTTTTGACAAACAAAAAGCATCTTGTTCGTATTCTTCAAGTTCACGGTTACACGGCTTTTAGTGAGTCTACGTTTTATTTTATACAAGTGTGAGGAACAGGGGGGGGGGGAATAAGTTGTACTCACGGCTTCCAACAACGAACTGACTCATTTACTTCTCTTCTTTCTACAATTTAAAATAAAATAAAACTTAATCTGTTTTTATAGAAAAGAACGAGAAGGTAAAGACTATCGAACAGTCTATTAGTCTATTGTTATCCTGTGGCGACTTATGATCGCTGTTAACGTGTATGGTCCCAGAGTCGTGAATCGGTTTTTCTGCGCTTGTAATGTTTTTTAATGAACACTCGGTCACCGCATTGGATTCTGCGCGCCAGGTTTTCGCTTTTCCGAACGCTGTACCTCTCTGTCCGGGTTGTTTTTTCACGGTGCACGGTGTCCTCTGCAGACTTTTCCTGAAGATCTAGATCCATTGTTAGCTCCAGAGGAGTTGCTCCTGTTGCAGAGTGAACTGAATTGTTGTAAGCTAGCACTGCACGGGCAACAGCCTCTGAGCCCCGAATTCCTCTACTGACGTCGTCCAGCAAATGTAGGTGTTCTGTGATGGTATTGTAAAATCGCTCAATCATTCCATGTGACTGTGGATGCCCCGGGGTAGTAAATCGATACGATATCCGGAGTTCATCGAAGAGGCCCTGAATAATTCTATTGTGAAATTCTCTTCCTTTGTCCATCACGACTTCCTCAGGACACCCCTGTTACGCTAAACAATGATAATAGTTTGTTCTTCATCTCCACGGCTGTCTTGTTCTCGAGTGGTCCTGCCGTGGCGCGCCGCGACAGTCTGTCTACGGTTGTGAGGTATCGAGCGCCGTCGTATTCGATTGTCTTGGAGTAATCATTTGAGGTGGTCCAAGAGGGTTTCGGTCGTATTTTACCTTGTCGCATACGCAGCATTCCTTCAGAATTTTAGTGACGGTCCAGTCCATGCCAGACCAATAGTATTTATTCTTTCGCAATTGGTGGACAGTTTCTGTAATCCCTCGATGGTTCGTCAGTCCAATATGATAGTCTCTGACTCTACCAAAAGTGGCTTTTATTTGCTTAAAACTTTGCATGGAATGAAATGGATTATTAAACAATATGATTTTAGGTAGACAAATGTTTACCACATTCGCCCCCCCCTTTTGAAAAGAAATAAAATATACATGAGAAATCAATCGACTTAGGGCCGAATTCATAGTCATCCCTCAAGTCGAGTATTTTCCTCCACTCAGTGGAGGGTCCACTCCACTCGAGAGTTGGTGATTTTATTCATAGTGCGACTGCCACTGCCATACCCTCAAGGGTGCCCTTGTCTTTAACTCTCTTGAGGGTTTCCTCAAGGGACTGTATAAGTGATCTGAGTCTAAAACGAGCTATCCAGGAGCTAATTGCATAAAATCTGGCTATAAACATTAATCATTGCATTAGTAAATTAATTAAACTGATATTATCCGGACGACGATGGAAGGGCATAGCCCAACACGATTCGAGTTTCGAGAAAAAATGGCTCTCCGGCGGGATTTGAACCCGCAACCTCTGGATTACCAGTCCAGCACGCTGCCATTTGCGCCACGGAGGCGCCTATGGGAGTCGTACTCCGAGGGATAAGCCAAGCCGAACCCCACCTAGGTCCATTGTTTCTCGAAACTCTAGGCGCTTCTCCTGATCGGTAAACCACGCCCCCGCGAATGGTGGCGTGGGTGGGTTACGAATGCCGTCAACCTGGACATTTGAAGCGTAACTGTCCCAAATTGAGACCAAAGTAATGACCACTATCGATGGGGTCGTAACACATCGTTGGGTTTGGAAATTCCAACGACCAATACACTCCCGGTCCCCAGAGTTCGCCGAAGCGACCCTGTATGTTTTGCCGTGAGATGACCCATTTCCCCGCCTACTGTCCGAACCGAACGCGTAACTCCGTCGTTGAGGAGTGTTACTACTGTGGGTTCCGGGGTCATGTTATCGATGACTGTCACCGATACCGAGCAGACCGTAGAAGTGCAGTCTACGGTGAGGGACAAAAACAATGAAAATCAGAGAAGGGATCAATCCGAGGCCCAAGTGTCCAGAGTGGGCAGCAAGAATAAGCCTTTATTAGTCGTAGAAGCCCGCCTCAACGGCAAACCTGAAAAAATGATAGTATAGATACAGGTGCTCAGGTATCAATCCTCCCGACCCCGGTTGCGAATGTCCCCGTACAACCTACGACAGTTAAAGCTCGCACCGCGAGCGGAGGGTCAATACCTTTCCTGGGGGCCCAAAACTTGAAAGTTAACATTCTGGATATCATTCGGAATCATTCGTTTATGGTTTTAAAACAGCCTGGGAGCGATTTTGGACTCATTGGGCTCGATTTACTGCTAAAGAGGTCTATAATCCTCCACTACGGTGGGTTACAGCTGCGCCCAGGGTACAATCGAATGGTCACACACGAAGAGGGTCCGTGTTCACTCATAGATGAGACCCAAGCCAACATGGTTGAGGTGTCAGACAATGAACCAATCGTGGGTCCCGAAGGTCAATTATCGGTCGAAGATGTGCCGGAACTCAGTGTTCTAACATGTTCAGTCCAACCCATAGATTCTACGTCACCGTTAGACGTAGAAATCATTGACACATATAGAACAGACGTCGAAGAGAAGCGGGTTAACGACTACGTCGACTCCATGAATCTCAAATTGGCCCATTTAAACCCCATTGACGGAGAAGAATTTCGAGAACTACTTCAATCACACCGTGAGTTGTGGGATCCACCAGACGAAAAGGGATGCGACCTAGATGTTGAACACAGGATCGAAACTCCCGAAAATGGTCAACCCGCAGTGGTCAGGCCATACCCTGTACCATACGCGTTGAGACCCATAGTTGAAAAACACCTTGAAGATTTACAAAATCGAGGGGTCATATGCGAGACCACCAGCCCCTGGGCCGCCCTTGTCGTACTTGTAAGAAAAAGGGACGACACGGGAACGGACAGTTACCGATTTTGCACGGACTTCCGCCAATTGAACAGTTTAACCAAGTCCGACGTTTACCCCTTACCCAATAAAAACGAAACTCTCAAACAATTGGGGGAAGTAAAATATTTTCGACATTATCTCGCGTCCGGATATCACCAGATACCGGTACACCCCAAAGATCAAGAAAAGACCGCGTTTCGTACGATGGGTCAACATTTCCACTCAGTGGCGGCTCGTGGTCAAAAATATTGGCGGGGCACTTCTACAGCATTTCTTAGCAATCTTCCTTTAGGGATATCCCATTAGATCAGGGCGCCTTTTGACCGTTTGATGAAAGTTAGAGATCTGCATATTCCCCACAATGATTCGTAGCTGGGGCATTAAACAATACCGCTGGAGATTTCTTGTAATGGAAGCAGGTCTTGTAAGTTTTATGAAACTGGGTACTGGTCATCAAAATGGTAATGTGAAAATAGCGAAAT
Source organism: Corythucha ciliata (assembly GCA_038030265.1). Classification (NCBI taxonomy): domain Eukaryota; kingdom Metazoa; phylum Arthropoda; class Insecta; order Hemiptera; family Tingidae; genus Corythucha; species Corythucha ciliata. The sequence continues at coordinate 7,181,480 of CM075942.1, read as the reverse complement.
GCAGGTAACAGCTGACCATGCTGCTGCTCCTGTACAGTGAATAGCTAAGAAAATAATTGAGATGGATTGCCCAGCCTCTCACCAGCTCGTTAAAGAGTTAACGCCACACAGCACCAACAATATTACTTCAATTTTAATTGATACACAATCATGCATTAGCGGATATTACTTGAGGAAACCAGGAACCAGGACTTACCACGAGGAGATGGGTGCAATGAAGTCCCCCCTACCCAGCCAACCAACCATCCACCTGAGTAGGTAATGTAGAAGTGCCCCAAATACGTTGATAATATAAAATATACGAACGTATTCAAACAAGTTGTAATTATTTTAAAAAATATCAAATAAACAGAAAGAACGAATACAAATAACGATAAATACGAATTCCAAGAACGAATTAATTAAAAACTAAGTCAAAACCAAACCAATAAATTATTTGTAAACAAAATTCATTCTTCTGTTTTTCAGTTGAGCGAATTTGTCCATGACTTTCGAGTTGAAATCAGGGATATTTGTAATGAAATCCCTCTCTATGGATAAAACAGCAAGAGCATTTAGCCGTTCTTGTGAAATCGTGGACCTTAAAAACGTCTTGATCCTTTTTAAAGTAGAAAAGGCCCTTTCTGATTCCGCGGTGGTCATTGGAGTAGTGACAAGTACTTGAAGCAGTTTTACTGTTTCTGAATAAACTTCATTTAAATTGTTGTGCAAAAACAATTTCAATAGAGCGAGAGCTCCATTCGCAGCTACGAAATCGGATCGACAATAGATTATTATTAATTCCGACTTCAATCGAGGACCTTCTAAAAAGGGGTACGCATTGATCGTCACATCGAACTCCTTTTGGGGAAACTGCTTCGAATAATTTAAGAAAATATCTGTATAAAACAATTTGGATGCTTGCAAATGGCCAGTAAAATCAAAGCGATCTTGTACTTGATTCAAAATTAAATCGCAAACTTCTATCGCTGAACTAAGTTTGTTCGAAGGGGTATCATATTTTCTTTTACGTTTGTTCGTGGAAGCCGGTGGGGGTTCCTGAATATTTTCCCTGACTTTCTGAACCTCATGTTTGAAATGGTCGATATTATTTCGAATTTGGACTGGGTCAGTGTCACGTTTTTGCATTTGAGCGAAAAGTATGTCAACGTGTGGCATAATTTTGTTGAAATGCTCAAGCCAGAAATTGAAGCTATCGTCTTCGAGGGATGCCAGCAAGCCACTGGATTCCCTAATGGTTATAGAGTTAAAATTTCCACTCTCACAAATGTCCTCGAACGTTTCGATAAGTGCATCGCGATATTCGTGCACTGATTGCACAAGCCTGGCATTAAAATTCCATCTTGTTTGGGATGGCCTCGGGATCCTACGGCGCTGGATGGCATTATCAAGGACTGAAATTCTTAGGGGTGAGCGGCTGAAAAAGGAAGAAATCCCCGACAAATTGGCAAAAAATATTCGAACTTCGGTAATGGATGAAGTGGCTTCAATCATAGTCAGGTTAAGTTGGTGGGAGTAGCAGTGAAGATAATGTCCGTTGGGATATTTGGCTTTAATGAGTGAATTTACTCCTCTATTTTTCCCTCTCATTACCGATGCCCCGTCGTATGTCTGGGCAACAAGTTTTTCATTTTTTCCTTTTAGAACGGTTTCTAACTGACTAGATAAGGTTTCAAAGATTCCCTCTGCTGAGCATGAGGTGGGACGACAAAACCGGTAAAATCTTTCGACTACAGAGCCGTCGGTCAAAACGTAGCGAAATATTGTGACTAGCTGAAATTTGGACGAGCAATCTGTAGTTTCATCAGCCTGAATTGAAATGAAAGGAGCACAACTCATTTCTTCATGCACCTGTTCTGTAAAAACGACTAAAAGTTCATTTTGGATTGTTTTGGAAGTGCCTTTAAATACAGAGGCTTTTTCCAGATGAACTTTCAATGCAGAGTCTAACTCAGCAGCGAAATCGACTAAACCAAGAAATACTCCCTTGTGCGATGACCCAACAGTTTCGTCGTGACCCCGCAAGGCAAGTTCAAAAACACCGCAAAATTGTATGCAGTCTATTAATAACGACAAAACGTATCTATTGCGGTCGACACTTTCGTTATGGCGTTTGACGTTTAGGTGGTAGGCTGAATCTAATTGCAGGGCTATATTTACTTGACCCAAAAGTGCATATTCTGTGGCATTGTCCAAATGAGTTTTTGACATCTCATGGCATTTGGTCCTTTCACTCAAATGTTTGATGTCGGTGACTCCTTTCGAAGTCCACGCTTCATCGCCACCATACAAAACGCATACAAAACAAAACAAAGCATTTTTTTCCGGGCAACCCGCCAACCAAGTCTTTTTATTGTACCACTGCTTGTTAAATTTGCGATTGCAGCTAGATTTCGCATTTTTCGCCACGCGTTGCACAATGTTCAACTCCGGTTTGGGAGGTCCTAGTTTTTTGACATCTAGTTTTTCTTCGTAAGTCAGGTCCTTGAACTTACGGCTCATCAAACATTTTATTGAGTTCATCACGCAACTAAATATTTTAACATACCTGGCGGGATAACGTTTTTAACGAACTGACAACAGCTCAAACTTATTCAGAGTGGAAGAGCACCCACTTACGTAAAACGGCGTCCACTTTGCACTTCAATAATTACTTATAAAATTATAGTAACTGGCCGCGACCGCGTTGACTTTGCTCATCATCACTCAATAACTGAAAAAGAGCCGGCTATAACCGTACAAAGCAAATCCCTTTTTCATGCCGGGTGGGTGGCGCGGCAGCCGGCCGAAAAAGCCTATTCATCATTGAAAAGCTCTCCCACCACTTCGGGGCACCGTCCCGAATCATTGAAAAAACGTCAGCGAGAGCCAATCAAATTCCTCTTTTCATGAGCAGTTCGCGCGTTTTCTTCTCTTTAACGGGGCACTTTTTAAAATAAGGAGAAAGTGCCCCGGACGGGTGAAATTTCCCTTCGACTGTTCATTTCATTCGCGAAAATCGACCTTGAAGATCCTCGAGGGGGTTTTAAACTCATTTAAAAAGAGCTCGGTACCAAATTATAATTCTGATGACAAAAAATTAGTATAAAATGATGAAATATTTTAAATAGTTGGCGACAGGATTTTTGGCGGGGCACTGCCCAAAGTGCCCCTTATATACGAGCCGCCACTGTTTCCACTACAAGAAAATGGCGTTTGGTCTGAAAAATGCGGGATCGACCTTCCAACGCGCGATGAACCAACTGCTAGCAGGCCTGATTGGTAAAACTTGTTACGTATACCTAGACGACGTGATAATTCACAGCGTAGACATGGACACACATCTGCGCGATGTAGACTCAGTGCTCCAGCGATTTAAGTCCGCCCGGCTTAGACTAAACTTGAAAAAATGCAATTTCGCGACCCAGGAGGTCACATACCTCGGTCATGTAGTGACGCCGGGCGGAATTCAGCCTGATCCGCGTAAGATTTGTGCCATTTCGGACGCTCCGCGTCCTAAGGATGCGACCTAATGATGGTATATCAGGTGTTGGCCGAAGAAGGAGTAATAGTTCTGACATTGGAATTGGTTCGTGTAGCGCAGGGATTGGACCCTTGGGTCTATCCGTCGTCCTGTCCTGAAATTCAAATCAAGAACGGAATTAAATACCGGGGGGGAACCGGGTAGTAGTGTGTCCGATTGGCGGCCCATAATACCCCCAACATTGAGGAATACTATATTACAGGCGTGTCACGATTCGGTCTGGGCGTGCCATCCAGGTGTCGACAAAACCTTAGACTTGGTCAAGAGAGTAGCGTACTGGCCGAAAATCGAACGGTATGTCAGGGAATATGTGAGGTCCTGCGATAGGTGTCAAAGGCGGAAGTGTCCACCAGGGTTAAAAACCGCCGATCCAAAAGCCGTATTTCCCATCGAGGCCGATGGAAATCGTCGGTATAGACGTTGTGGGCCCTTTGCCCGAAACTAGCACGGGATCAAAGTATATACTGACGGTCATCGACCATTTCAGTCGATTTGTAGAAGCCTTCCCCATTCCCGACCAATCCGCACTTACTACGGTGGAAGTCTTAAAGACGTTGTTCTTAAGACATGAGGTACCAGAACGGATTCTTTCGGACCAAGGGCGAAATTTTATGTCCAGTATGGTTAAAGAACTGTGTAAGAAATTGAAAATTACAAAATTACGAACCACGGCCAATCACCCTGAGTGCAATGGCATGGTGGAAAGGTTCCATCGGACCCTAGCCGACGGAATCGCCAAATTCACTAAGACTCTGGGCCATGATTGGGAAAGGTGGTTACCGTACGTAGTGGCGGATTATCGTAACCAGCCTCATTCAAGTACCGGCTTCACGCCGAACTATTTAATGTGTGGAAGGGAAGTTAGGAACCCCATCGAAATGGCCCTGAAACCACTCGGACCCGGCGAAAATTACAACGCCGAGTGGAAAAATGAAAAGCGAAAGTACGAATTAGTCCTAAAAATGGTCGCGGAAATGGCCGAAGTGACCTGGACCAAACGGGCCGAGAGGATGAATGAGAGGCGGAGACCGAGGTATTTCGCACCTGGGGACATGGTTTATGTGTTGTTTCCGCAACCGCACCCTCGCGAAGTAAAGAAATTTGCGAGTAGGTGGAAGGGGCCCTATAAGGTTGTGAAGCGTATGAGTGAGGTCGTGTACGATGTGAAAAACTACCTCGGGGAATCTATGGTCGTCAATGTCCAGCGAATCAAGCCAGCATATGATCGTAATGGTCGTCTCGACCAAATTGGTTTTACGGAAGGGGAATTCGAAGAAGAGGCTAATAACACGAACGAAACAGGTCGTGGATTGCGTAGAGAACGAGCAAAGAACGTGAGCCCATGGATTATATGTTCGATGCGGATGCTTATTGTCAACCTGCACCCGATGTGACCAAAAAAATGCCTCGCGAAGCGGTGATAGAATTACCCGTTACTGACGAAAAGAATGCGCCGCCGAAAATTGTCGTTGAAAACCCGAAATGGGTAACTAGACCCGAATTGGGTAACTTTTCGGAATCCGGAAATTCCTACCGAAGGAGAGGGCGGTAACAAGCGTGACCCGAGCAGAGCAACTTTCCAGAATCCGGGAACCCCCTCCGAAGTAGAGGGTGGTAACAGTCGCGACGCGAACAGAGTAAGTTCTCAGAACCCAGTTGGTATCAATTATAATCTGCGCCCAACACCGAGAACTCCACTCGAGGGGTTCTAAAAGAGATGTTTAGGTTTGTCCACATACAATATTAGATTAAGTTAGGCTAAGTTAGGTTAGGTAAACGTTAAATGTGTGAGATTTAGACCAAAGTAGTACTAAGGTTCATTCAAAATAATCAAGTCTTAAGATTCAATTAGTTTTGTAAATTTGAAGGTTAAAGATAGTCAATAATTTTTTTATATATCGTTCTTATCACGTTGGGTATAGATAAATGGAAAGACAGGTCTCTGAAGTGGAGGCCATCTGCCTTCGCATGATGTATTTGCTTCTCGAAACGAGAAGGTCGGCCCAGTACCTAGTGCAACAATCACTTAACTCGATCGAACAGCGAGCGCAAATGTCTTCGTTTACTAGGGGGATAGAAACAACGATTCAAGAACTCTCCGAATTTTATTGTACAATGCCATTTGGAAATCATTATAGAGAGTATAGAGAGTCCGAAAAGGAAACTCCCTTGCTAGTTGCGAGAGTAACTCAGACATCAGAGAATGATAACCCCCGGCAGGAAGCTACCGTGACGAGAACCGAGTGTCCTACACCCCTGCGGGTATGTTGTCGCCACTGTCAACGTGGCTGAGGTGAGCTGCACTGTCAACGTGCCAAGGGTTTGATACATTCAATTAGACAAGCATTTACACTTCATACATACTCTAAACTGTGAGGTAAGGGACGATTGTAAGGGGAGGTTGGAGATCGTCAAAACAAAAACCCTTATATACTTTGAGGGAGAGACTGAGAACTGTAAAATTCATGACTGCATCGTACGATTTCGTTGATTAGTATTCTTGCGCACCTAAAAATTATGTTCTTGTGGCATCAGATTATAAATTCGCAATGCCTAGTTTGTCCTTCACAACTCCCAATGATTCCAGTGCCCTTAACTGCGTCTCTAAGCGATCGTAGAGCGTGCGTAAAGGTAGGCTATTTTTCCCCTGAAACCTGTATTAGTGTGAGTTTCAAGAGCTCACGCACATATAGCTCGATTAAAAGATCGGATCGCCCAAACCTTTTCTGAAATTGCTCCACTGCTTTCGGGTAGTTTTCAGCAGACGGCGGAAAACTGTCGAGAAGTTCCCTGGCTGGGGGAGCCTTCTTGGGTTAACTGAATTAAATATTGAAACTTCTCTTCCGCCGAGAGACATTCATCTTCGTGAATTGCTTTGAACATTGCCCAAAAACCGATCCAATTCTTTAGAGTTCCATCGAATTTCTTAGGCTCGAGCCTGAACAGTCGGAGATTGTGTTGTCTCTTCGTCGAAACGGAACAACACGAAGACTCCTTAGAGTCTTGCCTGTTAATTTTATCACTCTTACTGCATAATTTAAGCCATCGTTCGCGGTATTCTTCTACTTTATCGAATTCGGCTTCTAATTGTTTTTCTGTGACTGAAGGCAAACTATAAATAAGTTCTCTCACCTGGTCGTCGACTGCAAAGAGGCGTTCAACCTTGTCTGAGGCCAAAGTTAAGGTCTCATCGAGCTCTTCGATGTTCACTGGCTCTTCGTTCAGACTCTCCTCAAGACGGTTGAGAACCCCGGTCACACCACGTCTTAACTGTTTTCTTTCGGATCGAATTTTATCCAGTTCATTTTCTATCTCGGTCATGATTGAACAACTAGAGTCCCCGCAAGGGATGCCAAAAATGTTCGATTAAAACTAAACGGGGCCTAGAGGTTTCCGAGAAGAGACAAAAACTAGAATCAACGCACAATACTTTTTTTTTTATTGTAAACTGCTTCTTTATTTTAGATTTTAGTAATAACTAATGGAGGAATTATAAAAAATGACGCAACACTAACAACTTTCCTTACTCCATTTGGGAAATTTTCGTTCACCAGAATGCCGTTCGGATTATCGGTAGCACCAGATTTTTTTCAAAACAGAATGGACATGAACAATAAATTCCATCACCACCAGTCGCTTAGAAAACAAATAAATAAAATAATAGAATTAAGACAGCCAAACGCACTCTTTTGGGGAACACGGGCGGCTGGGTACCTTTGCTGACCACCCCCCAGCCAGCGCCACGTCTGTTAAACTGATCCCTCTTTTACCCTTTCCACCTGTCCATCAAGACCTGGGGAGGGGAATGCGGCTATAAAACGGGGCAAACCACGCAAGCTAGCACAAGTAAACGTGTAACTGGGACCTACTCCGCAAGTAGAAGAACTCAAGTGAATAGTCAGTATCCGAATAGTTGGGAGCGAGAACGCCGTGTCGCGTGCGTCTGTAAAAAGGGTAATCCCAATCGTACCCCGAGCGCGGGAGTGTAAAGACTTAGGAAGCCGAAACGTCACGTGAGTGCGAGAGACTATCCCTAGGCTAGCCGCGAGTGCGTGGAGCGTGTCTTTACACGCTAACGAAAGTTATACACCAGTCGATTCTTCACATCTCGTCGAACCGTATACACCACCCGGTGTCTATTGTAAATTTAGAGTAAAAAGGCACTTAACAAGCAAGAGAACTTTTAATGATCACAATTAGAACGGTACATTTTCTTTCTTGTTGTCTTTCTTGACCTCTTTTAGGTTGGAGCACTGTAACCCCAAAAGAACCTATTCGAAACATGAATTGCCTCTAAAACTAACACTCCCCCTCAATTCTTGAAAACCCCAATACAAAGAAATTATAATAGTATAAGTAGTAAACGCACTCAAGTAAACAGCATTAAAACGAAAAACAAACGACATCATGAAACAATAAAAATGAAAGGTATAATCACTTTTCTAGACTTCAATTACTCCAATCAGATCTCTCAACCTTTTGAACTGGTTGCAAGCAAGAGCTTTAGTAAGTAAATCTGCCGGTTGCTGAGAGGTGCTAACGTATTTAATTTCAATAATATTTTTCATGACACAATCACGAATAAAATGAAGTTTTACATCAATATGCTTGGAACGCTTAGTCTCAAGAGTTGACGCCATCTTAATACAAGACTGATTGTCTTCGAAAACGAGTATTTTAGTTAATTCAGTGGATAGTACTTCCTTCAACAACTGAGAGAGAAATAGACATTCAGTAGCGCAAGTGCATAAAGCAATGTATTCCGCTTCTGCGCTTGAAAGAGCCACCACTTGCTGTTTTTTTGTTTTCCAGAAAACTACATTATTATTAATTTTTAACAAGAATCCAGTTAAGCTTTTTCTGTCCAATTCATCAGAAGCAAAATCAGAGTCAACAAAAGCGGTAAGTGAAATCGCTCTACTTTCATATTTGCTGTATTTCAGCCCCAAATTTTGTGTCATTTTAAGATATCGCAAAATTGATTTTAAATGCTTCCAATGGCTCACATCGTATGAGTTCTGAAATTGACTGAAAAAAGTTACGGGGTAGCATAAATCTGGTCTACTTCCTAGCATCATGTACATCAAACAACCAATCAATTCTTTGTAAGGCAAGCTTTCCTCAGCCCCCTTATGCCCATTGTTCAACTGGAGCTTGGGCTGCATAGGGATATCTGACGGTTCACAATCATTCATATTAAAAGACATCAACACCTTTGAAATAAGTTCTTTCTGAGAAATTGTTAAGCATTCTTTTTCTCGCGTAATTTCGAGCCCTAAAAACTTAATAACTTTCCAATCAACTTCTGATTCTTGATAAATGTTATATTTTTAGGGTTTTGGCTTTTTTCTTCTTCTACTTCTTCGTTTCCTGAGCTTTCGCCTTCTTGTGCTGAAGGCATCGTCAGAGAACTTTTTGGGGTTTTTTTTTTTTTTTTTTTTAAAACCCAAAAAAGTTCTCTGACGATGCCTTCAGCACAAGAAGGCGAAAGCTCAGGAAACGAAGAAGTAGAAGAAAAAAAAAAAAGCCAAAACCCTAAAAATATAACATTTATCAAGTATTATGGCTTAAAAACTGATAATGTTAATAACTTCTGATTCGTTCATGTCAAAAATGTTCCCCAATTTGACTTTCGTCGTCAAAAGACTACTTCGATCGGAACTAAACAACAAAATGTCGTCAACATAAACCAAAAGGATAATATTTTCCATAATATATAAACATGGATCTGAATTACACCTCTTGAACCCCAAAGTTGTGATTTGATCGTGAAAACAGTCATTCCAGCATTTAGGCGCATTTTTTAAACCATACAGTGACTTCTTTAATTTACATACCAAATTTGGAGAATGCCCCTCGAGTCCGTCCGGTTGATACATAAAGACAGGTTCTTTCAGCGTACCGTGCAAGGACGCCGATTTGACGTCCAATTGAAGAATATGCCAGTCCTTTTCCACTGCTAGGGCTAACAGCGAACGAACAGATACCATTCTTGCGACTGGTGCGTAGAGTATTTCAAATGAAGAAGGCTGTTGAAAGCCTCTGGCGATCAGACGAGCTCTTTTGACTGTGCGGCCATCAATTTGTTTTTCAACTCAACTGATCAATTTGGGTTGGAGGCTCGACTAATTCCCAAGTTTCATTTTTGTCCAAACAGGTCAATTCCTCATTTACAGCTTCTTTTCAACCACGGTCCTTCTCAATTGCCTCATGGTTGGTTTTTGGCAGTTCAGAAACTAGGCATCCTGCAGACAGCGCGTAGTACAATTCATAGTCATCAAGTTTCTTTGGTGCAGTTTTTGTTCGAATACTGCTCCGACGAACTTCTTGTTGTGCATCCTCCGGATTTGGAATGGTTTCCGAGGAAGAATCACTCGAAGAGGAGGAATACCTGTCTTCTTCCAAATCTACAACCGATTCTTCTCTTCCTGGACTTTCGTTGAAAGTCACGTTCCGAGCAGTCACTATTTCGCGACGAAGTGGGCCCCAAAGCCTGTAGCCATTGTTCGTGTATCCCATCATTTTCATTTCTTTTGATCGGGAATCAAGTTTGTTGCGATCTTCTTGGGAACGTGTACAAAAGCCTGTGATCCAAAAACACGAATGTTGTGGGTTTCAACTTTTCGATCAAACCATATTTCTGCCGGAGTCCTGTCCTCTTTAGTTGCCGACGTTTTGATCCTGTTGATTACGTAAGCCGCCGCTTTCACGCTTTCTCCCCAGAATGATTTGTCGAGTTTTGCATCGAATAGGTTACATCTGGCCATATTCATAACTGTCCTATTAAACCGTTCACTCACGCCGTTCTGCTCTGGTGTACGAGGGACGTTGTATTCAATTTTGATTCCCTTTTCCTTACATAAATTCTTGAAGGCAAGTGAAGAATACTCACCGCCGTTGTCGCAGCGAAGCCGTGAAATTCTTCTTTCAAACTTACTCTCAACTTCAGCAGAGTATTCTCTAAATTTTTCTATTACTTCATCTTTATTCTTGATGAGGTATACATACGAGAAGTGAGAGTAATTGTCTATGAAAGTGACATAATACCGCATACCATCGAAAGTAGCAGGAGTAAATGGCCCGGCCACGTCCGATGACACCACCTCGAGAATGCGAGTTGGACGCTTTTCAGGTGGCAATGATATGAGAAAGGTTGTCTCGTTTGTTTTCCCTTTAGACAGGTAACGCAGGGTTTATTCACAGGAAACAACGATGAGTGTCCCATTCGACAGTGCAAAAGGTCGCTGCCGATAGTTAAATTACATTCTTCCAACCGGCGAGGAGTCAACTCGATTCTGTATAGACCCCCCTCAAGTACACCTTCGATAAGGTGTTTTGAGTTTTTGTCGGCGATTGTCACTCTTCCGTCAGCAAAAATGATGTGGTGACCTTCACTTTCAATTTTTCTGACCGACAGCAGGTTGGTTGCCAATTCTTCACACTCGAGAACATCGTTTATTCTAATCGGCTTCCCGTTGAGATCTTTGACGTACTACAACGTTCCACGTTTTTTGGCGTAGACGGACGATCCCTTTTTCGCCACGTTGATTGGGAAATCAACTATTTCGACATCGTGCAAACACTTCCCGAATTCCGAATTAACAAGATGATGGGTACAACCACTGTCAACAACGAACGAAAGTAGGCCCTTGCTACTCACATTTCCTGTTAGAAATGTCGTTTCCTCTTCCGCGTCAACCTCAGCCATATTATTTTGTCGCCGTCCGTTGAATCGATTTCGTGGGCAATTCCGTCGCATGTGGCCCACTTTTCCGCATCCGTGGCAATTGAATATAAAGTAATCATCATTCCGCTGTCGTGTGCTTTCGACTTGTTGACTTGGCTTGGTCCACTTTCTGTACTTTAAGGCAGCCACGGCATGTTGGTCTTCAGCTGAGGTACTGCTCTTCTTTTGCCTATCTTCTTCCATCAGTAGCTTGTTCTTCACAAACTCCAGAGTAATTTTGGTTTGATCTTGGCAATAGAGAACGTCTATAGAGGTAGTGAGCGACTGAAACGATTCCGGCATCGAGCTGAGAAGCTGAGTGATAATTTCCGATTGTTTAATCTCTCCCCCACAAGCTCTTAGATCAGAGATTGTCTTTTCGTATTCAACGAGAAAGTTATTAAGTGGACTGACACCGTCAAATCGCGTGCTTCGTAATTTCCGTTGCAGCTCGACTTGCCTGGCAATTCCTTGTCGAAGATACGTTCCTCTCAAGGCCGTCATGATTTCCTTTGCTGTTTTATATGCTCTAATTGAAACCAAAACGTTGTCCTCAAGGCTCTGAGCGATAATGTTCCGGGCGAGCACATCATCCTTCTTGAATTTGGCAAGTTCTTCGACGTTTTCCGGGGGTTCTTCCTCGATGACATTCAGAACTCCTTTATGTTCCAGGAGCAGGCTGACACGAAACTCCCAATTTTCAAACGAACCGGTTCCATCAAACCGCGACGCAAAACTTAGTCCCGTCCCAGTAACAACACTCAAAGCCATTTCCGAGTTTCCTACTTGTTTTTCCGGCCGATTTCCGTTAATTTATTTCCGTTCAGACTCAAGTCACCGAACTGGGCCCATAACCTATTGTAAATTTAGAGTAAAAAGGCACTTAACAAGCAAGAGAACTTTTAATGATCACAATTAAAACGGTACATTTTCTTTCTTGTTGTCTTTCTTGACTACTTTTAGGTTGGAGCACTGTAACCCCAAAAGAACCTATTCGAAACATGAATTGCCTCTAAAACTAACAGTGTCTACGCCACGAAAGTTATACACCAGTCGATTCTTCACATCTCGTCGAACCGTATACACCACCCGGTGTCTACGACAACTAAGTGTATCCGCCATCTGATATCGACACTCAGTCAACTTGTATACACACCGACACCTGTATACACCATCAGGCTGGCTTCACCCCTATAGGACTCAAAGCCTCATCGCCCTCTACTGAAAATATCCCAACAGGTCAGTGGCATGTCCAGTGTTCATTTGATTCTTCCTGCCACCCGATTAAATTTCCTATAAAATATTCCTAATTCGTTTCATAACCATAAGAGTGCGTTTCAAAACGAACATTTATTTTCGCGACGATTGATAATTTTATTTTTAAAACAAACTCGTGTATAAACACCAAATAAATATAGCGACATTTGACTATCAAGTCGGTCTTCTCTCTTGCCCGTCGATTCTTCCCACTCCCTTGGACAAAACCCCAAAAACAAAATAAATTCACGTGTGTACAATCCTCAAGAGGGTTACACTAGTTCCCAGCAAAATTATTCTCAAATAGAGAAAGAAGCTTACTCCATCACTTGGGCCTGTGAGAGATTTTGGCAATTCATAATTGGCCGAGAATTTCTAATTCAGACAGATCATAAGCCTCTTATATCTCTTCTAGGAAAGAAAGGGCTGCACGAACTACCGATCAGGATTCAAAGATTCAAAATGCGCCTAATGAGGTTCGATTATAATATCGAATACGTTCCTGGAAAAAAACTTATTACAGCAGATTTTTTATCTCGAGCACCTCTGACTGATACGGATGACGAACGGTTCACTGAGGAAACGGAGGCTTACATTCAATTTCTAACGACGAAACAAACTCGAAGCGTTTCGAAGAAGCTGTTTAATTCAATCAAGGACAAGCAGACTTAAGCAGGAGACTTAAGAGACATGTGTAGGAAAGGTTGGCCACAACACAAAGCTAATGTCCAGCAAAATTTACGAGTTTTCTCCCTACTTTGATCAGGAAAGAATTGCTGGAACGTATTCACGCCGGTCATCAAGGTATAGAAAAGAGTTTAGAAAGGGCGAATGAAACCGTTTGGTGGCTTGGAATCACAAAAGATATAACAAATTTTGTCAACAATTGTACTGACTGCATTACAAATAGGCCAATGAACCATCTTCCCCTCATCCCGATGCCTGTACCCGATCGTCCGTGGGAAAGAATAGGTGTAGACTTGGCGATGTACAAAGGTAAAAACTTTTTAGTAGCAGTAGATTATTATTCGAAGTTCCTGGAATTTGTTCCTCTCTCCGACATATCTACTACTAACGTAATTACCGCGATAAAACAAATTTTTTCAAGACATGGGATACCAGATGAAATCATGACAGACTGTGGATCGCAGTTTGAGTCCAAGGACTGGACTAATTTTCAAAAGGTTTATGGTTTCGAGCATCTCAAGAGTAGTCCCCTGCATCATCAAAGCAATGGACAAGCTGAAAGTGCAGTAAAAATTATCAAGAATCTGCTCAAAAAGAATAGGGATATATACATGGCGCTGTTAATATATAACTCAACTCCAACTAGCTGTGGTTTAAGCCCGTCTGAGCTTCTGATGCAACGAGTACTGCAAAGCAACTTGCCCTTAACACAAGCAAAATTGATGCCTAAAGTTATAAATCATGATGAAATACAAAAACTGCAGCGGAAATCAAAGGACAAGCAGAAGAAATACTTCGATACTTCAAAAAGAAAGACGGTTCAATCAAAACTCAAAGGTGTGGATAGAGGACCGGAAAGAAGCAGCAAAAATAGTCCAGAAGAGCCCTCAGCCTCGCCAATACGTTGTTAGGAACGAAACCGGAACTCATTACCGAAGAAACGAAAGATACCTGAAACCCCTACCGTGAAAAAAAAAAAAAAAAAAAGGAATTGTGTAGTTGTGATTTGTGATCTCATTACAATTTCAACCCCAGAATCGCATGCTCCTTATTCCAGTAGGAAGTCAACTAAAAGAGGGCAAAAACTCTAAGGTTATAGCAACAGGTTTGTCAGAAATATAGGACGAAGATATATTTACAACAAATAATAACATACAAAAAAAGCTCGCAAAAAAAGACAAAAACAACGTTTTGATTTTTATACGTAAACTTAAGAAAAAGTATAAAAACAACCTTTTTAAAGCTTTACAAAAATTCACTTATGAGAACTTCATAAGGCATTAACTCAACTTTGGGACAGCATACGTACAAACGCAACCGACTGATTCACCCTCGTTCAGTGGCAGAAGCGCCGCCGTCCAAACGATTCGTCATGTCGGTTGATCACAGTTGTCCAGAAACATGGCCGTTGATCGAGACGCAACGTCAGCGTAGTCTCGAAGTCCAGGCGTGCAGAGTTTCGACGATACGTCTAGAGCTCGTTTTCTGTTGAAAATAGTACGCTTATAGGTGTTGGATTGGTGACAGTGCAGGAGCGTGCAGTCGATTGGTTGGCATGTGGGCGGGCGGGCGAGGGTGGGTGGGGTTTGAACTTACGATCTGTCGTTGATTTTACTTTTGGTCACTTTAATGTCCTTAATGTACAGATGATCGTTGCACCAGAGAAAGCAAATTGAACGTGGTTGAAGGACATTCATGTCGTACTCCCAGTAGAATTCGACTCGGCGAACTGGGCCAATATCCTCTGGATGGCTGACTATAAAACTTCTTGAAGTTCCATGTTCAAGCTTTTCATAGCCACTAGACAGGACGAATGTTCATTAGCAAAAAAAAAAAAACTGTTTAAGAACAACCGGATGGTTTCGAAGATTCATTACTTTGGCGTCAAGTCTAAATTTTTAATGACTCCGCTATCGGAATGTAGGGAAACTCGCATGAAGCCCTGTACCCAAGCTTCTGCTCTAGAAGGTTTCGCCAAATCTAAAGTGACTTTGTAGTGATGCCCTGGTAAAAACGATCACAATAATTTGGGTCAGAATTAAAGCATCGACGTTATCTACTGACGACAAAATGGCGTGTCTTTTCCCGTCGTGATGTAGTATTTCCCTCCGGGAGGTATGTTGGGCGATTTTTCCGCATGAAAACCCATGAGAGCACAGCCAGTACCGTTGACACCGCAACTAAAACACTTACCCTGAATAGACCGACCGAAAAAAAAAAATGAACGGGATGAACATAATAAAAAGTGACGCGCGTGTGGTTTATACCTGAGTGAACGCTTGATACGAAGGGCAACGATAACCCAAATATGGACAGGTTGAGAGAATACTCTCAGTGAACAATTTAATTGCCCTGATATGATTGCAAGCGACTAGAACTCGCGACGCCTCTTCGATTCCCTGCCGTACCAGTGTTAGCGGCAGAGGATTTTCAGTGATATCACAGCCGGGTTGAGATTTACCGTTGTTCGGATAAAAGTCCAAATGTCCACAAGGCTCGACCATTCCGTACCCTAGAAATAAGAGACAGTCAAAATGAGAGGGGGGGGGGGATAATACCTCCTAGTGGGTTCATGGGTGAACTTACCCATTAGGAGAATGGAAGAGGCGTCAGTGTGAATGACGTCGACTAGTTCAGCGTCGCTAGGGTCTAGACGAACGATTGTTGGCATGCCGTGGAAGTAAGGCTCGGCTGGATCCAGGCCTGTTATTCTCCCTAAACCTGGACGTACAACAAAATTAAATGATCTTGAGCTTACTGGCTGTTGTATCGCATCGATTTGAAGCGTACCTGGAACTCTTTCCCCAGCATAGCCCGCAGTATGAGCCCCTAAGCTGTGGCCTATTAAATGGACGTCTTCGGGCTTAAGGCCGTGATTATCCTATAACAAATTGGTGTTAACAACGCACAATATGACCATATTCAGACGTGTTACCTTGAGATAGTTAATTAAATAGGCGATTTCTAAACCGACCAATCGAGTATTGGCAGTCGCTTGAGTGTACAATGGAAGCGATCCACCCGCCCAGTCCACAACAATGACGTTGAAATCACTGTGTTTCAATAGGGCAAGCCTCATTTCCTAAAAAACAAGGATATTTGCTCAATACTGGCGAACAAAATTATCATCTGCGCGGTTCTTACCTTCACCCAAGTACTCAACGGCGTGTCGATGAACCCATGTATTATAAATTTGGTTCCTCTTTTAGATGAAAAATCCGATCCTTCTATCGATTTGGGAACTTGCCATTTTAGCAACTGCCCCTGCCAGACAATTTTGTTATTGTCATTTTTTTTTTTTTAGGATTTAGCCTTAACTGGGGTGTGAGTTACCTCCATAGGATTTGAACGGGTGTACAGTACGAATTTGGCATCAATAAGGTCACGACGCAGCGGAAAAACGTTAAATGGCCGATTTATTAAATGATACCATTCTTTGGTCAAATTTAAACATCCCAGCTCTTCGTAACAACGACTCTCGGTCGATTCTGAAAAAAAAAATAATAATAATAATAAATAAATTAATTAATGCATACCCCGCAGAAAATAATGCGCCGTTTTGCCCTCAGTAAAAAGTACTCACGAGGAAACCAAGGCATGTTGACGTCGATAATATTGTTTTTCCATGACTCGATCCTCAATTGACAGTAAACGCCGCAGAACGTTGTCGTGACTAGGGCTGCGAGGAAGAATCGCGGAATTTGTGGTACCATGACACCTTATTTGAACAAAAGACGAAAGAAAAATAAAATTATGAAGGGAAGACAGACAATATTTTCAGACTAAAACGTTTTTTTTTTTTTTAAATAATAAAAGGTAAATCAAGAAACAATCAAACGAATTAATGGGTTTTTCCATACACGGTATTTTTCAATTCATCGTTTTGTCGAAGGAGAAAAAACGTTATATCTTGCAAGTATTTTTAAATTGCTCATTTTTTAAATACTTACACACTCTTTTTTGTTCAATTTTCCTCCTATAAACGTGCTGATTGAAAGAATTTTCGAGAAAGTAGTAAAATTAAAAATAAATTAGGTACTTCAAAGGTTTTCGATCTGATGCAGAAGATGAATGAGAAGGACTCAGCAGACGGCTCAACCAGACTACTGGGAATATGGAAAGCTCTAGTTTTGTACCTGAGCCCATCACATTTCCATTTTTTGTGAGCTAAAAAAGAGGATAGTAATGGTAGACCGTTCCCTTTTTTCTATCTTTTTTTTTTTTCTTTGATTGGGCAATTTGAAATAATTGAACTCTAATCCCATCTAATCAATGACCTGTAATCCTTCATTGAGCACTGAGTGTAAGAAGTGTGTGGAATGGTCCATTCGAATTTAAAATGTATATTATGCCCAAGTAAAAAATCGCTAATTCACGTCCGCTAATTTTAATCGCCCTCATTCGCCACTTAAATAGACAAAGAGTGCTTTGTGTCAGCTGTCAATATTTTCCTCCTAAGGCCCGGTGCACACGAGCGATAAGTGTCGCGCGGTCGCCGCGACAATTATCGCCGCGACCATACGCAGAAACATATAATTCAATGGGCAATGCACACGTGTCGCGGCGACCAATTATCACTGGCGATACTCGAAATGCTGTCGCAAGTTCCTGTGGGTCGCGCGACTTTATTTTCACCACTTGAAAACCTAGCTTTTATACCAGGTGAACGCAACACCATTCTGGGGGTACAAATAGGCCCTATCTACAAGGGGATATTATCTGTATTCTCCAAAGGCTTATTGCTTCTCTACTACTCTACTAGGGTTCGCAATCTCTCATTGGCATTGATGGTCCGTGGGATCTCGCAATCTTTTTCAGTTCCGAATGCTGGGGGGGGGGGGTGAAAATATATGTATACCTTTCCATGGGGTAGCCAGCGGGGGCAGAGGTGGGCAGTTGCCCTCCCCTAGAATCTAAATCGCAGATTTATTGGGGCTAATGCCCAACTACCGGATTCCACCAAAACGTTTTGTATCTTTAATACTTTCGCTGGTCTTGCTCAGCAATGGAACCAATTTCTCGAATTTCACTCACTTATTAAATTTTAAGCTTCTTTTTTTACTGTTTTGCATTGTTTTTTGTTATTTATTAATTAATTTTACGCGAAGGTCGATTTATATGGGCTCGGTTTTACGTTAGTGTGAGAGTCTTTGAAAAAGGGGGATTACACAGTACTCACGAATATTCACTCCTGGGGTCCGAGGACGCCACGGGGAAGTCCGACTTCCGGGTGCGTCTTCGACGAACAACCGCTCAACAACGGAGTCAAGGTTCCACAGCGAACGCCCCGAAGGACCGGCGTTTTGTAGCCGGATCACCAACAGAGGACAAAAGAGAAAAAGACCGGTGCTCGCGCCTCGCTAATCGATCTCTCATTTTGTCCCCCGAAAGCCCCACGAAGACGTCCCTGCTTCCTCTGGTTTTCCCCCGTTGCTGGCGTTGCCGACGAGACGACTTTCCCCGGGCGCTGGTCAAAAACTCACTCCCCTCGACGCTGGCCAAAAACACACTCCCCCCGACGCTGGCCAAAAACACACTCTCCTCGACGCTGGCTAAAAACACACTCTCCCAGCGATCGCATCTTCCTTTTCCGTTTGGCCCTTTCTTCCTCCCCACTTCTTCGCTGCCGAAACGCGTCGCAATGTGGGTTCTCACGCACTCCTCTTTTTTAAAAATCATATTATCTAATTAAGGTAGGGTTCGCCCGCCTGAGCCAAGCCGCTCGCCTCAACTCCACCCCCCCCCCCTCGTACAGCCGTTAGGGTGGGTGTGACCCATAACACACTACTACACCAATATTCGCGGGTTTTTTGTGGCAAGACCCCACCCACTTTCGTGTCTTTTACACACTAAAAAACCATTATCGCAGCTCTTCCTCACTTTTTCGATCAGCCATCATTTTTCTTACCTAAAAAAAACATTTTCCTGGATCTGGCTCATTGAAAAACAAAATTCTTAGATTTCGCTCTTTAAAAATCCAATTTTGCGGATTTTTCTCACTGAAAAAAACCTTTTTCGCGTATTGGTTTTGCCCAAGGTGACTAATTTTTCTATAGGTGCCGCAGATCTTCGGCCATTACTGTCCTTCACCTACGTCACGACCAGTCCCAACCGCCTGCGCCTTTGCGCTTGACCCAGTACATTATTAATTGTTATTGGGTGGTGATTTTTGAAAATTCATAAACTTCAATTTCAAAATTAACTTGTTCTGCTGCTCTAGGGTGAGCAATCGGGAGTAAAGGACTGCTGGTGACGTCAGTCCCCACCCCTCCCCCCTGATGGGCAGGGGGACATCTGCGGCACCTATAGTAAAGTTTATAGTCACCTTGGGTTTTACCAACAAATCAATTTCGCAGATGTTTGTGACTGATCAACCAATATCATTTTGAAACCAATTTTACTGATTTTTCGCACTAAAACCTCATTTTCGCGGGTTTGACTCACCAAGAAATAAATTTCTCCAATTTCACTTTCTAAAAAAACAAATTTTGTAGATATTTTTCTCGCAAAAAAAACATCTTCCTCAATTTGAGCCATGTATGAACGTTATTTTTCAATTCTAGCCTCGAATTGGCGTTTTTCCCCAATTTTAGCCGCAAACTATTGCTTATTCTCAATCGATAAACCTCGAACTGGCGCCTTTTCTCAATATCAGCACCAAATCGAGCAAGCGCTATTTCTTTTTTAGCCGTGGTTAGGTGCTATTTCTCAATTTTAGCCATCAATTGGGTTTTGCCTCAATTTCAGCCACAAAATGAGTGGTCCTTCTCATTTATACATTGAACGATCACTTTATTTTGTCACTTTTTAGCCGTAAAAAGAGCTCTATAAACCATGAATTAGCGTCTTTTCGTAATTTTGGCCCGGAACGTACACCGAGAAATCGCAAATTGGTGTTTTCAATGAGATTTATTTCTCAAGTTTACCCGTGAATCAGAGCTATTTCCGTTAGCCGTGAATGGGCGCTTTTCCTCAATCTTGCTAGCCGCAGAATGTCATTTTCTGAATTTCTCCCCCGTGAGCGAACGCTCCCCTCCCCCTCACGTTCCGCGCCTGGCTGCCCACCCCAAGATAACGTGCTGGCTACGCCCCGGTACCTTTCTACTTTTGTATTTATTTATTTTTTAAATTCTTGCAGTGTTACAATACTATATGATGGGCTTACTAGGGATTGATGGTCTTAATTTTGTGCAGGGGTACTTTAATGGAACTTGAGGGAGGGTTTCTGTCCAATAACACTTCCAAGTTGTTAATTTAACAGTTAATCAGACAGTAAGTAAGATCACCGTTCAGTTGAGCAGGTCCGGCTCCCTCTGGCGTGCAGGTGTTAGATGGTTGTTTTGCTGACTTATTCAACTGTGGGAATGTCAAGGTAGTTGTGGAGAACAATGTTTTTGGCGAACCTTGGTGCACCCGTTATGAGGCGAAGCGCTCTATTCTGCGAGGTCTGGTCCCTCTTTATTTGCGTTTTGGTATAGCTGAGCCCAATGCAGAACAACTGTACTGGCATATCGAGCGCACTATCGGCCCCACTAGTTGAAAAAACTTCCTACAAAATCTTACCAGATAGCATATAAAAGCGCTTCAATTCCTAGTAATTCCACAATGTTGAGGCGGTTCCACACATGCGGTATTCGCCGAGCACCGAGCAATTCGGCGAATGCCGAGATACTCGTCTAGGTAATCGTCGAGTGGCGAGCTCGTTGATCCACACATTCGGAGTTCGTTCCGCGCATCGCTATAGCCCCCTATATTCGTCCACTTTGAAGGGGGCAAAAAACCGACACTGGCTGGAGCATTCCCGAGCACGAGTATTCGGCATTCGCCAAGTACCGAGCACCCCTCCACACCGCTAGGAAATCGACAAGCATCTGGTCGGTGCTCGGCGAATACCGCATGTGTGGAGCCGCCTTTGGCACCTCTTGATGGCTGATGTGACATCAGAGAAATACCTCACGTCGTTCTATGAGTATTTATATCGACTGTCCCACTGACGGCTGTCGATTACGTCTGAGAGAGCGTTTTCCTTTTCCTGGGTATCTCTGCCGCGATTTGAGGTACCGTATGAGTGACGAGACTCTAAATGGCTTAAGCGGAGGAGTGTTTTATTTTATTTTTTATTATTTCTTCACGTTCAACTTATACAGCCCGTGTAGCACAATTATCGTCATTTGTGGCCCTGGCGGAGTGGCGAATTAGCTTACGCTGTGTTCCGCCTAGGAGTCATTCTTAACCTATATAAAGGCGGCCCCAGACTATCGTGGTATGTTATTACACGAAAAAAAATGTTTCGGCTGGTTTCACCGGTTATGTTTCTTGTTGTGAATCAACAATATAACAGCCTGTACCCACTAGAGCAGTGGTTTTCAACCTTTTGCCGCTCGCGACCCACTAAATTCGGCTATAATTTATTCGTGACCCATGTGCATGATATTACATGCTTGTATGAGGGAGTCTTTCTCCAAGCCCAAGAGGGCTTTCAGTGACTGTACACGGTACTTCGATAGCCCAAACTCAACGGTGACTTCCACACTCCGAAAAGTGAGTTCGAATTTTTTACTCGCTGGGCATTCCATGATGACGGTAGACTCAATGCATGCTGTGATTGAACGGAGCATTCGGAACAAGACCATTTATGCACCCAGTGAATGGCTCACCGTAGTAACAAACGCAAGAACATCGCCTTTTCCTTACACAGTATTCAAACTTTCATTTCATGATTGGAAGTCGTACTCTGACAAAAGGCCAATCAATAAACATAATGATGACGGCTCCCTGTTTAAAATCAGCCAAGTCAGAAGAGTCGAGTTCGACAAGGCTTCGAATTCAGAGAACTTTTTCAAACTGTACAACAGCGCGATTGACAGAGAAGGTACTAGAGCTTATTTCAGTGACTGTAAAAAGACCCGGCGCTCTCAGCTTCTGCCACCCAAGCGGCTGTACTCAAATGAGCTGCCTATCTCATCTTTGAAATACCGCGATTTGTGCAATTTGTGCAGCAAAGGGGCGATTCCGGCTCATTTCCATACGGAATTCTTCGGAATGAAGACAGCACCCACCGTTCCAGACCATTTATTTGAAACAGATGAAGAAGATGAACTTTCTTGAGTTCCAATAACAATTTTTACACTTCTGTTTTTTCATAATAAATGTTTTAGTTTTCGTTGCTTTTTTCTTGTTATTATTGCCTATTTATCCACAATGCTTCAAAAAAAAACATTGAATCCTTCATGTTGGCTGAGCCCAAACTGTTGAATGAAGTAAAAAAACAAAAGCCCCAAGGGCCAAACTGACAGATTGGTCTTTTGAGCACACGAGCGCCTCAAGGACCGCGTAGAGCCAAAGGGCCAAAGTGGCTCTTTTTCACGTCCTCATTTATTACGGAATTCATGTTTCAGGGTGATCAACGAACTAAGTGGAAATCGAATCTGCACGTCTGTATCTCCCACATACACAAAAAAACAAATGCATATCGTGAATTTGGGCTTCACAATGATCGAAGGAATATTGAAAACATTTTTTCGAAAGCAGATTGGCCCTTTGGCCGCTCAGGTGTCGATTATGACGGCGATAGATGAATTTATACTTTGCTTTCCTTCCTTGGTGGCTCGTGGCACGAAGGGAGATAAGCGATACACTACTGATTAATGACCAAAGAGCTTTGTAATTGCCCCAAAATAGAATCGTGCCTTTAAAACAATCGTCACACTTGTAGTAAATTAGACCTTTCATAAAGGCTTTATTAAACAAAGTTTAGACATCGAATGATTCTCAACAATTTGACATGTGGGTAACAATAATTAATGGGGATATAATCATCACATTCGCCCCCGCTGAATTCATTTGGAGACATAGTCGTTAAGGTATACCGGAAGTCTTCTTATCCTAGTGGATCTTCTTAAACGGTTTTCGACATCTGTTTGAGAAGGACATAGCGGCTCAGGAGGAATAAGGGTTCGACTGTCAAAAGCTTCGTCAAGCGGATCTTCTGAATTCGACTGAGAATAACTTGGATCCGTTTCCACAGGTGTTTCAAAGTGGTCAGTGCTATGGTTTTCATGAGACCTTCCACTCGGGGCCAAGTGTTTCAACGAAACAGTTGATTCCCGTCCGTCAGCATGTCGCACCAACGCGTATTGGGGACTAGCATCGATGAGCTCTGCTTGATCAACGAGAGGCTCGTATTTGCTGTTCCGGACATTTCTTCGAGCCAAAGCCGGTCCAGGTTGCCGAAGCCAAGATGGAAGTGAAGTAGAGGCATGTCGTTTAGTGGTTTTAATCTCTCGGGATCGGGACGAATAGTTTTGTTACATATTTGGTAACCAAGCAACGAAATCGAAGTATTTGAAAATTTACACTTATCCAAATTCAAAGTCAAGCCGTATTTATTGAGTGTTTTGAAGAATCTGTTCAAGTTTTCATCGTGATCTTCTTGGTCTTTACCGGCTATCGTGATGTCATCCAAGTAGACGATTTGATTCATCGTTCTTTGAAAGCAAGCCACACCGTTTGTCACGCCGAATGGAATACGACAAAACTGCGGCCAGAGTTGGCCGCATGCTTCGAAGGCGGTGCCTTTTTTATCATTTGATCGTATTGGGATCTGATGATAGGCGCTTTTAAGGTCGATCGTGCTAAATATATTAAATTTTGCTACTTTTGAGACTAAATTTTCAATGTTCGGAAGAGGATAGGCGTCAAGAAATGTAAATTTATTTATGGTTTGGGAATAATCAATTACCAGTCGTCTTCTATGATTCTCATTTTTGGTAATGAGCACCTGGGCTCTCCAAGGAGAAGTACTTTTTTGAATGACGCCGTCATGGGCAAGCTTCTGAATTTCAGAACGAATGAAGTTGTCATCTTCTTCTGAGTACCGACGCGACTTAGTGACTATTGGCCCCGCAAAGATTACGCGACCGCCCCTGGTGGCGTCTGAAAGAACATTCCTAGAGTAGACACACAATGATGGTAGTTACTGGTTGCTATTGCTACAGCATTGTTTACAGTTTTGCCTTCTGGTGGATATGTTTAAAGCGGCTTGAAGTTACGCAGAAATTCGCTCTTAGTTTTTTCTAGAATTTTGTCGGCAGTGCCGGCTTTAAGGGTGGGCGAGCCGGGCGATCGCCCGAGGGCGCCGTGTCCTGAGGGGCGCGCCCAGCAAAATGATGGAGGGGGGAAGGCGGACGAGAAAAAAATAACTAAGAAGCGCATTTGCTTTACGAATATGTATATCATAACTATAAAATTCTAAACAAATTAGATAACAAAGATTGGGAGAACTACAGAAGCGAGGGCGCACAAAGAGCTAATACACAGTAGATTCTTGGGCTTAGATATCAAGTAAATCGATGGAAATAATTGGAGATTTTCCTCAATTTTTGCAGCAAATTAGCGATTTTTCTCCATTTCAGCAGTTTTTAATTAGCGATTTTCTCAATTAACGCTGTGGGTTAGCGTTTTCTAAATTTTAGCAGCTAATCAGCCATTCTTTTAAATTTCAGTCGTGAATTAGCGTTTTTCGCTAATTGAGCTGCAAAATAGTGATTTTTCTCTTTTGTATCAACAATTTCAATTGCGAATTTGCCATTTTATTATCCATTTTACCCCCAAAAATTAGTTTTTTGCCCACAATTTTACCCACGGGTTTTACACTTTTACTTTACTTTACTTCGTTGTTTCCTGCTTTTTTCTCCTTTTTGCGCTTGCAAAAAGCGGGGCACATCTCAGTCTTACCAAAGAACAGAAAAGTGACGTTATTTTTCTTAATATTAGTAATAAAGTAGCATCTTGTCCATTTCGCGACTACAGTTTCCTTATAGCTCTTAAGTATGCTTATAAAAACGCTACTTAGAGCCTAGATGTGTGGAAACGACAATTTTCTGCTTCTGACGGCAAGTTGCTGCCTCAAAATGAGAAAACTGGATAACTCATTGCTTTAAGAGCAAACAATTGCTAATTTGCAGCTAAAAATAAGAAAAAGTGCTAATTCATGGAAGAAAAATGGAGAAAAAACGCTCATTAGTGGCTAAAAACAGAAAAAATACTAATTCATTGCAAAAATTCAGAAAAATCGCGAATTGGCGGTTAAATTGAAATGAATCGCTAATTCACGGCTAAAATGGTGAAAAATCGCTAATACGCCGCTAAAATGGAAAAAATAGCTTATTCATCGATAAAAGTGAAAAGAAGCGCTGAAGTGAGGAGAAAACGCTAATTCGCGGCCAAATTAAGAAATACTTATAGGTAATGCGCGGCGAAAATTGGGGAAAACTCTAATTCGTGGCTGACAATGTAGAAAAATCTGTAATTAGCGGCTTCAATGAGGAAAAACGCTAATTTGTGGTTAGAATAAAGTAAAAGGGCTAATTGAGGGGGTAATTAGGGAAGATTTGTTAATTCACAGAAAATTGTGAAAATAACACACCACGGCTTGCGGAGGAAATTTCGTGGCCAATTAGGAAAAAGCGGTAATTTACGGCAAAAATTGAGAAAATTCACGGCTGAAATGGAGGCAAATCGCTTATTCAACGCTAAAAAAGAGACAAATAGCTGATTCACTGATGCAATTGAGAAAAATCGCTAAGTGTTGGAAAAATGCTAATTTGGTTAAAATGGAAAAAACGCCATATCGCGGCTTTATTCAAAACAGTGAATTTATAGGGGCGCCGGTGATAGATTCACCCGGGGGCACCAAATGCCTAAAGCCGGCACTGTTTGTTGGTAAAATTAATGAATGGGAATTAGGGAGACCCATGAGGAGATAATGACAGGAGTGGATCAAGATCTGAACCCAAGGGGGGGGGGGCAATACTGGTTTTTCTACCGGTAACTCTAAAAGGGCGCGTTCTACAGAAGCATCTTCTCTGCAAATTGTTCAATAATTGTTGCATCGTGGCACATAGCGATATTTGAATATATATTATGTTTAAATTTGAATTTGAGTGTCCATGATCACGATTGACGTCGAATGTCCTTCATTATCATGGTGACCGATGGCGGGGAGCCGTTTACCGATGGTAACTAAAATTGATGTTATAACGCACGTGCTTGTCGTTGTGTGTGGCTTCACTACACTCCAACTATTGAATCATGTACTCATGTAGTAACCATTGCAATTATTTTATTCGAGTTTTGTTGAAGCACCCCGCTCGTCCCGCAACGTCCACTGTCTACTCTACGTCAGTTCGCAAAAAGTCCGCCAGTTGCACTGAGGTGAATCTTTGCGGGGCCAATAGGCAGGGCTGGGCAGTAATTGAATTACATGTAATTGAATTACGTAATTCAATTACAATTAGTAATTGATAATTTGTAATTAATAACAACACGCCATTGTAATTGATAATTTGTAATTAAAAGCATTTTTTCGAAGTAATTTGTAATTAACAATTACCAATTACATTTCCATCTTCAGAGCAAATATTAGTTCGAAAACTCAGCGGGTACTATTTCGCGCCTTACTTGGAGCTTTTGGAGGAGTTTTTTGCATGAAATCCTCTGAAAAAAAAAAAGAGTTTCAAAGCAATTATGACACGAGCGATATCCTCGAGCTTAGGGTTGCCAATTTGAAATTTGAGAAAAACGGTACAAAAGTTTCAAAGATCGAAACCCCAAACCAGTGGCGTAAGTAAGAATTTGTCTTGGGGGGGAAGGATCAGATTGAAATCTCGTAAGGTTGAAAGGAGGCGGGTAATTTCACATTTTAGTCATCATTCCACCCAGCCAGCACACTCTTGAATCTGGACTTCTTGCTGGCCTCATCATAGCCTCAATCTCTCAGTTAAGGGCGATTTTTGGACTCTACCCGCAAATTAGCGCTTTTCTCAATTTTGGCCGAGTGTATCGTTCTTCTCAATTTCAGCCGCAGATTAGCGGTTTTGCCCCACCCCCTTCCATAGCCATAAATTTCGCATTTTCTCAACTTTAGCAGCAAAGTATCGTTTTTATCCTGTGAGCGATGTTTCTTAGTTATCCACGTTTTCCTCAATTTCAGCAGCATATTACCGATTTTTTAATCTTTTTACCAGGGGATTAGCACTTTTCTCAGTTTCAGCTGGAAATTAACGTTTTTCTTTAGTGTTTTCCTCAATATTAGCCGCAAAATAGGGGGACTTTTCACGAATTACGATGTTTTTGTTTCACCATACGCAATGCATGAGCGATTTTCCTCAGTTTACTCGGGAATTAGCGGTTTCTTCACCTATTGCCACAAATTGGCTTTTTTTTTTTTTTCAATTTCAGCCTGAAAAGCTGCCTTCAGAATCAGAAAATTGGCGTATATTCAGTTTTTGGTGCAAATAAGAATTTTTCTTAATTTCAACCGCGAATTAGAGCTTCACTGTGGTGGGACCTTTGTAGTGGTTCGACCTTTGCTGTGGTTGGACCTTAGCTGTGGTTGGACCTTAGCTGTGGTTGGACCTTTCCTGTGGTTGGACCTTTGCAGTGGTTGTACCTTTGCTGTGGTTGGTCCTTTGCAGTGATTCGACGTTTGCTGTGGTTGGACTTTTGCTGTGGTTGGAACTTGGCTGTGGCTGGACTCTGTTTGTGCTTGAGACGTTGCTGTCGTTTGAGGTTCCACTGTAATTACAGCTTCGCCGGAGTTGAACCGTGGTTTTTGTTTTTGCCTTATTGGGTCATTGTACTGCGTTGGGGCCTTCGGGTTTTCTGTAGTTTGGCAGCGATTGGAGCTTTACTGTGGTTTTTATGTAGGCCTGTCCGCAAAGAAGCGAGGATAGCACTCGGTTTGTTACTCACCCAGGTGAAAGGGCCTCATTGAGTGTTGTACACCAAAGTGGGCTGTCATTGCTCTTATAATAGTGGTCATAAATGTGCGATTGGCCTAGCTATTTCGGTCAATTTTCTTGACTCCAAGGAAAACCGATAGTTTCCTAACGGAAATGTTTGTTTTTGGTGGATTACGACCCTTTTTGTGTAAAACTCATTTTCCGGGGAATAATTTGACGATTTAATGCGCCTATTTCTGATTTAAAGAACTATACCAGTTCTATTGCTAGGGTCTCTATGGAACATCTGACATCTTCTGCCCAGCTCTGGATTAAGGTCTGGCTACGCCTCTGAAACATGCTAGATTCTTCGATACGTAAAATCCTCATCATAGATTTAAAATGTTTAGAATTGAAGAACTAAACAAAAACAAAACAAAATACAATACCTAACTAAGGATTACATAACCGAACAAAATAAACTAATTATTCCACACGCTCATTAATTCGTTGATATCTTTCAATTCTTCTTATACTCGCCTCTACCCCTCCAAACTCTTTCACCCTCCCTCCTCACTGTTCAAGAGTCCTATTTATTTTCAACTTCCGCATAGTCTTGAATATGAAAACTATTCCCTCCCGCTAGTATTTCGGCGACTTCTATGTTCTTTCTCTTTTCTCGTCGACCCACTGCACTTCCCCCTCCCCTCCCCACACCACTACCACATCATGGCTCAATGACTAAGGAGAAAAAATTTTAAAAACACTGGGACCTCTTATGTATGACATAATGAGTGAATAACTTGAGCGTCAGCGACTGTCTGGGGTTGGCACGGTGCAGGTTCACCCGTTGACCTTTACCGTTAAACCTACTTCTTTATAATAAAAACAACACACACACACACATTTAATACCTACGTAGGTATAGGATTAGATATTACGTATTCCCTAAGGAATCGAGTTGACCGACCAACATTCTTTTTTTATCCTCCGAAAAAAAAAAGGAGACATTTTTCAGGGTTGACTCGACTGTGAGGCTCTTTAAATCGACCCATATTTTTAAGGTTCAGAATTCTGACAAAATATCTCGACACATTACACATAAAGTTAACAACAGTAATATACATCGAAAATACGCGATGTTCAAGCATTGGCAGAGTTCAAAGTGCGTACTTACTTTCCAGTGCAAAGCTGGCAAGGCCCACGGCCACATACAGGCAGTATTTCTGCAACAACAAAAAAAAAAAAGAAAAAAGCATTTAGATGAGTTTGATTGTAGGCTGAAGCAATAGCCCCCCCCCCCACACACACACAATGAAATCGAGATTTACTAGTACGCAGGAAAAATTCGTGCTCGTTTAAACAGCGGATGTAAACAAGATATTAGTGATATTCTAATGATAGGAAAACATTTTGCTCCGAGGAGAGAAATCGATAACGGACGCAATTATATTGCGAACATGAATCTAATGAGGAAACCTTGACCATCAAAAAGCAAAAACCATAGAAAATATTTGTTGAAACATTTAAATTGGTGAAAGACGTACTATCATTACACTTTTTTTCTACTTTTTTTAAAAGAAAAAATCCGTGATTCTTTGACGCGTACCTTGACATAGATATTTGGATTCCTTCACTTCTCAATTCCATTAAATGCAGTTATTACAACGACCCTTCCCTTCTCTTCTCGCGCCATATTAAAATGTTATTATAGAAAGTTGAAATTGATCGAGTTTTTTTGCATTTTTGGAGCCAGTACCTTTTGGAGAAAATCTGTGAGAGTGCCTGGGTGGTGGTGGTGGTGGGCCGGTTCTAGCTGAATGCAACCGTTTTCAGTGACATCTTATCGTGTAAATAACAAGAGAAAACGCCCAAGTACCGAGGAAAACACATCAAATTTTGCCCGATTGACGCGTTCGCTCCCACACCAACTTTCCACAGTGAAAATTACGTTGTGCGCTGATTAATTTCATAGGCAGCATTGGGTGAACGGTGCATTAATGAAAATCATTGTTAAAAATGTCGAATTATTAAACGGAAAACAACAAACCTGACTCACAACCCCCTTCCCCACCCACACCAAACACATTTCGTTCTATCCCACAATGAAGAAGCTGTCAACTTACATTCCATTCAATCTTTTGGTCACAAAGAGAGCGGAAAGGAACTGCGGTTGTAATTGTAATAGTAAAAAAAAAAAAAAAACGGTTGCGTAACTTTTTCTTTTTGGTTCCTACATACGTCTGTTTCTCCGAGTGTGTCTGCTGTGGGCTGGCGATGAGGGGGAGAATCCACAATGCGAGTAATTGTGTGAGAGGGGACGGGGAGGGGGGGGGGGTTGATGCTCTCGGGAAACGAGAACACACGAAAAAACGATACATTTCCCTGAAGACATCGCCAATAACTTCTATAGAAGTACGATGTCGCTCTTGACATCTTCCTAGGTCATTATAATATGTCGTCAAGGACGGAGATCATTACGTATACAAATAAAAAAGGTTACTTGTTCAAAACACCCCAAGGATTCGAGAAGAAACGTTTTAGTTAGGCCAGGAGGCCGTATAATCCGTGCATAATAAGGTCGAGCATATGAAGAAGCGCGTCTTTCTTTTTCACTTTTATGTAACACCACCTGAGCGTGTTATTTTCAGTTATAGCAAAAAACATTACACTTTTTGCGTGAATTCTTACTGAAAAAAGTGCTTTTACTTCGACTAACTAAAGTCAAAAGTTATCATTTTTGCTTTTTTGGACTGTGGGATCCATGGAAAAAATAGGAAATTCCACGTAATTTCGTTCGGAATTCGACGTTCTTGCATTTATTTATTTGTTTGTATTTCGAAGACCGTGAAATCTTCAGCTGTACTTCTCCTTGTTTATTTTTATCGAAAAACTAGTCGTCATTTTTGTCTATTCGCCCTAGTAATAATCACAATGAATGATTCATTGGCTCGAGTCCTGAGAAATGCATTCTTAAAAACTAACTGATCGGCCACTAAACACTGAAATTTGTTGTATTGCCTGAAGACCTGTGTGTTTAAACCTTAAAATGGCCGCTAAAAATTGCAATTCTGCGTTCGAAACTGACGGCTTATAAGCTTTATAACATAACATTACTGTAGCATCATCCAGTCCTATGACTCCCATAGCAACGGGAGAAACTTATTATAAACATTATTCGAATAAAAAGACTTGAAGTGTTTTTCCTATTTGAATGCAGTTGCAAATTATTTAGAGATAATCGTAAGGCAGTAACACTACATGGTGCCAGGTGTGGGGTAATGAACAAAAAAGGAACGATAAGTCCTCATTCGACAGTCCAACACCAACAGCAACAAATGAACTCGTTTAGCTGCCCACCACCGGACTTCTTTTCTTTTAAAAGTAATGACTGGCCGGCGTGGTTCAAACGTTTTGAACGTTATCGGCTTGCTTCAGGACTGGATTCTCGACCGGAAGAGACACAGGTCAGTGCTCTAGTCTACTACATGGGCGATAAAGCCGAAATTATTCTTGATTCTTTCAAATTATCAAGTCGTGAGGGGAAATCTTACTCAGCTGTTGTCAAAAATTTCGATAATTATTTTCTAAAAAGACGTAACGTTATTTTTGAGCGTGCGAGATTCAATAAAAGAGATCAGATGATTGGGGAGCCAGTTGAGAACTATATTCTAGCTCTCCACGATTTAATTCGGACGTGTAACTTCGGCCCCCTTTGCGATGAGTTGCTTCGAGACAGGCTAGTTATCGGTATTCGCGATAACAATCTGTCAGAATCCCTTCAAAACGATCCAGATTTGACTTTAGAGAAGGCAATCAATAGAATTCGTCAGTCCGAAGAAATAAAACACCAGCAGTCGCTCTTAAAAAACACAGAACATCCTCTCGAAGACAACGGCTTGGAGGTTGCTGGCATTCAGAGTAGTAGGGCATGTAAATGCAAAATAACAAAACAAGAGGACTCGAGTACCTCAAAAAAATCATGCTGGTTCTGCGGTAAAAGTTTCCATAAGCGCGACGACTGTAAAGCCCTCAAATCAATATGCCATTTTTGCGGCAAAAAGGGTCACTTTTCATCAGTCTGTAGAAAAAGAAAAAACGTGAAACTGATTACTGATGCTTCTTCTGACAACGGTGACGAAAGCGATCCGGGAATAGCTATGGCTTCCCTTGAACGCATAGCGCTCAATTCTTTGGAAGAAAAAGCTAACGAATTCGAAATTGGTATTTATGTTAACAATTCTCATGTAAAATTTCGAGTTGACACGGCAGCTGACGTAACCTGTATTCCAAAAAAAATGTTCAATTCATTAGAAACAGGCATACATTTGAAAAAATACAACGGTAGAATCGAACACGCCGGTAATCAAAAACTAAATTGCGCGGGTACCTTTTCCGCGACCCTAAAACTGAACAAGCTATCATCACGCGAAGAAATATTTGTCATCGAAGGGTTAAAGAAGCCTCTTTTAGGGATACCCGCGATTCGCAATCTCGACGTCCTTCGCGTTTTGACTCAGATCAATTCTCTCTCCGAATTTGGTAAAGACGTGAAAAACAAATTCAAATCCCTGTTTTCTGAAATACCAAAAATTATAAAGGGAGACCCATACTCGATCCGAATAAAAGCAGACGCAGCACCCTATGCCGTCACGACGCCACGTCGAATTCCTCTTCCTTTATTCACTCAGGTCAAAAAAGAGATTGAAAATATGACACGACAAGACATTATTTCTCGTATAACAGAGGGAACGGAGTGGTGTTCACCGATGGTCGTTGTTCCAAAACAAAACAATACGGTCAGGATATTCGTGGATTATACAAATTTAAATGAACACGTCATTCGAGAAAGGCTCATTCTGTCCTCCACAGAAGAAACATTGGCGAAAATAGGAGAAGCCAGAATTTTTTCAAAATTAGATGCGAGAGCTGGGTTTTGGCAGATTCCATTATCAGATGATACCAAACACTACACAACATTCATCACGCCATTCGGGCGCTACGTTTTCAATCGTTTACCTTTTGGTATCAGCTCGGCGCCAGAACATTATCAAAGGCGTATAATCGACATTCTTGAGGGCGTGAAAAACTGCGCTAATCTTATGGACGACGTGATTGTATGGGGTAAAAACAATGAGGAACACGACGAAGCGCTTAATGAAGTTCTACAACGCTTCCAAAACCACAACGTGACACTAAATATCGATAAGTGTGTCTTTTGTGAAAGAGAGGTCTCTTTTTTAGGTCATATAATTAACGAAAAAGGCATGATACCTGATCCTAATAAGACAGCTGCAATCCAAAAAATCGATTCTCCTAAAAACATCAATGAACTAAGACGATTCCTTGGGATGTACAATTATTTGACGAAATTTGTAAAAAACAGCGCAGAAGTATCCAAACCTCTACTGGATCTACTGAAGAAAAATAATGAATTTCGATGGGGCTACTTTCAAGAGCAGGCATTCCAAAAAATGAAAAATCTTGTCACCGACGCGCCCGTGCTGCAGCTGTACGATCCCAATTATGAGACTAGGATTTGTACAGACGCTTCTTCATTCGCCTTAGGTGCTGTACTCGAGCAAAAGAAAGTGAATCAAAACTTTAAACCAGTCATGTACATCTCACGAGCCTTATCTCAAACGGAGGTAAATTACTCCCAGATTGAGAAAGAGGCATTAGCTGTAACCTGGGCCTGTAAGCGACTAAGTCTTTACCTCATAGGCAGACAGTTTTCGGTGATAACAGATCACAAGCCCCTCGTGTCTGTCCTAGGTCGGAAACCTATTTATGATCTATCACCCCGCCTTCAACGACTTCGACTGCTTTTACAGGCGTACGACTTCAAGATAACTCATTTGCCGGGAAAATTACTATATGTTCCTGACGCACTCTCGCGCACAGAGAACCTACAGGTAGGCGACGACGAAAACGATCTTTCCGAAGATCTACGCATGTACGTCGAATTAGTCCGACAAAACATACCGATTTCGGACGTATTACTCTCGAATATAAAACATGAGACCAGAAAAGACACTGTTCTGCAGTCCATCATCAATTTCGTAACAAATGGATGGACAGTTAATGACAAATCAAACATATTTTACAAATTCCGTGATGATCTTTTTTTTAAAGACGGCCTGCTGACTCGAGGGAATCGAATCGTGATACCTAAAACTCTACGTCAAAAAATATTAGGAAAACTACATGATGGTCACCTGGGGGTCAGCAAATGCAGGTCGTTAGCAAATGCAACTGTTTAGTGGCCAAATATATCAGTGGACATTGACGCAATGGTGTCAAATTGTGAGACATGTTTGAAAACGAAAACTGTACCAACAGAACCTCTAATCCCTTCAGACTTCCCTTCTCTGCCGTGGTCGGTCCTTGGCTGTGATTTTTTTTGGTTCGGTGGAAAAGAATACCTCGTTACTCAAGATTATTACTCGAGATACATCGACATCACTTTGATGAGATCTTCAACATCAGCGTCAGTAATCAATCACCTAAAAAAATTGTTCGCTCAGTTCGGCATTCCTCACCAAATAAGATCGGACAACGGACCACAGTTTAGAAGCCACGAATTTCTATCTTTTGCGACCTCTTGGGGAGTCGAGCTCGTCACAAGCAGCCCACATTACCCTCGTTCAAACGGTCTGGCTGAATCGGCGGTAAAGACAGCCAAAGGGATTTTGACTAAATGCAAAGACATCGAAGCTGGACTTTTATCATACAGGTCAAGCCCCTTAAAAAACGGTTACTCTCCAAGCGAGCTACTGATGGGGAGAAAAATCAGGACGCGTGTACCGACAATCATTGATAATTTGAAGCCCAAATTGATTGACGATAATAAGCTTCGAACGACGGAGCAATGTTCTCGGTCGAAAATGAAGAACTCTTTCGACAGACGACATCGAGCTTTCAAACCATTACAAGAACTCGAGAGTGGCGACAAAGTTTGGGTCTCTGATTTCCAATGTACCGGAGTCGTCAAGGGAAAGTCAAAAGAACCGCGTTCCTATATCGTTGATGCTGAGAGGGGACAGACGCTTCGGAGAAATCGGAGATTCATAACAAAACTCCCGGCCACCAGCTAACTCAAAGGGGAGGATGTAGCATCATCCAGTCCTATGACTCCCATAGCAACGGGAGAAACTTATTATAAACATTATTCGAATAAAAAGACTTGAAGTGTTTTTCCTATTTGAATGCAGTTGCAAATTATTTAGAGATAATCGTAAGGCAGTAACACTACAATTACAATCAGTGGCGTAGTTACGGGGGGGGGGATATGGGTGATAGATCCCCCCCCTCAGAGCTACAAGTATACGAACCATAACGAAGAGCCCCATAAAATCTCCAAAAATGAGCGTTTCACGTTGAAGTTGGGTTTAGCAGATTTTCTGAACTAAAAGCAGCCCGAAAAGGTCCGAATACGTTCAGCTTTTTCCTTGGACTTCAGACCCAACGCAGTAGTGTACCAAAGTACCGGGGGGGGGGGGGTTCGCCCTAGACCCTATATCAGACAAAAATCGGTAATATTCGTGGCTATAACTGCTAAAAAGCGCTGATTCGTGGTCTCGCGATGCAATTTACAGACTAAAATTAAGAAAAACATCGCTGATTCGCGGTACATGGAGGCCACTCTACGAATAAATTGTGGAAATCAACGCAAAAGTGTTGTATTTGGGCAAACCCCGCGGTTAAAGTTGAGGAAACACGCTATAATATTGATAAATAAAAGACGCTTTCTGGTTAAAATTGTACAAAAATGGCAATTTCACAACTGAAATGGCGTAAAATCGCCCAATCATGCATGGCTATAGTATAATGTTAAAAAATACGCTAATTCACGGCTAGAACTGAAAAGAAGCGAGAAGGGAAAAGTCATGAAATTGCTTATGGGGTGGTAAATGTGAAAAACCGCTAATTTGCGGGTAATATATAGAAAATAAAATAATCAGCCTGGTGAAAATGGAGAGAAATGTTAATTTTAAACCTAAAAATTAAGAAAATTGCTAATGCGCGGCTAAAAATGGAAAAAATCGCCAATTTACAGCAAAAATTGCGCCAAACGCCATTTCGTGACTGAAATTGAGAAAATTCGCTCATTCACAGGTTTGAAACGCTACGACCGACGCGTCGCCACTACAATTTAAAAAAAGCGCTAATTCGCGGTTGAAGTTGAGAAAGATTCTAATTTGCCCCAAAAACTGAATATACGCCAATTTGCGGGTTTTGAAGGCAACTTTTCAGACTGAAATTGAAAAAAAAGCGCCAATTTGTGGCAATAGGCGAAGAAACCGCTAATTCGTGAGTAAACTGAGGAAAATCACTCATGCATTCCCCCCCCCCCCCACTATTTCGCGGCTAACATTGAGGAAAACGCCAAAAGTCGTGGATAATTAAGAAATATCGCTCGCGGGATAAAAACGATACTTTGCTGCTAAAGTTGAGAAAATGTGCAAATTCATGGCTATGGGAGGAGGTGGGGCAAAACCGCTAATCTGCGGCTGAAATTGAGAAGAACGATACACTCGGCCAAAATTGAGAAAATCGCTAATTTGCGGCTAGAGTCAAAAAATTGCCCTTAACTGAGAGATTGAGGCTATGATGAGGCCAGCAAGACGTCCAGATTCAAGAGTGTGCTGGCTGGGTGGAATGATGACTAAAATGTGAAATTATCCCCCTCCCGTCGCCCTTATGAGATTTCAATCTGATCCCCCCCCCCAGTACAAATTCCTACCTACGCCACTGATTACAACATAATCAACCAACGGCGAGCCCTTATTCACACTTTCAGCCATGAGGTGGTTTTTAAAATTCCAAATTACGGCTTTTTATCAATTTTTACCGAGTGTACGATCCGAAAATTGGCGCTTTTATTTTGCATTATGCTGCGAATGAATTTTTTTCTCAATTTTATCTGTTAATGAGCGCCTTGTCTTGATTTTATTATCCCACGGACTAGCCCAAAAATCACGCAATTAGCACTTTTCTTATATTCAATCTACATTCTTCTTTATACTTAGCTGTGGTTCTATATTCTATTCTAGTAAACTTTATTATATTTCTATATCTATATTCCATCTATATACTTCTATAGTATATTCTTATATTTTAGCTGTGGAAGGGCCTCCAAAAACCGCGTTCCAACACTTTTTCTCTATTTTCTGCCTGGAAGTTGCTTATATAAGCAACTAAGAAACCGTGTTTTGGTGCTTTTTCT
Organism: Corythucha ciliata; assembly: GCA_038030265.1. NCBI lineage: Eukaryota > Metazoa > Arthropoda > Insecta > Hemiptera > Tingidae > Corythucha > Corythucha ciliata. Next base: position 7,144,335 of record CM075942.1, on the reverse strand, counting down.
CAGTTTAAGCTGCGGTTGAGCGCTATTTTTCATAATACTAGACGAAAAGGAGAGCTTTTTATAAAATTAATCCTCGAATCAGGACTTTTTCTCAATTTTACATAGCTGCGAGGGGTTGCCCTAAGAACGGCAAATTAGCACTTTTCTCATTTCCAGGCCAAGATGTTGTAGCAGAAAACCCGCAAACTGGCGAGTTTTCTCAACATGGGCGTAGCCAGCAGGGGGCAGGGGTGGGCAGTTGCCTTTCCCTAGAATCAAAAGCGTTGATTTCGTGGGGCAGCTGCCCACCCACCAAAATTATCAGGGGCGGATTTAATGTAAAATGTTTAGAGGGGCTTAGCCCTGAGCTCATGATCCCCCCCCCCCACCTCTCGCAGATCAAGTCAAATTCCTAATTTTGTGGAATTTTTGCTCTCAGAACGAATTTCAAAGGTTTTCCTCGCTCAAAACGCTAATGTCACAGAATTGACTCCCTAAAAAGCCAATTTGCACCGGGTTGACTCTTCATGAATGCAATTCCGCTCATTAGACACTTTCGATGTCCAAATATCACGGATTGAACACACCGCAAAAACCAATTCCGTGGTTTTGGCTACTTCAATAACAAAATTTGCCGGTTTGGCACTTTTTGAGACCAAAGTTGTCGGATTTCGTAGGTCAGAAACAAATTTCATAGGGCTGGCTCCCTTAAAGACAAGCCAATTTAACGGGATTTCACACCTTTTTAGAGGATAAATGAGCGTACTGGCTCATTTTAAAGAGAAATTTCACGGCTCTGGCTGTTTTTAAAAACGAAATATCGCAGGGTCCAGACGCGGATCCAAGATTTAGTCAAGGGAGAGGCTTATGAAATTGTGTACTTCGCTCTAATAAAAATGGCTTGCTATCATTTCATTGCCTATTACCACCTTAAAACGCCTTGAAAATTGCCAAACGGGCAATTACCGCTTTAAAAAAAAAAGAAAAGCCCAACGGACTTCACGCGGTCTAAAAGTGACTAGACTGACGGTTCGTGCAGCCCTGAAAATGCATGAAAAGATCATGAATCCCGCTATGAAAAAGGCTAAATCTTCCATTCGCGAGCTCAACTAGCTAAAACTAGCGATTCCCGCTCAAAAAGTAGCCAAGCTGCTCTAAAAATGGGCAAACTAACAATTCACGCTCCGCAAATCCCTTAACAGACAATTCCTGCCCTAAATATTCCAAAATCAACCATTTGCGCTCCAAGAATGACCATACGGGCGTTGGCTTGACAGAACTAATAGCGTCCTCAAAAAAGCAAAACTGACGATTCGCGCTTATTATAAATGGCCCAACAGATTTTACAAACCCTAGAAATAGAAAAACTGACGATTCATGCTCTGAAAATATCACACTGGCTATTCACTCTCTATAAATGACTATGCTGACAATTTGCGACCTAGAAATGGCAAGCTGACAATTCGCACCCCATAACTGATTGTTTGCGTACTCTAAATGGTTAAACTAATAATTCACGCAATGCAAATGTCAAAACTGAGTTCGTAACATACAATTGACTAAAATGACGGACTCATGCCCTAGGAATGGCCATACTGGCAGCGTTAAAATTGCCAAACTGGCTATTCACGCCCTATAACATTTGTAAAACTGACTCTATGCAGCCTACGGTGAATGGTTAAACTGACAATTCGCACTTTGAAAATCCCAAAGCAGATGATTCATGTCCTGAAAATGGCAAAATTGACCATTCGCGCGTCAGAAATAGCCATACTGAGCCTTCACACCTTGGAAATGTCTAAACTGAGGATCCTGGCCTTAAAAGCTGGCTATTTACGCTATTTTGCACCCTGTAAATGACATAAACAGCCCGTACCAGCAATTCACGGTCTAAGAATGGCCTAACTGATCGTTTGTGCTCTACAAAGGCTAAACAGAGAAACAGACGATTCGCGCCTTCAAATTTGGGTGGCTATATCTGCACCCAAAAATGGCCAAACAGGGCTATTTGCACCCTTCAAGCGATAAGCTGACCACTTGCGATTGCGTACCGAGCATGGGCCGTTGTCACACCGACCCCCCCCCCCACCCGCGTTAGCTACATGCACCTCATGGACTGAGTAAACTTTTAGATTTTATTTGAAACTGATTACCGACTCTCAGGCTATTAAATTGGTTGATTGGTATAAATCACGCCCTAAAAATAGCTAAATGTGCAAATTCGTGCCAGTGAAATGGCGAACTTACCATTAATAGCGCAAAAATGGACAAACTGAGCCACGACGACTTGTCCACCAGCAGAGGATTTGTGCCCTAAAAATAGCAGAACTAATAATTTGCGTCTTGGAAATGGCTTAACTGACGATTCATGCCATTAAAATGCCTAAGGCGATTCTTATAAGGCGATTCATGCCTTATAAATTGCTAAACTAACCATTCAAACCCTAAAATTGAATTTACGGACGTTTCGCCCCCTGGAAATGCCTAAAATGACGACTCGCACCGGGAAAATTGCCAAAAAGGCCATCAGGCCATTGAAAATGACTGAACTGACGATTCGTGCTCTGAAATAACCAAACGCCTTAAAAAATTTCAATATTCAAAGTTTTGGTCTAAAAATGGTCAAACTGGTCATTCGCGCTCTTTGGAAAGCGTCAGGGACAACGACAATTGGCCCCTTGAAAGTGGTAGAACAGACTGGACAAGCCCTAAAACGGGCTGCTGGTCGTATTGACAATTCATGCCTCCTCCCCCTCCCCCACAATGGCTATACTGATAGATTTGCGTCTTAAAAACGACCACTCGCGTTCCAATAATGGCCAAATTGACCATTCGTGTCTTAAAAATGCCTGAACTGACGATTGGTACCCTAACTATCACCTAAACGACTAGTCAGGCAATAAAAATTGCAAACTCAGTCACTGACGTGAATTCTGGTTTCAGACGACCGTATGGATTTTCTTAAGTCCTCCCTCGGCAACTGTCAGTTTCGGTCGAGCTGTCAATTTCGTCTTTAAAACTGATAATTTCTTCTTTAAAAAACTCCAATTTCACCCCAGAAACTGACAGTCTTGACTTGGAATCTGTCAATTTCCTCCTGCATAACAGAAGATCACAAAACTTGATTTCGAGATTCATTAGCGGACCATTCGGGCTCACAACACGGGGTTTTTGGACCCCTTCACCTGAAACAGTTAAAACTCTCAAAACGATTCCGTCCCGTAAACTGTCAATTTCGGCCAGGGAACTGTCAATTTCACCCGAGAAACTGTCTATTTTGTCATAAATAACTGTCAATGTTGTCTCAAAAAGTGTCAATTTCGTCCTGGAGACTGGACATTTCTAGTTGAAACTATCAGTATCGATCTAACACGGTCAATTTTGTCCTATGAAGGTCAATTTCGTCATTCAAAACTGTCAATTTCGTCGTCAAAACTATACCGATATCATTCTAAAACTGCCAATTTCGCTCCACAAATTGTCAATTTCATCCTCGAATCTGCCAATGTCTTCCTAGAAACTGTGTCAAGGGATTCCGGAAATTGAAGATTTCTAAGTCCCTTCACCAAAAACAGTCGAGTTCAAGAAAATATCAATTTCGTCGTTCAAAACTGTCAGTTTCGCCCTAAAAACTATCAAGTAAATGTTCAAATCTAACAATTTCGACTTTTAAACAGTCGCTTTCGTCGCCAAACCTATCAGTGTCGTCCTAAAACTGCCAAGATCGTCCTAAAAACTGTCAATTTCGTTCAAGAATCATTCAAAACTTTCAATTTCGTCCTGGAAACTATCAACTTGCATTTGTTCGAGAAACAGTCAATTCCTTTCTGAAACTGTCTATTTTGTCCAGGAAATTGTAAATTTCGTTGTCAAAACTATCAACGTCGTCCTCAAACTCCTAATTTCATCATATAAACTGTCAATTTCACCCTAGATACTGTCAATTTCAACATTCAAAACTGTGATTGTCGTATTCAAACTGTCAATTTCGACTTACAATACTGTCAATTTTGTCTCAGGAACGGACATTTTTGACTTGGAATCTCAATTTCCTCCAACATAACGAATATCCTACTACTACTACTAGTACTAGAAACTATCAATATCGTCGTTCAAAACTATAAATTTCGTACTGGAATTAATTAATGGACACATTTATCTCGGAAACTGTAAATTTCGTCCTCTAAACATGCCAATGTCGCCCTATAGACACTGTCATTTTCGGAGTTAAAAACTGTCAATTTGACAGTTTGTGGAACAGGGGCTTGAGAATAAACATCTTGGGGGGGCTAACATTGTTCAGAAATCTTAATTTTCGACACAAGTGAACTGTTGCGGTGCCCCAAATGTCCGCAATTAACGATTAAAGCACAATAACTCACTGTTTTGCTAACCCAGCCTACAACGGCGCGAGTTTTCCGATTGAATCGTCGCTCTATATGGCGAAAATTTCCTGCAGTTGGGGATATAAAAAATTGTACGTGGCTGAACTAACTCTGTTTACGGCCTGTGGAGCTTAGTCGTAAGTTTCAGTTCGATAATTTAAGAGCTGAAGGTAAGAAATTACGTTTTTATTGAAGAGAACAAATTGTCCCAGAAGCAAAATTGTCGGTTTACAGGACTATTTTTGATCGAACGGGTTAGTCAATGACCTAGTTCATGGGTTGATCGGCTGGGCGCGTCGCTTTAGCCGATCAACCCTAAGCTTCTAAGCTTTTTTAAGCCCACCTGCAGTGGATCGGTTCCGTGGTTGGGTAAAAAAAAAGGGGCCCCTTCTCAAACAAGTGCCTAGAGGCCTATTGTCCCCTAAATCCGGCCCTCTGATGCGTACTGGCGGGTTTTCTCAAATATATCAGAAAATTAGCGCTTTTTCTCAATTTTCCCCGCGAATAATTTCTTGAATTTAGCTGTGAATGGCCGCTTTTATTCTATATGTACTTTCTATTGATCCGCGCGTTGGCGTTTATCTCCATTTTAGCAGGGAATGAACACTTTTTGTCATATTCAGCCACGAATTAGGCTTTTTCACCATTTTTTAACTGCGAATGAGCACTTAACTTCAATTTTGGCTGGAAATTAAAGCGGGTTTTCTCAGTGTTAGCGCCAGTGAATTAACGGATTTTCTTAAGTTGCCTATTGTATATTAGCGGGCAATATATATGTATATCCACTAATGAACTTTTTTTTTAAATTTTAGCCATGAATATTAGCGCTTTATTTATAATAATTTTAGCTGCGAATTAGCAATTTTGTTTTCAATTTTATCCATGCAAATTAGAACTTTTCCTCAATTTTAGGAGGGGAAAAGGAGGAACTCATTATAACCACGGCTTTTCGGCTGCGAAAGTTGAAAGTCGCCCCACCACCCCTCATGAAAATTCATTAGACGAATTACTGTTAGTCGCAAAAACTCGTCACATTTCAACTCAAAAACTGATACGTGTAACCCTAATACTCAAATTTAAGCACCCGATTAGTGACTATCTGCCGCATAAATGGTAATTCCCCCCTCTCCCCTTTCCCACCCGACATTTACTACTCAGACAGGAAAATGTATTTTTTGCACCTCTCAGACTTGCTCTTCGCCCAACTCATAAGTTAAACGTTCGCCAGCGGTCGGTGGGGGGTGGGGGGGGAGTCTCACGGCGTATAATGCATGCAAATTCGGCAGAGCTGTTTCTCTTTGTGAACAGCATTTAAAAAAATTAAAAAATTCGTACGAACGTTTTTGTTTTCAAATTAAGTAGCAGGGAGAACACCAATTTTGCCAACAAAACGCTCTCTCTAATTCTACAATCCATTATTATTAATTTTGGAAGGGCATCAACTACTAGGTTATTAGTCCGTTTCCCTAGGTAAGTAATAATGGATTGTAGAATTAGAGAGAGCGTTTTGTTGGGAAATTGGTGTTCTCCCTGCTACTTAATTTGAAAACAAAAACGTTCTTACGAATTTTTTAATTTGCTGACTAAATTTGCACAGAAACGGCCACTATTCGTCAAAAAATAAATATCTGCTGGGTGTTTAAAATAATTCATGTATTTTTTATTATCATTTTTAATAATTTTTATTTTATTTTTTACTTTTACATTTTTTAGTTTTTTGGTCGTATCCTTGTGGAAAACTTTAATTTTCCCCTCCCCTCCATTCCGGAGTTTGTATTTTTTGCCTTCCTTTGCTCCCCCCCCCCCCTCTTTATTCTTCTGAGTCGGGGTTGTTTTTCCCTTTCTTTGGGATGGGGAACTTAGTTTTTAAGCTGACACGTTTTTTCGTACCTCGAAAGCGTGGTCCAGCAAACACCCTCACCACTGGGGAGGAAGCGAAGTACCTCGCGAGTGGGGATGGAAGAGGGAACAGTCATATACGGGCCTTTTCGCGCATTATTATATGGCGACTGGTGACTAGAGACGTGCATCGTGAAATGTGCCTTTTTTTGTTTTAAACGGATTGTTATTACGTTCATTTTGGCCCCATTCGTTATTTGCCCTTAGCTCGGACGAGAAGTATTTTCTTGATTCCCAGTCAATTGCGGAATTCCATACTGCTTTATGCCACTGTGTGCGACGCCAATCCCAATTAAGGTGAGTGGTTATTGTTGCTGCCAGTCTGTAACTAAGTTGTTTCATCCCTCAGTTTGGGATTCTACTCCTCGACTCATCGGGAATTTCCTTTCTTTATTCTGTAAATATTTTGCCCCATTTGCCAGTCCTCAAATACAGTCCCTTTTTCTTTCTATCCCAGTGATCCCCTTTCCATAAGGTATTAGCTGTGGATATTTTACATAAAATTGGTCCTCCGGGCCGGATTTAACCGGTTTTTCTTTTTATTATTTTTTGGTAACCTTATTTCAAATAATTATATTTTTTTGTTGGGAAACTCAGCATTCCTCGTGGTTGGGTTTTGTTTTTTTTTGTTCTGCCAGGAGAGGAGGGAAGTTTTTAGCAGTTTAGCTTACCAAGCGGTTTTTTGCTGCTCCCCCTTTTGAGGTCTCCGTTCGTGGCGGGTATCGTAGTTTCTTGGAGCCCATCCCATTCCCCCCTTTGCTGTTCGGTTCAGTTAGTGGTTGTAGTGGGGTTTGAGTGCTCGTGCGCGTTAGCGTATTATTGAACCCTGTTGTACTCTTTCTCTACCCCCTTCTTTGGTGTATCTTAGGAACACCCCTTTTTGTATAATTCGGACTTTGTTAGACCCCCCCGTCTTCATATTTTTTACCCCTTTCTTGTCGGCTAGCGGAGTGGAAGCCTTAAAGCCTTCTCTCTGTTTTCTCTACCCTTATTTTTTTTGCATAATTTGCTTGTCCATTTTTACTCTTTATTTCGTACAATGAATTCTATTAGTGTATTCGTCCGTAACAAGCTCTATATTGAGAGATTAAGAAAATTGGTCGATGTCGAAATCCTCAATGCATCGCATTTAGCTGAGGCTCAGGATATTTGTCGGAAAAGGGAGCAAATTGAAGAAGATTTTTATAATCTGATATCAAGTGATGTTGAAATTCCTGGTACACCGAAAGAGGTTTTATTGGAGCTTGTGGATCAATTTCTAGATCTTTATTATAGAATTCGACACCGAGTCGGTGGTGCAAGCCCAACGCCTTCTGTAGCTACAGTTGATAGCGTAAACGTGTCAGAAAAATCGTGCTCCCATAATAGCGACGAATTTAACAGTCTTCCCAACCACCCTTCTTCCATTGTGAGGTCGAATGGTGGGGAGGAGGAATTTATTAAACCCATTCCTGCCAAGGAAAATAATTTTTGTTCGCAAAAGATGGATTCAAAGACCATACTACCGTCTATCGAGCTTCTAACCTTTTCAGGTGAGGAGACCAGTTCTTCTTGGACAAATTTTTGTGGCATGTTTAAGGCCTTGGTTATCGAAGATAATTCTATCTCTGACCTTCGAAAAATGCACTATTTGCGTACATGTCTAAAGGGTGAACCCCTTCGTCTCATTCAGTCTCTAGCCATCGATGGCAGAAATTTTAATGTAGCGTGGTCTACTCTAGAAAACCGCTACAGGGATGAGCGAAGGCTGGCTTACCAGTATTTTAATGACATTGTTGATCATCCTGAAGTGAATCGGGACTCCGCGTCTCTAAGTTCTCTGTTGACCGTCGCCATAACGAATTTAAATGCCCTCGAACAATTGGGCTTCCCGACCGAGAGTTGGTCGTTTGTTCTCGTATGTACCATTCTCAAGAAATTGGATCGTGGTACTAGAGAGGCCTTCGAAAGTCAAAATTCAAGGGATATACCCACTTGGGACGATTTAAAATATTTCTGGAAAAAAGAATAAAATCCCAGAAAGCCTTTGATCTTTTTACCCATAAAGAAGCCAAACCTAAGAAAGATTTCAAAATTGAAAAATCGTCGAAAACCTCTCGTTCGTTTCTCGCTGAGAGCAAGAGTGACCGCTGCGAAATGTGCCACCAGGCCACGCATGCTAACCCGGGGTGTGCTAAATTCCTAAAATTAACCCCAAAAGAACGATATACTTGGGTAAAGGCGAGACAGCTTTGTGTTCGTTGCCTTCAAGGACACAAAACCCTTGATTGTCCTCATAACCAGGTGTGTAAACATTGCTCTTCTCGACATCACGATCTCTTACATTTCCCCGGCCGTGAAGGAAGGAAATCACCTATTTCTCAGCAGGCAAAAGAGAGTAGTGCTTACTTAATACCATTCTCGGACAATAAGTCATCGGTACCCCTTCATGAAACGGTCCTTTTAGCCACCGCGTTAGTGGACGTCCGTGACGCTTCAGGAAAGTCACATGTGGTCCGAGCTCTGCAGGATTTGGAAAGTCAAGGCAGCTTCATTAGCAATGATCTTGCAAACCGTATGTCCTTGAAGAAAAGTCCCTCGACCCTAAAGATAAGTGGTATTTCAGGAGTCCAAGTCGGCTCTGCGAAGTACTCAGTTGAGGTCGATTTGGGTCCTGTTGGGAAATCTGAACCCCGGTGCACGATTTCTGCCTTCTGCTTGGAAAAAATTACCGGGACGACGCCCTCGACTTCTCTACCCGCGTTCCTCTGGGATCATGTGACAGGGCTCAAACTGGCAGACCCGAGTTTTGCTTTAGCGCATCCCGTCGACATCCTCATCGGATCCGATCTGGTACCTTCGCTCCTTCGTTCTAGAAAACGAGAAGGACCCCCAGGCACTCCAACGGCCCTCGAAACCACCTTGGGCTGGGTACTGGTGGGACCAGTTTCGACCCCCTTTGATCCAAACCATTCTCTAGCTCTGATTCATTTTTCATCATTTCACGTTTCCGTTGAAGAAGCTTTTCATCGACTGTGGGAATTGGATCAAATTCCAAACAAGCCACACCCTAGTCCAGAGGAGGAGTTTTGCGAACGATTGTTTGTGAACGAAGTTCGTCGCTCATCTGAAGGACGATACATCGCCCCTCTACCATTCAAACCAGGGGAACCCATGCTGGGCGAATCCAGGTTGGGAGCAAAAAGGCGTTTGATCTCTCTGGAGAAGCGTTTAGAATCCAATGCAAATTTAAAATAAAAATATGACGATTTCATGCAGGAATATTTGGACAAAGAATTCATGGAATTAGTTCTTTATAATCAATGGGTTTGCTGATAGTTCGTCTAAAGCGTATGCGGCTTGTGTTTACGTCACCTCTATGTTTAACGATCAGCCAATAAATACCTCGCTTTTGATTTCGAAATCGCGGGTTGCCCCTTCCAAAAAGCAAGTGACCTTACCGCGATTGAAATTATGTGCGGCAGTATTGCTCGCGAAACTCCTGAATTCCGTATTAACCTTGCTAAAGGATAAGATAACAATTCGAGAGGTGTTATGCTGGTCCGACTCGTCAATATTCCTGTATTGGATCAAGCAATCGCCCAGCAAATGGCAGGTCTTTATGGCCAACAGGATCGATACAATACAAGAATTAACAAAAATTGCTTGGTGGCATCACGTGAAGTCGGAGGAGAATCCTGCCGACTGTGCAACGCGAGGGTTGGCTCCTGCGGAGCTTGCGTCATTCAGTTTATGGTTTAAAGGACCAAAGTGGTTGTCTTTTTCTCGTTCATTATGGCCTCTTAGTCGGCGTCTTGTGCGTCGCTCACATCTAGAGGAAGCTGCACTTGAACAGAAATGCCAGGTGCTTGAGAATCTTTTGGTGTCTCCGGGAGAACCCAACGACTTCATAAGGACCATCGAATTCCATTCCCGCTGGACTAAATTATTATACGCGTCGTCGCATATTGTTTGCGTTTTCTGACTCCAAAGGGTACTGCCAAATCGTTCGGTCCCATCACAACCGCTGAATATCGAAAGGCCATGCTATGTTGTATCCGGGCTGTTCAATCGGTTTATTTCAAAGAGGAAATTCACCGTCTCACTCAAAATAAGTCATCTTCGGGGCGTGTTGCACGTCTGTCCATTTTTTTAGATAGCGACGGATTAGTGAGAGTAGGTGGAAGAATAAAAGCTTCGACGCTTCCGTGGGAAGCTAAGCATCCGTTGCTCCTCCCAAAGTGTCATCTTTCGACCCTTATTATAAGGTTTTATCACGAAGAGTTCGGTCATGCGAGTTTAGGGTCAGTAACAATCCAAAGAAAATGTTGAATAATGTCGGGGCGCCAAGCTATTCGTAGCGTTATTTTTCAGTGCGCCACTTGTTATCGATCAAGACCAAGGTTCAAAACTCCTCAAATGGGTGACCTTCCATCATATAGGGTGACTCAAGTTTGTCCTTTTTCTCGTGTGGGAGTGGATTTCACCGGACATATTTATATTCGGTCGTCGACTTTGCGTCGATATTCTAAAGAAAAGGCCTATATTGCCCACACTATAAACTATAAACTGTCACACTTTCGCAACTTATAAAAATCTTTGCAATAGTGTAGTGCTACTCCCCATGTCTTCTACCACCATTATTATTATTATTATTGTGCTGATGAGCGAAAGCGGTAAAAAATATGCCTCATATAGCTCAAAAATGAGAGATTCGAGCAGATTAGCGGAAGCGAATCTCAATTTTTATTAGCTGCGTTTAGACATTTTAAGAATAGAGTGGTTTTGCGTGTCGTGTTCATCTAAATGGACGAAATCATTAGTAGCACAGGTTCCGCGTTTTTTGTTTCCCCCACCCCCTGTCTTTATCCTCGTGAAGAAACGCGTTTCATCCATTATCTTACGGTTCTATTAATAAAATTAGCCAAAATTGATCCCTCCTCACCAAACCTCTACATAATAAACAGTTGAAGAAGTTTTACCATTCTTCTGATGGTGTTTGGTGTAGGAGGAAGACCGGCTTTTAAGTGTATAATGTAGATTGATACGTCGTTCGTGCGACAGCCAACACACCTTCGATAGATATATATTTTTCTTTTAGGATAGTCACGCAACGAAAGCGCAGCGCATCGCTGTAATATAAAGGCGACAATTCTAAAAAATTAGCGAGGCTTTTACTGTGACATTTTTGTTCTCTCCGTAACGGAAATTTTTTCCTGGACTTGTTGAATTTTAAACCTCAAAATATGATCGCTTAATTTGTAGGAAAACTGCGGAACGAAATAATGTGGGTGGAGTAAGTGTACCTCTATAATGAATTTCTTTGTTTTATAAAAGGGGTTAAACGATGTCGATAGCACAGTTGTCTTAGAAGCGGTTTACCCATTTGGTATTCATTTACAAACGACGTCAAAGAATGACGTTCTTTCTTTTTTGGCCGACTCGACTTGTTTAAAAATCATTCCCGGCGGCCCCATAGATAGACTGACGCACGTTAAGCTCTTCAAGCCCCTATCCCCTCCCCCCATCTGTCCATCAATTTCCTTTTTCTTTCTCTCCATTTTATTTATTGATTTACGTTATCGAGGCTATCAAGTCTATTCAATTTCTAAGCAACCACTTGTTGCTGTTTCACCGATAAGTTGCCTCAGAGCTCACCCCCCCTCACCCTCTGACGACCCATCACTGTTGAAAAGGGGTCAATCACACGTTGGCACACATTGGATCTTCCAAAAGCCAAAACAGTGAGAGTGCGTGCGAAATATATATATATAAAACATTGCGCTGTCGATTTTATTGGTAATACCACACCCCACCCATCCTTAACCAAGTAGTTGTCGAGGAAGTCATTTAGTCAACGAAGTTAAAGCGTCGAAAAGGATCGTGAATTGGCGGGGGTGAGATAGTGATGAAAAGTTTTGTAAAGGAAGGCCACACGTGATGATGGGGCGGAATGAATCAATGAAGTCCCCCCTCCCCCCAACCCTACCGACAATCACACACAAGTTGAGCTTAACGAGAGCTTTGAGTTCGAGAACTGTCCGACTTCGTCATTTCTATTTTAAATAAATAAATGCTTATCACGTCACGATGGGCAAAAGTTACAGCTTGAATGCAAACAGTCCATTATTGAATATTTCAATACGCTTCTTTTTAAGTCGGAGGTGTTACAAAAAAAATGTGTTTGATTTCGAAATATGCGTCGCTGTATCTTATTTTGTATAGCGAACGCCCAACAGCAGAGCCGAAGTTAGTTCCATAAGAAGTAAATTTATTTTGTGTTCCCATTTGAAGAACGGGAAATTCTTTCTATGCTTTTTTTTGTCTAATACAACAAACAAATAAATAATTATTGAATTATTTCTTCTCGCAGAGGCAAAAAAAATGCGACGAGAGGGCAAACCAGAGCCACGAACGAATACGAAACCCCTTCAACGGTGTTTGTCTGTTGGAAAATCCGTCTCGATTTTTAGATTCCCCGCGTCGAGCAACACCGTAATACGCTCAATTGACGAATGTTAGCCAATCACGGTCCAAACGCTCTTGATTGTGGCAGAAAATGGAACGATTTGCCTTTTTCATTGGTTTTGGTGGAATTTCTCGACTTCTGACACCCAGAATAGCATATCGAAATTCACGCGGGGTGATCTTGAGGGGGGGAGAGGTGGAGTTTCCGGCTCATGCAAATTGATGAAAAGGTGGTTTATCCACAACTAAAAGTGTAGAAAACGAGTAATACCTACATTCGTGATTTTTAAATACAACGTCAAATTGAGAAAAAGCTTTAATCCGCGGTTAATGGAAGCCCTTTCACGCCTCAAATTGAATTGTGCTGCTCCTTGGGGGGCAAGTCAGAGTCCTAAAATTGAGATAATGCCGGCTGTTCACCTGGTGAATTTGAGCAAAAAAATCACTCATTCGCACTCATAGGGAAGTAACCAGCCCGTGACCAAGGGGTGGGCAGGCACGGATCCAGAGTTGGGGAGGGGTACGTTTTGAGAAAACCTGCTTGTTCGCAGATGAAATACAGAAAAAAAAATACATTTTGCCGCAAAGACTGAACAAAAACACCCATTCACGGCTAAAATTGAGGAATAGCGCTGATTCACGTGAAACTTGAAAAATAAATCTCGCATTGTTCGCGGTTGAAATTGAGAAAACACACCAATTTGCTGATTCGCGATGCAAATTCCGGCCGAAATTAAGAAAATGCGCTAATTCACGGTTTATCGTTCTTTTCACAGTTAAAATTGACAAAACAAATTGCTCGTTCAATGTAAAATTGTGAAAAATCACTTATTTGCGGCTAAAATTGAGGAAAAACTCCAATTCATGGCTAAAATTAAGATGGATAGGACTGGGCCCAAGTTCATTTGGACAGACGGCAAATTCCCATTGTCGAGCATTGCTTGAAATTCGTCTTTCACGATTTTCAATTTGTCGGGAGCGAGTCGTCGGAAACGGCAATGAATGGGTGGGCCGGTAGTTTCAATGTGTGTAGTGTTGTGAGGCGGCGTTGAGCGGGGAAAAAACAGAAGGACAAGATGGATTTCGTACGTCAGAAACCAATTTCGTTGGGCTGGCTCCCTCAAGACAAGCCAATTTAACGGGATTTCACACCTTTTAAAAGGAGAAATGAGCGTACAGGCTCATTCAAAAGAAATTGCATGGCTGGCTGTTTTTAAAAACAAAATATCGCAGGGTCCAGACGCGGATCCAACATTTATCAAGGGAGAGGCTTATGAAATTGTGTGATTCGCTATAATAAAATGGCTTGCTATCAATTCACTGCCTATTCCCACCTTGAAAATTGCCAAACTGGCAATTACCGCTCTAAAAAAAAAGCCCAACGGACTTCACGCGGTCTAAAAGTGGCTAGACTGACGGTTCGTGCAGCCCTGAAAATGTATGAAAAGATCATGAATCCCGCTATGAAACTGTCTAAAATCTTCCATTCACGAGCTACAACCGGCTAAAATTTCCGTCGATTCCATCTCATGGGTTTTGGGGTGAATTTTACAATTTTGAGAGAAATGGAGGCGGTGTGTGGAAGATATGCAGTGGGCGAAATCACTGTATTTTTTTCTTTGAGCGGACTTTGCACTCAACAATCTTTCCGCCCCTGATACTCGACCTGACCTGGTAAAATCGAGTTAGGGAGGAGACCCGGCTCACCAGGGTTGATGAGAGCCGCGATGGCGAAATGGTGACGTGGCGGCTAAGCGCCACAGATTTGCTTGAGGATGAAAACTTAAAAGTTGTGAATCATTTTTGTAACCAACTTGTTCCTTTTAAATCCACAAAATTCATAGCCGACGACCCCTTAAAGATAATTTGGCCTTTAGGCATGTATTCTTGAAGCAAATTCAATTCTCAACAATTTCTAAATTTATGCTTTAAGCTAAAATTGAACAGGTAAGAAGGTAGGATGAAAAGTTTGACAAAAAACGTGATGTTAAAATAATGTTTTTGAAAACGGTCACATTTCAGCGTCGTATATATCGAAAACTGATAGGAATTTTCAAAAAAAATGCATGGAGTAAAAGTTGAAGATAATTTAAGGAGCTTACATTCTTTGTTCAAAAGTTTTTGTCTAAGACGCACCGTTTTTTAGATAGAAAAGGTACCTTTAAACGACCCCCCTCCCTCTGGGGCAGGTGCGGTTCAGCTCGGGATTTTATTAGACAATGATCAGGGGACCCACCGGTACACATTACCGCAAAAAACAAAATCCCATATTTATTGCATTTATTTTGCATTTTTATGCTTAGATTGACTCAGTGGGTGCTCACTCAAGGCGGGGAGTGCAAAACTTCGAAGGGGGCACGTCTGATTGGCTCCCCCCGAGATCTGTACCAACCTAACCAATTATCAACAAAAATGTAAACAAATTGAATTAATCATTTTCCCTGAAACTGAATTATTTGTGTTCCTTTTTCTCGATAATTTAACGAATGAAAATTGTTCTGGTACGAAATTATTAGAGGATACTTAAGCCACGTTTCCACTGAACGCGCATTGTTCGCGAACAGTGTTTGCAAACAGATGCGCGTGCAGTGGAAACACTTAATAGCGCCACGCATTGTTCGCAAACATTTTAATCGTGTTTCCACTGAGCGCGCATTGTTCGCGAACAGTGTTTGCAAACGTTGGAGAACATGTGCGCGCGTCCAGTGGAAACACTCACGCGCGCCGCGCATTGTTCGCAAACAGTGTTTGTTTGTGCGCGGGGCTGATCCACTTGTGATGGTTTTTCTACAAATCATCGAATTTGCGTTCGTTGCGAGCCCACTGGAAACACGCTTCTTGAGCGCAAAATTCTTTTAGGCGCAGTGCTAAACAACACCCCTGCTCATGCTATTCGGCTGCATTGGAGCTGAGGGAAAAGCGGTGGTCATGATCTTTTCCTTGACAAGGGTGATAGCTTCAGACCAGGACAATGATATTTTGCACAAACTCAGATTCTTCGGCTTTCCGAAGTATATCGAGTACTCTTTCAAGAAGCAGATGGCTGGTTCTTCTGCTGGCATTCCAAGAACTTCGGCCTCTGGGTGGTACACGCATTGATTTGCGGGCGAAGTATCTCTATTCATCAGAATAGAAATAGAAGATCAGCGTCCACGGAACGAAATCTATGCAGTCGAGACGCGTGGGGCACTGCTATTTACTGATGCGTGGTCGTTGAACTCTACTGTTCCTAGTTTATCACTCCTTTAAAACGCAGACGCTAGCTTTACATTTTTCCCTACAGGAATTTTTGTTTCAACTCCCCCCCCACCTCCAAATTCAAACGCTGTCAGCCTACAGGAAATGGAATATTCTTGGCAGGCAGCGACTTGATAACTAGACGTAGTCTGTTTTCTCTTCTGTGAAGTCTGTGTGTGAGGCTAACAAAAGTGGGATGCTCAAGCTACTTATACGTTGTGGGTGTGTAACGATCTATTAGTATTAGGAGCGGTCCGGAGCACTTCTGGATGACATATTTTCAATTACAAGGAGGATGATAACTGCTTCCTTGCCCTTGGATTCGGAGCCAGTCTATTGCGGAATTGTTTCGTTGTTTTTGCCCATCCAGTAATCGCCCTCCCCCCCCCTCCCAAGATTGTGCAGTTCAGAATGCAGCTTAGTTTCGGAGTTTCTCACATGACTTTATCAATGGTGCTGGGCAGTTTTATCCTCTTTATTCGAAAGTTCAGTGACTTTTGTAATACTCTCTTGGTGCGTTATTATGGAGTGGGACGACGAAAAGTGTCTTCGACTAATTTCACTCTACGAGCAAAAAGAAGAAATTTGGAAATCCTCTCACAAAAACCATTTCAACAAATTAAAAAAAGAGGATGCCTGGGAGTCTATAGCCAGGAGTATTGAAACACCTGTGGACATCGTCAAAGCAAAGCTGAATTCGTTGCTTTCTTCTTTCAGACGAGAGAGAGCAAAAGAAGTATCTTCAACAGGAACAGGGAAAGGTAAGTGCAAACATAAACACAATTGGCTGTACCAATTTATTATCCAGAAAATTTGACAGTCAATGTTTATGCGAAGACCAATATCAGTTGAAATAAGCAACAAAGAACAGTATACCAGATTAATCATATAGGTCTGTACAATGTTTCCAGGTGCTGACGAAGTGTACAAGAGCAAATGGTTTGCTTATGCAGCTTTTGCTTTTCTAAGGCATAAAAACAAACCTCAAAAACCTCTTAGTTCATCTCAATCAAGCAACGAAGATGTACAGGTGAGTCTACGATTAACTATGGCTAGTATGCCAAGTCGTTACTCGAATTTTCCTCAACCTCAAAGCTCCCACACAAACTGGAAAAATTATAAAATAACAAGTGACTCTACTGTTTGTGAGGAAGGTTGGAGTCGAGGAAATTTCGAGGAACGACTTGGCATACAGGCCTATATATAAACGTGTATATATATATTGATAGTAAGATTGCATAAATTAACCTACTGACCTACCTACCTACTGGTAATGCATGCATAAAGCCACAAAGTTTCAGTAGTTGCACTTTCAAACGCTGAAGATGGCGAGCAGCCGAAACCGGTTCGTTTTTTACGCACCTCAACGATGGAAGACAGACAATGTAGGTTCCTACGGCTACAGCTTTATGCACGCATTATAAAGATATATTAATTATGAATAAGTTGAAATTGAAATGAATTTATTGAACGTGAAATTACGAATAATCATTTTGCCATGGTACGGTATAGTATTTAGTAAATGCCTCTCGAATTTCAATGGCAGCGGTTGTTCCTCTCCTTGGTACTTTTTTCAAGCCTTGCATAGATTTCCGATCATCATCCTGCCAAGAACCAAACGTAACTTCCCCATTCTCTTCTGTGTCCAAAGTTCCCATTGGACAGTATAAATTCGAAGAAGTTCTACTTCGGCGTAAAAAATTGTGGATGTACACACAGACCATGACAACCCACTTGGCTTTTTCGGGTTGCATAATCATAGGTTTCCTTTAATCGCGGAAGACGGAACTTAAAATGCTAAAGACGTTTTCCACAACCCTTCGGGCTCGACTCAACCTATAATTAAAATCTCTTTCAGGAGATCCTTTCGAGTGATAGCCTGAGTACGGTTTCATCAAGTTATCGCTCAATCCAAATGCGTCATCCCCTAAAATCACGTACGGTACGGAAGTGTCCCCATTAGGCAATGTAGATGGTGGTGGCAGATTTAAGCGACCACTTTGTATATCTCTATACAACTGAGAATTTTTAAAAACCCCTCCGTCTGAAATTCTCCCTTGACATCCAACATCGACGAATATAAAGTTGTAATCCGCGTCAACGAGTGCAAATAAAACAATGCTAAAAAATGCTTTGTAGTTGAAGTATTCACTTCCACTGTTGCTCGGACTTTGAATGACATGTTTCCCCTCGATGGCTCCTACAGCATGTGGGAAGTTCCACTTATTTTCAAAAATCTGGGAGACCCTTCGCCACTCCTCTTCATTTTCTGGCACCTGTAAATAATTGTTTTTCTTAATTAGCAGTATTGGTATTACCTTTTAAAATATACAATTTTTGAGGAAGTTTCACATTTTCCAAACAATTTTTTTTTTCGATGAGGCATACCAATCCTTCCACGTAAATAAATAAATAAAAATTTAAAACCCTTCAGAAATATTTTTTTTTTCTTAACAAAAGTTGGCATATTTGAAATCCCGCCAAAACGAACATTTTCCGCAACGTAATATCCCTTGTATCCTCTGTCCCAAAGTTGTATAGATATCAAGTTGCTTCGCTTGTGATAACGCGCGGTTCTCAAGGTCGAAGGGAAAATCGCTCCCGTCAGAGAGGTCTGACTCCGCTAGCACGTCTATTTTGCAATAGCAGTAAATGAGTTCAAGTGTGTTATTTTCTGTTTTTCTTGTTCCAATTGTTAATTAAACACCTAATTTGAGAATTAAAATGAATTGAACGCACATTTAGGAGCTTAGGACGACTAAGTCAGTAGTAATATTGGAGTTTATATTGCAGTACAGAACACGGCTATCTAAAATTGCTAGCATTATTTTTCAAGTGTAAAATGTTATGAACATTACTTCTGAATCAAAATGTTGATAGTTTTAGATATATGACTCATCATTCGTGGGAAGAAAAGAAACACGTTTTTCATCCCGTGGGGCTCGTAGTCCAGCATAAATGCATTTACGTTCGAGTTTGAAAACGTAAGGACACTACTTCTGCTTAAGTTATTGAAATTCGGGCAATTAATGGGCCTTATTCTCCAACGAAATGAAAACTTTACTTAGGTAGAAACATTGAAATCTAGGCACGTATTCAAAGACATTTCTTAAATGGATATATATAATGAATAAATCTGTCGCCGGTATTTCAATTAATAAATTAATTAGACTGATATTATCCTGATATTATGGACCTGGGTGGGGTTCGGCTTAGCTTACCCCTCGGAGTACGACTCCCATAGGCGTCTCCGTGGCGCAAATGGCAGCGTGCTGGACTGGTAATCCAGAGGTTGCGGGTTCGAATCCCGCCGGGGAGCCATTTTTTCTCGAAACTCGAATCGTGTTGGGCTATGCCCTTCCATCGTCGTCCGGATAATATCAGTCTAATTAATTTATTAACATTTCTTAAACTTCAATTTCCCTAAGTGGACGTCTAAACAGCTGATTTTTTTTTCCTACAACAACTGATTTGATTTTTACTTAAGAGAATTATTTTAACTTAAGTAGCGACTATGAATACGGGCCCTTTGGTGCGTTCACAAATTCCGTGCATCCTGTCTGTGTGGAGTCCGTGTAACCTATCAAAATGCTTCATTTTCGAGGGAATATATTTGTTTGGTTGCATAGACTCCACAGAACGTAAACATAGAGCTTGTGAACGGGCCTTTAAGAAAACTGAACGGAAACACATGCTTTTTGAAGAAAAAAAAGTTAGTGATTAAGGCCCTAGCCTCCCTATTCTGTAATTCTTGCGTTAGCGAAATCAACAAGCCGAAAAAGACCATCTTTCTCGTGGAATTTTATGAATTTCCCGTTCGGAAGTTTGGTCTCAAAATATTTCAAGATCAGTAGCGTACCGACGTAGGGGCGAGGAGGGCCCCCGAAAAACTTAAAAAATGGAAAAATCACGATCTTTAGGTTAGGAAAAACGTAACAAAAAGTTTGGAAAACTGCGAAAAAACGAAAAAAGAAATGAAGAAAAAATTGTTCATTTCGCAGTGGATAGGGGTCACTTAACGAATAAAATGAGAACAAAAATTCTAACGTGCTGTTCTTTCGCCAAACTCGTGGCTGAAATGGTGAAAAAGTGCTAATTCAAATCTTTAAAAGTAAACAAAAAATTACGCCTATAATTGGAAAAAAAAAACGCTAGGGAGGGCTGAAATAAAGAGTGGGGCTTAAAACGTTAAATTCTCTACGGAAATCGCGAAAAACGATAATTCACGATATTAAGACAAATTATTAATTATCAGCTCAAATTAGTTGAAGTGATGATGAAAAAAATCACAAATAAAATCGCTACTAAAATTAAGGCAAATCACGAATGAAATTGACAAAAAACGCCAATTAGCGGCTAAAATTCAACAAAAGGCTAATTCTCAGCCGAAATTAGAAAGAATCACTAATTAATTTGGGTCTAAAATTGAGTAAAATCGCTAATTCGCGGAAAAGTCTAGAACAAACAAGAATTTGTGGAGACCGCTAATATAGTACATATGTAGCTAAAATTGAGAGAAACCCTAATTCGCGGCTAAAATTTAGGAAAACGCTGACTCGCTGGTCAAATTTAGGAAAATATGAATCCGTAGCCTCTGAAGTCAACTTCGGGCTTAAAACTCGGAAAAAGCGCTAATCCATAGCACGAATTTAAAAATAATTTCTTAATATGCTGCCATTACAGAGAAAAATCACTCATTAGCATGGCTAATTTGATTAAAAACGCCATTTGCAGTTCAAATAGGGGAAAAGTTTTAATGCACTGCTAAAAAGGTAAAACATCCCAAATTTGCAACAAAAATTGAGGAAAACGCCAATTCAAAGTCACGACCAAGAAAAATCGCTTTTACGGAATGAAAACGCTACGTCGCTGCTAAAATTGACGACGTTTATACTAATTCGCGAAAGAATTGCAGAAAAATATCTAATTCACGGCTAATTGAAGAAATTATAATTTTCGGCTGTGGTTGAAAGTACGCCAGTCCGAGGCATCTGCGTTTTGTTCGGGGCTAAAACTGAGAAAAACGCTTCTACGGATGAAAGTGAACAAAAAAAGATAATGCGGGGCAAAAATGTTCAAAAATCCACTAATTTGCGGTTGATATTGAGAAAAATCACTACTAGCCCGCCTAAAATTTAGAGAAACGATAACTTTTGCCACTTTTTCTCAAATTGTGAATAAGTGGTAATTCGCTGTAAAAAAGGTAAAACATAGCTCTATAAGTTGCAGCAAAAATTGAGGAAAACTCCAATTCGCGGCTAAAATTGAGGAAACTCACTAATTCGTGGATAAATTGTGTAGAAAAAGCTATCATTCGTGGGTAAAATTGAAAGTATTCAAATTTTCGACTGTTAGTGAAAAATTTTGCGGATTCTGAAGGCAACTTTGTGGCTAAAATTGAGAAAAACCGCGAATTCATGGCAAAATAAGTGTAAAAACATCCGCTACTTTCCGACTAAAATTGAGAAAATATCCAATTTGCGGCTTAAATTGAGCCCATTGGCGGATAGGATGTATAAATACCTAGAACTCGTGGCTAAATTAAGGGGAAATCCATAATTTGATGCTACGTAATAATTTTATTTCTTGCTTATTTAGTGACTCAAGGGGCCTCATAGAGATTTCCGCCCCGGGCCCCGATAGGTGTCGGTCCGCCAGTGTTCAAGATGTCCTCTTCTTGAAAATGAAGGGCACAAACTTTGTCTTTGAGAGTTAAATCCCGTTCGGCTTGTGGGGTTGCACAATTCTATCTAGTTAGTTGATCCTACGAACATTTTTCATAAATCAAAATAGAAAGCATCATAGGCATTAGGGAGACGTGGGCGGTGGGGGTCTGCGGGATAGGGCTTCAGTTTCCATATATTATAGACGTCGTCGGGAGGTAACAAGGGGGGGAATGGAAGCAAGAGCCCAAAAATGAACACAAATAACATAGATTTTGGTATAGGTGGTCTGAAACAGCAGGTTTGTTCCAACATCCCATAGAACTATAGTTGAAACACATTCTAAAGAAACCTAGAAATCATTAAAACCAATTTGTTCTACTTGTAATTTGTTCCAGTTAATTTGTGTATCATTTCCAGAGATTATGATTGGCTGCTGAGGGCAAATGCCCCAGGCAGACGTTCATATTCGTACTCAGCTCATCATTATATCTACCCAATGGAGCTAGTTTCATGACTGTGTTCTTCCGGTTGACTGGGACTGTCGCCAGCTCTCGGTCGGGAATTCCTAATTTACTGACCCTGAGTTGTCTTTACTGATCAGGTACTTAAAATGCTCAGATCGAGGTTACATTTTGCATACAACAAACCAGACGGGTTTTCCTCAAAGTGTTTTCTCTACTGACCAAGTACTGGTAATGGCTCGAATCAACCTAAACTTTTGCATAGTATTACGCGTGGGTTAATACGACTTACCCTGAAATTTAATCCCGATCGGTTTGAGGGAAACTCGGGAAATCCTACTGACCAGGTACTTACAATCGTCGTTTTGGCCAAAGAGTAAATCGTATGCCAAATTTCAGCTCGTACCGTGCATTGTAAATACCCGGTCAGTAGAGATAACTCTGGGTCAGTAAATTAGGCACTCTCTTCTTCATCTAACAGTGATGTAACAGGCCGTGCTTAGATAAAGTGGTATTTCAGAAAATGAGCTCACAGTGACTTTTAATTCACACAATCACGTTAAATTGCCTTGACATTTAAAAAAATTTTAAAAAATCACTGAGGGATTTTAGTGCGTGTCACTGTCACGTGCCGGTCTAGTATAAAATGGTCCCTAGAAATTGTGAGAATAATATTTTTATTTTTGCCGAACAAAATTGTCACGTCTCTATTTTCACTTTTTGTCACTATTTAGCGTGAATCAAGCTTAAACTGGCATTACCGACAATTCCAACGTTTCCTGGCAAGAAGAAGTTTGAAAAACCTTACTTTTGGTATTTTGAAGAGAGGGGTGCTGCTTTTACTTTCCTCCCTCAGTAATTTCCTGTTATTATGGTACCCAGTTGTACACTGAGGTACACTGCAGGTCATATTTCTATGAAATACAGAAACTTAATGATTATAATGAGTAATAATAGCGAAAATAACAAAATAAAACCAAATTTCCCTAATTTTTACACCGTAACGATTACATTAATAGACGCGCTGTCAGAGGTAGTGACCTCTGGCGCGAGCAAAACGCGGAACTTTCCTTGAAACCGCTGTTTTGTACAATGATAAGAGAAGAGTGAAGCAACTTGGTATCTATACAACTTTGCTCTGTCCTTTTCATGCCTCTAAATAGCTCATCTGTATATTCTCCATTATTTTATAATGTTATAAAATATGTATATTCTCCATTATTTTATATTATATCGTTGTAGAAAACAACGATATATAAAAGAACTGGATTGCTCATCACTGCTGATAAAGACCAGCTGATAATAGCCATCAAATAAGCTCCCATAGTGGATGAGAGGGGTGGAGTTTCAAAATAAGTGCCATATTGCCATAACTACACAAGGAGAGGCACATGGTGATTGTTTACCAGGGGACGACCTGCCCCCTCGACGCCCCTCCAGTTCTCTGTGAGCAATCCAGGTTTATATATCGTTGGTAGAAAATAAGGCAAAGAAACACAACAAACCGCTCTCCGACAGCAACGTTACAGGCGAATTTTTCTCGGATGGCGCATATGACACAAACATGCTAGCTGGAGTGTTTGAAATGACCTAAAACTTCAAAAATCGCGTATTTAATAACTGTTGGTTTATTTTACGAACGGATCACGATTTTGGCTCTATTTTAGCATAAATAAACCTTTCAAAATAAATTTATGAATAAGTTCTGACCCATGAAACTTCCTCATTAAATAATTTTGGTGAAATTGGCAAACGTACTCGGGCATTTACGAGTAGTGTTAATTATTTGTCCTTATAGTCTATACTTATATGTATACAATAATTTATAACGTTTTAGTAAGGTGTGTAAAATATAGGTACAATTTTTTGGCAGGTTGACTTTGTAGAAGATACGCACAAAAATAGCGAGACATTTTATGAAATTGCTGCTACTTCGAGGGAGAATGAGGCAGCGCGGGCCTCCACTTCGGGAGAGATAAATTTCACAAAGCCGAGGACTCCCCCTAAGCGCAGAAGGCAAAGAACACCACATGATGACCAAGTTGACCAAGTTGTAAATATATTGGAACAGTCGATAAAGCGAGACGCGTGTGATGTTTATGGAGAACACTTAGCCATGAAGTTAAGAACGTATAAAAAGAAAACTCAAGCTGTGGTCCAACATTACATAAATAACATTATTTTCGACGCCGACATGGGTTTATTTGACGGTCCTCCTCCTACGCATCATCAACTGGCTACACGAAACTATGCTGCCAGTAGTTCATCCCTTCACGCTTCAACGGCAAATTATCAATTTCCAAACTCAGCAGATGCAGAAAAAATACTGTACGATATGGATGATAATGCCCAATCACCGCACTCAGATGCAGGAAGCTGCAGCTTTCGCCAATTCAGCCCATGACATTATTTTATTTTTTGTCACTTCAATCAACTTATTTTGCCACCAAACGCTCTAGTCATGATTTTAATTTTTACTTGTTTTAAAAAACTTAATAAATGATTTAAAATTAATAAAGTGCCAATATAAGATCTTACCTTCACATACTCATCCAGTGCTTCTACGATAGCTTCGCAGACGTCAGGGATAATTCGGGAAATCGTTGATTTCGAAACGCGAAATAGATACATTAGGCTGGCAAAGGAGTCTCCAGTTGCTAAAAATCGAAGGGTTATTGCTAACCGTGTCGCTGTCGGGGCGCTCTTGCGAAAGTTGGTGTCTTTTTTCGAAACATTTGCATGTATTTTATTCAATAAAAAATCGAAGTCCGACTGCGACATCCGATTAAAATTCTCGAAGAGCCGGGTGTCATCCGTTCTCAAATCTGCTATAAACTGGCTGGAGTTTCTTGCTCTTAAGAACGATGACACCCACATCTTATGTCTTCTCCTTTGCCGTTTCTTTTCCAGTTCGTTTAAAATTAATGCCGAAGCAGCAAAAATAGCAATCAAGCGGTGTGGTGGAATGTCCACCTGAAAGAAAAGAAGCGGAGGATGAACTCGTCGTTGAGCGCGGCTAAGAGAACGGATGGAGAGGAGGAATGGGAGGCGTATCACCGGGCGCGGAAAGAATACAAAAGTGCGATTCGGAGAGAGAAGAGAAAGTCGTGGAGGAGCTTTTGCGAAGAGGTAGAGAGCACGCGGGAGGTGGCGAGACTTAACCGCATAGTAAAGGAGGATAGCCGGCAATTTCTGGGCACAATTATTGAGCCGTCAGGTGAAGTAGTGGTAGAAAGTAGGGAAATTTTGGAGTCGTTATTAAGCGCGCATTTTCCAGGTTGTGAGGAGGAGGAGGTTGTGCCCAGCCAGCATAGAGCGGAACATGAAGGAGCGATGAAAGAGAGCGACGCTATTATTAATAGAGAGCGCTTCAGATAGGCCCTAAAGTCGATGGGCCAATATAAAGCACCGGGAATCGACGGGGTATACCCATGCATGCTGCAGAGGGCCGGAGGACGAGCGCAGGAAAGGATAAGGAGACTCTTCGTCACATCTCTGGCGACGGGGCAAGTACCAACGCCATGGAAAAGGGTGAGAGTATCGTTCATACCTAAAGGTGGAGGGAAGCATGATAGGGCCGGAAACTTTAGGCCCATAAGTTTAAGTTCGGTAATGATGAGGTTGATGGAGAAGACGCTAGACGGGTATATCCGGGAGGGCTTAGGTAAAAGCAGACCATATCATCCGAGGCAGCATGCTTATATAGCGGGGAAATCGACAGAGTCGGCGTTGCAAGAGCTGGTAGGGAAGCTGGAGGATACCATAGCCCAAAAAGAATACGCATTGGTTTTGTTCCTGGACATAGAGGGAGCATTCAACCAGGTCACTTTTCAGTGTATAGTGGAGGCTTTGAAAACCTTTCGGGTGAACCCGATGGTGGTTAGATGGATTAGTCATGCTCTGAGGCATAGGTGGATTAGGGCAGAGTTAGGGGGAGAAACGGTAGAAAGGAGGGTAAAGAGAGGAACCCCGCAGGGGTCTAGCCTCTCGCCCCTCTTATGGATAATAGTGGTAGATGAACTAATTAGATTAATGGAGGAAAATGGCTTCTATATGCAGTTTTTTGCGGATGATGGAGCCATCGTGGTTAGAGGAAAGGTATTGTCGACACTTTTTGAACTTATGAGGCAGGCGATTAGTAGAGTGGAGGAATGGTGCGAGCCAAGAGGGTTAACCATTAACCCGAGCAAGGTGAAGCTGTGTCTGTTCACACGCAAGAGGAACAGGCAGGGGCTTCATACTCTACAGATTAGGGGCAAGGAGGTGGAGTTAACAACGGAAGTTAAGTATTTAGGGGTGTGGCTAGATCATCGACTGAGCTGGGGAAAGCACATAAGGGAAACTTATCAGAAGGCGATGGGCACCTTTTGTCAGGTTAGAAGGGTAGTGGGGAAAACATGGGGCCTGAACCCCAAAATGACCCTATGGTTGTACACGGGGATTCTCTACGGGGCCATGGTTTGGTGGAGGGCGGCGAACAAAAAGGGAAACGCAGCTAAATTAGACAGAGTACAAAGGCTGGCCTGTCTGGCGACCCTAGGGGCGTTCAGAACGACACCAACAAGACCGATGGAGGTAATGCTAGGACTAAAACCCTTAAGCCTTGAACTGCAGGCACGGGCTATGGAAACGGCATACAGATTGGACTGCATGTCAGGGGAGGTAGGAAACGGGGGGATACGAGAACACATGCGCAGAGTGGCACCGTCCACGGGCATGAGATCGGATCAAATGGTTAAACAAGGAGACTTTGTAAAGACGGTCGTGGTCAAACTATCCCGGGAAACCGGGCAAGGGGGTGATACAGAAGAGATTAAGTGTTTTACGGACGGTTCAAAAATTGGAACCGGGAAAGGGAAGGCGGGGTCAGGCATATACATCCCCGGAATGGGGGTGGAAGAGAGCCTGACGTTGGGGAAATACGCGACGGTGTTCCAGGCGGAGGTTGCGGCCATAGAGGCTTGTGCAATCGAACTGAGACGGAAAGGTGTGACAAATAAGCGAATAACGATATACTCGGACAGCCGAGCCGCCCTCGGGGCCATTTCCAGGCCGATGGTCAAGTCGGGGGCGGTGGGGAGCTGTAGAGCCAGTATATCGGCACTGCTGACGGAGGGTAACACGGCATCCCGGGGAATGAGAGAGCAGACAAGCTGGCTAAGACGGGGGCCATGACAGAATATGTCGGCCCAGAACCGGTGGTGGGGATAGCAAGGGAAGTAGGACTCAGTGAAATTCGGGGTTGGGCGAAAGCGGAAGCCCAGGCACGATGGGAAGCAGAAGATCACTGCAGACAAGCGAAAGAGG
The DNA here is from genome assembly GCA_038030265.1 of Corythucha ciliata. Lineage (NCBI taxonomy): Eukaryota > Metazoa > Arthropoda > Insecta > Hemiptera > Tingidae > Corythucha > Corythucha ciliata. The sequence continues at coordinate 7,116,954 of CM075942.1, read as the reverse complement.
GCATTAAAAGGTATGATGTCAACACGACAAAGTGGCTGGTAGGGTTAGGGCGAAAGCAAACTAGAAAGATAGTAGGAATATTTACAGGGCACTTTGCAGTTCAGAGACACTTGCACATGATGGGGCTAATAGGGGACCCTACATGTGAGAGGTGTCGAGTGGAGGAGGAGACAACGGGTCATTTAGTGAGAGAGTGTGAGGGGTTTGCGGTAGCGAGGTTTGCTATATTTGGGAGGGACAGGTTGACCGACCTAGAATTTTCCAGGGCTCAAGGGGTCCGAGTACTGGATTTTCTGGGGAGGGTGAGGAGATTTGAGGAGCCGTGCTAGCCCCTCCGAGTCCGGGACCCGTTGGGTATGACGTAGGGGCCCAATTGGTGGCCTTGGCGTCGCCGGGCTCGGCTTGGCCGGGACGGCACCCCCCCCCCCCAAAATAGCAATCTTTGACAAAGGAGCCATGTTTGAATCAAGAAAGGCGAAGGAACCCCGACAAATTCAATAATACTAGTTCGTGCAAACTTAATTTTTTTTTTTTTTTTTTAAACAGATCCCTTCTTTACGACAGTATAGTTATTATTCTATGGATTGACTGGACTAATAATATAACGGCAACGTATACACATTTATATTCCTTTGTTTATTTAGTGATTAAGGGCCTCGTAAGTGATGTCCGCCTCGGGCCACAGTGGCTGTTGGTCCACCTCTGTTAACGGGCTTCCAAGAGATTTCCGCACCCGGGATCCCGGATCCGGGTCCGTATAGGCCCGCCCCTCCCCCCCCCCGTTCGAAAGTTAACTAAAAGTGAAGGTTTTACTCCAGAAACCGACCGTGTACACCCAAATTGGTTATTTTCCTGTATATATACTGGCCATTCGCTTCCAGACTTTAATTTGTGAGGGTATGCCCAGGTGGGGAGCTTCGCACCTGTTATATATGTGGGTGAAGACAAAAAATGAAACGTTTCTCACCTGTTTTTAATCTCGGTCAACACGCCGAATTCTGACAAAAGAGAAGACTGAAAATGTTTGTGAAGAGAGAAATTTACCACGTCCTTTTCTCTTTTTTTTTTTTTTTTTTTCATTTATTTTTCAATTTAGCTACGAGTGTTTCGAGGCACGAGTCCGAATCGGGAAGAAGTTGCGCTGAAGAGACGATAAACGCAAACAAATTAGGGGTGCCTGGCAAACTATTTTGCAGAAATGAAAGTGATACGAAGAAAACAGGAGAGTCTGTGCTGATTGTTTTTTTTTCTCTCTCTCTCTCACTCATTCCGCGGATCTCGTAACATTAAATTTATGCTTAGTCACCACGAAGCCCAGAATTCGTTTTTAAATGAAATCGCCCCCCCCCCCTTTCCAGCAAATTCATTGGCAATTAGCTCGACCCACAAAATTTACGATTTCGATTTTTTTGAAGAACGACAGAAAGTTGGAAGTGATCGCTATTTTAATTTAGAAGTGATTATTTTTAGGAATAATTTAAAAGCCCTTTCTTTCGATTCGGTATTGCATTTTACAATTAACTTTCCCGTGTTTTTATTTATATATTTTATCAACCAACAGTTTCAGTATTCAACTATTCCAGGTTCTGAGCGATCTCTTTATGTTAATTAATTCGTTTCCATCAGCGGAGAGTGTCAAGATTCTCTCTCCCCCTGAAACCTAGCGCTCTTTTCAGCCTGTTCGAAATTAAAAAAATGCAAAAAAGAAAGGACTTTTTTACATAATTGGTCTGTCAAATTGTGGCAGGGGAGCCACCTACTTTCATCCTAGAATGCTCACTGAACACGATTTTTTTAAACGGAGGAAATAAATATGCCAATTTCAAACTGACATGTTGGACGCTGTGCTTTCTACTGTTGAACGTCGTACAAGGTTAAGCCTATGGACTGGGGACGGTCTGGTGAAAACCGCGGTGTGTTTTTTTTTTTTTTTTTAATGTTCTCAGCTTTCCGTATGTCGAATCGGGGGATTTAAAAATGTCTAAACTCTCTCTCCCCGCGCCCGTACGTCAAGGTTAACTCGAAAAGCATTAATGTTGATGACTTTTGGGGGAGAGGCAATAAGGACACAAATAATGTTGATGCTTTTATATTTGAAACAATCAAAAAGATGCTAAAAATGTCCTGACCGTGGCCCCTTTTTAATGCATAATGGTTTTTAAAAGACGCAAGGCCGAGCCAATGGCCTCCCTTGAGGGCTCCTTACGCGTGGCTACCTATAAACACTTATGGGGCATTATAGAAAGGTGCGCTTTTAGAAAAGCCTTTCCCCTGAAAAGGAGTGACTGAGCGTACGTTAGTTTTAAAATTCCATTCTGCTAACATTTCCTCTCACTTTTTTTTTTTTTTTCCTTCGCCCTTAATAACCAGAAGGCATAGTTGAATATCGCCCCTATTTTTCCTCCCCGACAACATAAAGATTAATAGCCTGTGGACGCAAAGGTATAACCAATACTGAGAAAGAGAATGACTGAGGGAATAAGAAAGGCTCGTTCTCTTGAAAATTCTCTGAAAAAAGAGGCAACGAGAAGGTTTAGTAGAAAGTGAAGAGAAACTTTCTCTCTCGACTAACGAAAACCCCGCCCTGATTCGTCGATGGATACCAGAAGTCCCTGAAGGAACGTGGGGACTTATACTTTGTATCAGGAGAAGGGGTAAGGCAATTGCCCGGAAATTCCGTTTAAAATCGTTGATTCAGCTCAATTTTGGATGACAAGAAGTGAAGAGAGAGAGTGAGACAGAAAATCACAGCTCAACGAGCTCATGCCCAGTTATCCGCCCAATTTTATAATTCGTACTTTAGTTTTGAAGCCCCTTTGAGAGCTAATTGCCGGTTACGTAAAACCGTGTTCTTCTCAGAGAACGCTCGTGAACCCCGTAAATAGGAAAGAAACTTTATTTCTTGCCCTCAAAAAGCGTAATTACAGAAACATTCCTTCCTCACTCCGGTGTATACCACCAAACCCCCCAACATCCACCCCTCTTATCCTCCTCGACTCAAAACATCATCCCCAGCCGCGACTTTTCATTTCTGGGTTAGATCATTCAAGGACGTTTGAATTGTCCAAGCTCATCTTTCCAATTCACTTCTCCCCTGCGATCACGAACTCGGTGACACGTAATCGGGTCAAATATTGCACAAAAATATAAAAGCGCGAAGAAAGAGAGATAGGGACAAACTTGATTCCAGGATTTAAACGTGCTTTGAAGCTTTTCCACCTTGCCCTCCTCCCACTAAAAAAAACTCGTCCAAATTTTTTAACCTTGCATCCAAGTCGAAACAAGAATTTTACGTAACCCCCCCCTTTTTTTCAAGCTAATTTTATTATGTCTTCGATGTTTACCCCATGGAAAAGCGGGTCACGTACATTTCTCGGGGTGTGCATTCGTTTTCTGGGATATGTGCCATAATAAAGTTAACAGTTCCCGCGGGTCAAATCGCCGTTTGACAGTTTTCGGCCACTTCGGAACGTTCTCGATTACTAGTGGGCATTACTCGGCCTTTGTTGTTTGCACGTTGTCTGCACATAATATGAGACCCTGGAGCTTAATTGCATTCCACTTTTTCAAGGCAACTATACAGAACACGTTATGCATACGATCTGTCAGATTCTATAGGGCGTAATTGAAAACTCCAAAAGACCAAGCCCAGGAATCAGCGAATGGACTGTTTAACGTGGGGGGGGGGCGGAGGTAGTCAATTTATTCGACATGTGAGGGGTTGATTTAGCAGTTTCGAGGCAGAATGAGCAGTTCTTTCAGCCAGTGGACGATAATTTCTGGGGCTTAAACTACCAAATTCCAATTCCAAAAGTATAATCTGAATTTGTGTCCAATTCCATGGCCAAAAGTTCAAATATTCCTATTTTAAACACCAACCGCAAACTACCAATGTCATCATTGAGACCAGTGGCGTACCTAGAAATCCTTCTGGAGGGGGCGATTCCGGCAGTCCGTCGCCTTCTTAGGGACCGGAGTGGGGGAGGACGGGTGTTGTAATGAATGCCCTTCGTATTGCTTGGGATTCGCCGAAAAGCTTGACTTCTGGGTACGCCACTGATTGAGACTAAACAGCTTGTCAGAAAACTAAGAATTGAGCTCACCAAACCATTTTATAACCTGAAAATGTTTAATTTAGACCCAGAAACCGTCGGAATACTTTGAATTTGGCCACGATTATCGGCCGCTACTCGCCCAGTACTATATTAGCGTATTTTACTGACAATAAAGGTGACCAATTCGCTTTTTCTCGATTTTAGCCGCGAAATACCATCGGAAAAAGCTTAAATTGCGGTTAGGTGTAGCCAAATCTAGCAAGCCAAAAAAAAGCTGCGTAGTGCAAGGGCGTAGCTACTAGGACCCGACAAGAGTGGGCAGATGACGATCCTTCAAACCAGCTTACTCCCAACAGAAACAGAGTATTTTGTCCTTTAAAATAACAAATCTTGAAACTTCGTCCAGATAAACAGACTTTCCACAGAAAAAATGACCAATTTTTTCCCCCAGCAAACTGTCAAAATTACTGTCAATTTCGCCCCCCCCCCCCCCCCAGATTGACTATCCAAGCCGAAAACTGAAAATTCAGCCCTCATGACTTACCACCTATAATGTACAGAAAACAAAGAAGCCGTCAATTTCACCCTCGTGAACAACGACCCCCCCCCCTCACCGCCGCTACCAATTAGTTCGATTTTTGTCGAATAACTGAAATTTCGTCATACAGAATCAAATTATTCAGATCCTAAACCGATTCATTTAGCGTCTGAACCTCGTGTTCCATTAATACGACGAGGTCAATTAACCAACTTTGGAGACCCAATAGTCAGCGAATTGGTTACGAAACAGCTATAGGAATCAGGCCTAAATAGACGTAAAATTGCCAGTTTCGGGGCTTAATAATAGCCGCAAGAATAGCGAGTGAAGTACCTACGAAGAGGCATGATTCGAAGGATGTAAAATAGCCGGGAAAAAGCGAGTTTTGCGGCTAACTATTCTTGAAGTGCAATGTTGGGGCTGAATAGTGACGAAACTGCTTGTTTATACGGTGATAAACAGTCGCAAAATGGCCGGGTATTTTAGGAGGAAAACAGCGAAATTTTAAATCTTTCATTTCAACATTGGAGGTAATAGTAGCAACAAAATTCCAAAACTCAGATCTAAATACATTGGAAATAGTGCACGATAACAGTTTTTTTTTGCAGGCCGTGGACAGAAATGGGCTAGTCGGCTCAGACCGCTCCCAAAGCCTGACAACTAGCTACGAAATTGCGATATTTTGCGCAAAATTTCCACGAAATTGCTAGTTTCGGAGGTGTTTGTCTTAGTGGGTTTTTGGAAGCTGTGAACCATGCCCCCAGAATGCGCGAATTAGCCGCAATTTTCTGAATTTTTGCCCCGTATATTCATTTAGGAGAGCACATAAGCGCTTTTCCACAATTTTAGGCCGAAAAATGTCACGTGAAGATGAGCCCGTACCCACAGGGATCAGCATTTTTCGACAAATAACCACAAAGTAAACCCCAGGTACAGTTTTTTTTTGCTGTCTTTTTCAACTATAGCCACGAAATACCTTCAAAAAACCGGGAATCAGCAAATTTCGTGGGTTTTGGCTAGCTCAAACCGTGTTTTGACCGCTTTGCCAGCCAGACTTATGGTGAAAGAGGAAATGCCAGGTCCGTTTACCGTCCCAGGTCTGAAATTTAAAGGATCACTTTTCGAGCGGAGAAGTTTTCAGTTTGTCGACATAAATGCGTAATAGAAGGCTAAAAACGACCGTTTTCCAACAGATATTCATTTTTTGACGAATAACGGCCGTTTTTGCGGATATTTAGTCTCTGGTAACCGTGAATTGACGCGATTCCAACCTCCAGATCCTGTTATAAGCCTGCAAAACAGGCAATGGTGCATCTGATATTTTCGCTAGTGAAGCTGCCCACAGACGTGGATCCAGTTTTCTTCAAGAGCAGTTGTACAGAGTTCCCCCCCCCCCCCGCTTTCGAACACTATTTTTAGCCTCGAATTGACGTTTTTCCTTAATTTTAGCTGAAACTGAGTGCTTCTGCCTCGAACTAAACATTTTCCGTGGAATAATTTTTGATTTACTAATTTCAATTTACGCCCAGCACGACTGGGCATCGCCTAACCGCGACCTGGTGCGTTCTGTCAATTTCAGTCGCAAAAGATCAGTTATTTCTCAATTTGACCTGTGGATGAACGATTTTTCTCAATTTTAGCCAGGAGAGTGCCACCAATCAGCAACAAACAGTGACAATATTGCCAATGCGTTTTCCCTCCCCCACCCCCAAATTGAGAGTAGAAAGGCTAATTCACAGATGAAATTGAGAAAATACCAACTTGCAGATTCTTGGGGAACTTCGCCCCAGACAATGGTTTGATACGCATTCACGCCACTCAGCCTCCAGCACCTGAGCAATATTATCGCTTAACTCCATTATTTCCTGTCGAAAAGTTGAGATCAAGTGCTCAGCAACTTGTGCCCACTGCAAGGCAGGGGCGCGCGCGCGGGGCGGGAAATTAAAAGTCCCGTTTCGTCCCGCACTTTTTGGCTCCTCGTCCCGTCCCGCACACTCAAGTGTGTGAAAAATGGTTATTCGCAACCAATAAACTGGAAAACCACCATAGCTACCCAATTTCAAACAGACGATGATCCAGAATCAGCTCAAGGAGGGGGCCAATATTATGAGTCCATCCGGTCCCCTCCCCTAGAAATATACCAGACGTCACACAGTTGCTAGACAGACACAGTTTTCAATGGTCTCAATCTCTGATAATTGAAAAATCGGGAAATTAAGGAAACCCAAAGCCGGAACAGTGAAAAAAACAACAATATTCAACGTAATGTGAACTATAAGTTTGGCAAAAATATGCCTCCCGCCGATTTTAACCCTCAAAATTGGGTTTTTTTAGTGAGCGAAATCCGGGAAATTACTTTTTATTGAGTGAAACCAGCTAAAAACGGTTCTTAGTGCGCAAAATCGGCGCAATCCGTCGCTGAAATAGGCCACCCGGCAAAAGTTGGTTTAATGGCAAACAAATCTACCCAAATTGGCCGTTGATAAAATTGACAGTCTCCTCATGAAATTGACGATTTCCTAAAAAAAAAGACAATTTCCTCAGGCAATCGACAATTTCCTCATAAAACTGGTAATTTCATCATAGAATGGACAATTTCCTCTTAAACTTAACAATTTCCCTATAAAATTGATTATTTCTTCATAAAATTGACAATTTCCTCGTAGAATAGACAATTTCCTCATAAAATTGTAAATTTCCTCATGAAATTGACGATTTCCTCATAAAATAGACAATTTCCCTATAAAATTGATTATTACCTTATGAAATTGACAATTTCCTCAGGGAATTGACAATTTTCTCATAAAATTGATTATTTCTTCATAAAATTGACGATTTCCTCGTAGAATGGACAATTTCCTCATAAAATTGATTATTTTCTCACAAAATTGACCATTTCCTCATAAAATCGAAAATTTCCTTGTAAAGCATACAATTTCCTCATAAAAATCACAATTTCCTTAAACAATTGACAATTTCCTCATTAAATGGACAATTACCTCATAAAATTGAAAATTTCCTCATAAAAAATTGACAATGACGCCATAAAATAAACAATTTCGACATAAAATTTATTAATTAATAAATTAACTAAACTGATGTTATCCGGACGACGATGGAAAGCATAGCCCAACACAATTGGAGTGAAATTGTCAATTGTTTAAGGAAATTGTGAATTTTATGAGGAAATTGTATGCTAGGATGTTTCAACTTAGAAGTGAAACCAGCTAAAAACGGTTCTTACTGTGCAAAATCGGCGCAATCGGTCACTGAAATAGGCCACCCGGCAAAGTTGGTTTAATGGCAAACAAATTTACCCGAATTGGCCGTTGATAAAATTGACAGTCTCCTAATGAAATCGACGATTTCCTCATAAAATAGACAATTTCCCTATAAAATTGATTATTACCTTATGAAATTGACGATTTCATCAGGGAATTGACAATTTCCTCATAAAATTGACAATTTCCTTATAACACATACAATTTCCTCATAGAATTGACAATTTCCTCCTAACATGGACAATTTCCTTACAAAATAAACAATTTCCTCATAAAATTGACCATTTCCCAATAAAACTGATTATTTCACCATAAAGTTGACAATTTTAATGTAACATGTACACTTTCCTCATACAATTGACAACTTCTTTACAAAATTGACAATTTCCCCACAAAATAGACAATTTCCTCACATAAGTTATTATTTCCTCATAAAATGGACAATTTCCTCATAAAATGGACAATTTCCTCATAAAATTGAAAATTTTCCCATATAAAATTGATAATTACGCCATAAAATAAACAATTTCGTCATAAAATTTATTATTTCCTCATAAAATTGACAATTTCCCCATAAAAATGACAATTTCCTCATAAAAGGGACAATTTCCAACACAAAATGACAACTTTCTTCATATAATTGACAATTTTCTCATAAAATTGACCATTTCCTCGTAAAGTGGACAATTTCTTCATAAAATGGACAATTTCTCCATAAAATTAACAATTTCCTCATAAAATTGACTATTTCCCCACAAAATAGACAATTTCCTCATAAAATTGTAAATTTCCTCATAAAATAGACAATTTCCTCGTATAAGTATTTCCTCATAAAATTGACAATTTCCCCATAAAAGTGACAATGATTTCCCCTCAAAAGGGACAATTTACTCTAAAAATTGACAATTTCCTCGTATAATTGACAATTTCCTCATAAAATTCACGATTTTCTTATAAAATTGACAAGTTCCTCATAGAATGGACAATTTCCATATAAAATTGATAATTTCCTCATAAAATAGACAATTTCCTCACATAAGTTATTATTTCCTCATAAAATTGACAATTTCTTTATAAAGCATTCAATTTCCTCATAAAATTCACAATTTCTTTATAAAATTGACAATTTTCTTCATATAATTGACAATTTTCTCATAAAATTGACCATTTCCTCGGAAAGTGAAAAATTTCTTTATGAAGTTAAAATTTTCCTCATAAAAGGCTGACATGACTACTTGCCCACAAAATAGACAATTTCCTCATAAAATTGACAATTTCCGCATAAAAGTGACGATGATTTTCTCTCAAAAGGGACAATTTACTCTAAAAATTGACAATTTCCTCATATAATTGACAATTTCCTCATAAAATTCACGATTTTCTTATGAAATTGACAAGTTCCTCATAAAATGGACAATTAATTTCCTCATAAAATTGATAATTTCCTCATATAAAATTCACAATTTCGCAATGGACAATTTCCTCATAAAATTTATTATTTCCTCATAAAATTGACAATTCCCCCATAAAAGTGACAATTTTCTCATAAAAGGGACAATTTCCTATAAAATTGACAATTTCCTTATAAAATTGACCATTTCCTCGTAAAATGGACAATTTCTTCGTAAAATTGACTATTTCCCCACAAAATAGACAATTTCCCTGTATAATTAATAATTTCCTCATAAAATTGACAGTTTCCTCTTAAAATTGATCATTTCTGCGTATAATGGGCTATTCATATTAAAAATGACAAGTTTAAATTCAAGATAGACGATCACCAATCAGTCGTGGGGCAAAATTAATAAGTTCGAAGGACAAAAATCAAATTGTTGAGGATGAGTACCAATTTCGACGTCAAATTGACAATTTTAGCTTCAAATTGACAATGCGTTTATAAAAAGGTAAATTTGCTTTAAAAAAATGAAAATTTCCTCGTGAAACTGACAATTTCGTCCTAAAATTAACGATTTCTAGAAAATTTACGGTTAATTTCCTAACAAAATTCGAAATCCATTCAAAAAGGGCAATTTTCTCATTATACTTGTTGACAATTCCTCATACAATATGTCATTTTCTTCATGAAATTGACTATTAGCTTATCAAATTGACAATGTACTCATCAAATTAACACCTTTTAGACTGAAAATTTCCTTACAAAATGAATTTTTTGCTAATAAAACAGACAATTTCGTTATGAAGTTGCCCATTTTTTCGTGAAACCGACGAGTTAAGTAGATAAAGTAGACAATAATGTCATCTTAACATTGCTCTTGGTGAAGCGTTTCGCATATTTGTTGCCCTTAACGCTGCATTTCACGTAAAAATGTTGCCTCGAATGTGGCGATTCACGTGAATGTTTTCCCGAATGTTGCGTTTTGCCCGCCGCTAAGATGATAAAAATTGACAATCTCTGACTGGCGATTGCGTCTGAACGGCTATAGAACGATTGTGATGTTTTAAACGTCATTCGACAGGGAATTTGACGCTCTTTGAAAACGGAAATAGTAACATTTTTTATATACAGCGAAATACAAAAAAAAGTGCGAAAATTTTGCGGTTTTTAAACTTTCAAATTTGAAGCACAACCATCAAGAAACCGTCGCAAACTCATAACTTTGTTATTCAGGACCCCCAAGAGATATTAAAACGATTTCCAGCTGTCGAGCACTTTTTAGGTGCTAGAGCACTAATTTACCTGAACTGCAGTGTAAATAGAGTGAGAGTTTTCTCCGGAGTAATAATGCCCAATTTAAGGCGCACAACTTGTCGTTTCCAAGGTTGAATTTCACTCTGTGCAATTTCATCCTGAATGTCCCTTTCACCGGGGAACGTTTGTCAGAAATCGTATCTTTCACCAAGGCAATTAGGTTCACTTTTATGAGTGCACTATCTGCCATAATTGTGATGGGCGATAACTAGATATTATGATCCTAATGAACTTCTGGTGATATTTTCTGTGAAAGTTTGACCATTGTCATAATAATTGAGAGTTTTTTGGAAAGGGACAGTCCAAATATTCTTCACAATAAGTTGAATCTATGGTGTTTATGTAGACTCAAGGGATTCGGTAACTTTTTTCTACCCTGATAAAGTCCAGGAATACTCGTAACTGGCCCATAAAATGGGGCCAAGACACTACTCTCCGGCAACCTAATTAAAGATAGTTACGATACGAAACAATCCAGTGTTGACTGCACAAGAAAGGGAAGAGGAACGTAAACAACAAAAGTTTTTTTAATCTCAAAATGTTGATCAAGGTCGAACTTAACACTTTCCCTATTTATTAAGGCACGTATAATGAACTCATCATCGTTCTCATCAGGGCATTTCCTTCACCCCGTTCATCCTTCTTCACTGTTTTCTTTCTTCTTTTTTTTGTTTTGTTTTTTTAACAACTGGCTCTGTAACCTGTTATGTATCTGGTGTATCCACTTACCCACCTTGACTGGAATGTCTGGAGATGTAATCGTATTTTGCGTCTCATACCCTATCCCTCTCTCTCTCTAAGATCACATACCAGACCAATAACAAGGAAGGCTCGCCCACCTTTCCTCATCCGTACCTATCCAATTATTCAAATTGAACTGCAAGACTGACCCGAGTCTTTACTCACTTAACTTTCCCAAGCGAGAAGACCCAGTTCATTTCTAGTTTGTGAATAATGTACACCCAAGGAAACTTACACCCTTACCCACAGGCACAGCCACCTACATTCCTACATAGGAGAGGCACTGGAATTTTTAGGCCGGGTCAGGGTATGAACACGTAACAAACTACCCCCTTGGGAGTTGCTGAGATTTTTGCGGCAGGTAGCCACCCAATCGGCCATAACGACGCTTTTCTCTCTCACTCTCTCTCTCTCGAAATAAAAACAAAAAAAAATCTCCGAGCCTCGCGTATTGAATAATCGAAAGCAGTTTTTTCTCAAATTATTTTAGTGGCGAAGGGTGGAGGCAATGTTTGTAATTTTCTTCATTGTAAAGGTAAATGGAAGTTATTCTTGTCGATTTTCACGGCTATTTTTCAGAATACGGGTGCCTTCCCTCTCGCCCGTGCAGTGACGCAAAAAAAAAGTGCACTGATTTTTTAAAAACTTGCTTCATCTTTTTGTTGCGTTATATATTTTTTTTTCAAATACGAAGGTCCTTCCAATGTATAACTGCGTTTTACGAGCGTTCCTGTTACTTTTTTTTTTTTTTTTCAACTGACGTCCACAACGAATTTTTCTTTTTCAGGCACATCGTTGTAGAAATGTGCGCGAACTGTTAAATCGCCCTTCCCTTCCTCCTACACGAGTAGGGCATGTGGGATGTTTATGACCCCACACCTGTTCCAACAGCTTTTCGTGTGCCAAATCGATGCTCCAGGCACTGAATACACGAAATGAGTAGTAACAAATTTGTTAGAATGTTTCAACTAAGAAGTGAAACCAGCTAAAAACGGTTTTTAGTGTGCAAAATCGGCGCAATCGGTCACTGAAATAGGCCACGCGGCAAAGTTGGTTTAATGGCAAACAAATTTATCCAAATTGGCCGTTGATAAAATTGACAGTCTCCTCATGAAATTGACGATTTCCTCATAAAATGGACAATTTCCCTATAAAATTGTTTATTACCTTATGAAATTGACCATTTCCTCAGGGAATTGACAATTTCCTCATAAAATTGGCAATTTCCTCATAGAATGGACAATTTCCTCATAAAATTGTCAATTTCCCTATAAAATTGATTATTTCTTCATAAAATTGACAATTTCCTCGTAGAATAGACAATTTCCTCATAAAATTGACTATTTTCTCACAAAATTGACCATTTCCTCATAAAATCGACAATTTCACTCCAATTGTGTTGGGCTATGCCCTTCCATCGTCGTCCGGATAACATCAGTTTAGTTGATTTATTAATTAATAAATTTTATGTGTGGAATAAAGTTTATATGAGGAAATTTTCAATTTTATGAGGAAATTGTCCATTTCATGAGGAAATTGTCAATTGTTTAAGGAAATTGTGAATTTTATGAGGAAATTGTATGCTTTACAAGGAAATTGTCGATTTTATGAGGAAATGGTCAATTTTGTGAGAAAATAGTCAATTTTATGAGGAAATTGTCTATTATACGAGGAAATCGTCAATTTTGTGAAGAAATAATCAATTTTATGAGGAAATTGTCAATTTCCTGAGGAAGTTGTCAATTTCATAAGGTAATAATCAATTTTATAGGGAAATTGTCTATTTTATGAGGAAATCGTCAATTTCATTTTTTTTTTATAGAAGATTGCAATTTATTTGACAAAATAGTGAATTTTACAAACTAATAACAAAAACACACTAATTTATAACAAAAATTGCATGGGTTCTTCATCGAAATGCACGACCTTCAACTTTCACATTCCCAGCTGAGCAGCTGCCCCATCGCCAAAGCCGAGCTCTGCAGATCTCCATTTCTTCCGTGTGCCTCTCAGACACATGCTCGACGCCCGGAGAATTGCCAGCGAGATCCTAGCCCGCATCCAACCTCTTATCGCTGACTGAGGGCGATGCCACTTATCTGCCAGCCGTTCTCCTAATACCTTGATGAAGACACTCATCTGGGGGGCGAACATTCCATCTACGGAGCATACAAGTGGCGTGAATGTTGCATGTCGATCTTCAGCCACACTGTTGTATTTCCTCATTTTTTCCTGCTCAGCGCTGGACAAAACCACCGAGACAGACCGGGAGCCGTAAGAGGGGGCGTCAGTGTCTACGACACGGACGTCAAACAACGCCTCCCTCTGTGGCTCCCAGACTCCCCGGCACGCTAAATCTCCACGCAGTGCTGAAATTGAATTTGAAGCCTCTCTTATGATTGGCTCCTTCACGCAGTTGCCCCATGCTGTTGCCATCAGTTCATCCAGTACATCCCGGACGTCATTGTGGCGTCTTGTGACCAGGCCTCCTGTTCTGCAATCTAACGCGTGTTCCAGTGTGAACTGACTATTGCCACATCCATCACACGTTTTAGGCATCTTGAATGGCTCCCTTTTGTACCTGATGGCGATTGCGTCTTGGAACTCGTATGGTGACAGATCGAAGTCATGCTTTTGTAAAGGCACGACCGAGAGCCAACCTGAAGCATTACTCTGTGTTTTGGCCTTTATCGATCTCTCAATGGCTCTTCTTCGGCCTGGGGAGAACAGTGCCAGTGTATGCTCCAATAGAGCGTTCTCCAACTCATCCCTTTTCTGTCTTGCTTCTTTCTTTGCGGCGATTGACTTTGAGAAATGTTCAGCTGCATTCAACTCCCCACCTGATCTGATGGCTCTTGTCATTTCCACACTGCATGCCTTCGACGTTTCATACGACAATTTGGCCATTCTGACTGGGTCACCTATCGCCAAACCCCCTTTGCAGACTGGCAACGAGAACAAGTCATTTTCTTCTGTTGAAATCGAGGTTGATTCGCCAACAATCTTGGGAACAAATTCGGCCTGAATACATTGGCGTAATGGTTCATAGGCCTGATCGGCGCTGTCCAAAACTCTTTGTACAAATGTCCACCGGTTCTGAAGAGACTTGGTGAAGGCTGCGTAGGCCGACTGTGGCTGAGATTCTCCGGCAGCTGCCAATTTTCTCACTGAGCTCGTCCAACTATCAATTTTTCGCTCGAGCTAGAGTTGCTTCCCTTCCTCTGTACCAATATACCCTCCAAGAAACCGCTGGCCTGTGACTATCTTGATTCCAGTATCTCTAAAAATCTCGTCGGCTTCGCTTTTATCATCCGGGTGTACCAGTAAGCACGACTTACTACCTTGTGGGAAGTATCCGAAGTGCGGACCCACCTCATTCAGTCTGGCCCACCAAGTTCTCAGGTTCTGTAGGCCGCCTTGCGCAGAAGAGTCGTCTGCATACCAGCATTGCTGAATTTCTGGATCCCGGAGTGTGTCGATGATTGGCAGCGTCGAAAGTCCATAGAAGAGCATGGCCAACGGATCCCCTTGGGTGACTCCCTCTCTACTGAGAATTCGCTCTTCTGTGCCACGGAACACCAATTCTGCATGTCCACGGTAGGTATTGTAGAGGAATCTTGCACAGCGTGGCCATAAGCGGCGAGCTTGCCAAAGGGCCACAATCCGGTTCATTGAGTTAAATGCATTCTTTGCGTCAACCATTAGCATCCCCCATTTAGAACCTGCCACAGACTGTTCCTGAAACAAGGCATCCATTGCCTGCACTCCACCTTCAATCCCAGCACTTGGACCTCCACAGAGTTGTCTACCTCCACAGGCCTCCGTAACTTCGTCGCCAGCAACTAAGGCCATGCATTTACAGAGGATTCTTCTAAGGCAATCTCCAACACCAATCGGTCGCACGCCTGGGCATTTATCGAGAGCCAGCATTCTGCTAGCCATTAGTGCTCGAATTGAACTCCATGGGACATCTTCGGCACTAAGCCGGTAAGCCAAAGCAGCCACGGTTTCTCTTAGGCGTATACTCGACCTACCGTGCCTTAATAGGAAGTCAACCCACTGCTCTGCACTTGTCCCATTTGGTCACCTCCGCCATGGAGCTTTCTCGCTACTTTCTCCACCAGGTCAGCCGTAATCAGTGGGGGCAGTAACGGAGGTAATTCCTGTCCCTCGGGGAACTCCATTAGGCTAGATTCGGGAATCAAGGGTTCTGATGTTTTTTTTTTAGTTCTTGCATGACTGTTGTTCCTTCAGAATCCACTACTGAGTCAGGTTGCAACACAGAGGTTGTGCCGCTTTCCTCTAACCACTGAACAGCTTCCCGCACTTTTCCTCGTAGCATAAAGCGGTGAAATGTTTTTACTGTCTGATTTTCATTTGGGGTGCCGCGTTGCTTCCGAATACCTAGTTTCTTGTCTGCATTAAGTGCGTCGGCAATTAGTATGTCAAATTCACCATCTAACCAGAGCTGAGTTCTTCGGGTCAAGAGAACTCTAATGTCCTTAACTAGCTTCACCATTTTGTCCCACTGGAGCATTACAGCCAAATAAACATGGACCCTTTCTGATGGAGCATCGTCCACCCTCAGCTTTTCAACCTCCTGTGCTAACAAGTCCACAAAACCTGATGATCCTCCCGGTAAGTCATACTGTCTGCCCTGCAACTGAATTACTTTCTTCCATCTTCTATCCCAGTTAACATCAGCTCTTTCACCGGGTCCATGAACAAATTGTGACCCATATACACTGGCCAGTTTTTCCTTCCATTCCGTCGTCTGCTCTTCTTGAGAGTCCTGACTGCCGACAGCCTGATGGTCCTGGCTTTCCACTACTTCACGGCAAATCGAGGACCATCTCAGGTGACCGTTCAAGCTTATGAAGTCTCTGCCACATCCTCGACATACCACACGGCGAGGCGTTTGATTGAAGACGTCACTTATAGATTCGTCCTGAGACATTATAACATCCTCCGGTTACACTGACGACACCTCGGTGACCATATTTAACACAACTTTTTGCAAATTCAACAGCAGAATAATTGCCTGCGACGAAATTCAACCGAAACGCGGTCCGGGACCACTCCCAAATGTGTTTCCACACCAAATCACTTCCTTTTTAACTCTTTTTACCACTTATTTTCAACTTTTTTGGCAGAGCGATTTTCTGTGTACGGCATTTGACAACGGCACAACAAGATTTTTTGAGGAAATTTACAATTTTATGAGGAAATTGTCTATTCTACGAGGAAATTGTCAATTTTATGAAGAAATAATCAATTTTATACATATATAGGGAAATTGTCTATTTTATGAGGAAATCGTCAATTTCATGAGGAGACTGTCAATTTTATCAACGGCCAATTTGGGTAAATTTGTTTGCCATTAAACCAACTTTGCCGGGTGGCCTATTTCAGTGATTGAGTGCGCCGATTTTGCGCACACTAAGAACCGTTTTTAGCTGGTTTCACTTCTTAGTTGAAACATTCTAACAAATTTGTTACTCATTTCGTGTATTCAGTGCCTGAAGCATCGATTCGGCACACGAAAAGCTGATGGAACAGGTAGGTGCCGTACCGTGTAGGAGGAAGGGAAGGGCGATTTAACAGTTCGCGCACATTTCTACAACGATGTGCCTGAAAATATTAGCCGCAAAGTAGCGGGTTTTTCTAAATGTTTACGACAAATCAGCATTTTTATGTTCACCATAAACCATAACGCTACGAATTAGCGATTTTTTTCTCAGTTTTAGCTCAGTATAATATTGGCGCTTTTTCTCAATTTTACCCTCAAAGTTGACCGAGGAAGCCGCGAATTTTCTCAATTGTAGCCGTGAATTAGTGATTTCCCTATATTTCAGCCGCGAATTGGCGCTTTTTCGTATTTTTAACAGCGTCGTAGCGTTTCTAACCCGTGAGTTAGCGAATTCTGTTCATTTTAACCACGAATTGGCGTTTTCCAATATTTTAAGTGCAAATTGGCAATTTTTCCATTTTTGGCTGCGTGTTGGCACTTTTTTTTTTTCAATTCAGGCTGAAAATTAACCTTTCTCTTAATTTTAGCCAAATAATTACTGATTTTCTCAATATTAGCTGCAAAGTAGCGGGTTCTTCTCCTTTTTGCAGCACCGCATTAGCATTTTTTTAAATTTTAACTATGGATTAGCGCTTCTTCTCAGTTCTAGCCGTGAATCAGTGTTTTTTTTTTCGATTACAGTCACAAAGTTGCCCTCGGAAGGCGAGATGGCGGAATTAGAAAATCTTAAACACTTTATCCGCATATTTTTTCCTCAATTTTAGCCGCGAATTAGCGCTTTTTTTTTTTTTTACTTTTAGCTGCGTAGAAGCGTTTTTAGCCTGTGAATTCGCGAATTTTCTCATTTTTAGCCAATAATTGGCGTTTTCCTCAATTTTTATCCGGGAATAGCACTTTTTCCCTATTGGAGCTGAAAACTATAGAGTTTAGTGTGTGTATTAGTGAATGTTTTCAATATTAGCTGCGTTTTTTTTTTTTTTTTTTTCAATTTTTGCTATGGATTAGCGTTTATTGTTTAGTTTTAGCCTCGAACTTTCAGTGATTTTTCCCAATTTTGGCCACGGGTAAGCGCTTTTCCTCAATTTTAGCCACGAATTGTCGTTTTCCTCATTTTCAGCTACAGATTTCATTTTTTAGTAGCGAATTAGCACTTTTTCTCAGTTTGAGTTGAAAATTAGTGTTTTTCTTAATGCTAGCCGCCTTAATTAATATATTTTCTCAATTTCAGCCGCGAATTAGTGATTTTATTCATTTTCTTCATATCCGCGAATTAACGTTTTTCCTCAACTTTATCCGCGAATTAGTGATTTTTCTCCATTTCAGCTGTGAAATAGCGTTTTCCGATAATTTCGCAGTGAGTCAGCATATCTTTTCGCCATTTGAGTTGTGAATTTGCCATTTTGGCCCAATTTTAATCCGAATTAGCGTTGTTTTTGTTAATATTAGCCGAGATTTTTTTTTTTTTTTAACTTACTTGTACAGCTTTGAATTAGTAGCGTGTATTCTCAATTGTAGCCGCGGGCTTGGCCCAAAAACTGCACTTGTGCATTGATTTCTACATTTTATCCGCGGAATGGCCTTCATGTACTGCGAATCTACTATTTTTTCTCAATCTCTGTCTGGAAGTTGCATCGTGAGACTACAAATCAGCGCTTTTTCGCAGTTATAGCCACGAATATCAGCGCTTTTTCCTAAGTTTTTGCCGCATCAGCCAGTTCTAAATTGCCTATCAGTACATTAGTGCGCTTGTCAGGACCTAACGAAACTGGGGACGGTCTATTTTATCTATGAATTTTCCTCAAGAAGGCGCAAATTTCTGTATCTCAACCACCAGAATAGCACTCTCGGGGGCTCAATCGAATAGTCAGCCCACACTTTTTGCTGATATCACTTGTAACGTTATACGTATTCTCCAGGTCGGATGTAGACTGAAATTCGTAGAAAGGAGCCAAACCGCTGTCCAACCTTTTCACATGAATGAACCTAAAAATCCTCATTTGTCTTTATTTAAGCTTTTCGGGCCCCCCGCCTGTCAGGGGCGAAGGGGGCGGTCCAATTCAAATTTCGCGTCTCTTGCTCTCTTGAACATTTCGCGGACTTTATTGCTGTTTCAAAAACCAAATATCGTACGGTTTAGGGCTGTTTCGCACGATTGGTAAATTCGAAAAAATCCCCCCGGTTCTCAAAAAACGTAGGTTCAACCCATAAATGGCGCAGTCGTCTTTTTTCTCTTAAAAATCCCAATTTTATGGATTTTTGCTCTTTCAAAAATCAAATTCCCTGGAATGTAAAATCAGTTTCGCAAAATTGTCCAATTCGGAGCATTAGTTTTTGGCTCTTTCAAACCCCAAATTTCGTGATTTTGACTCTTTCAAATCCCCAATTTCGATTATTATTTAGAAACCAATTGTTTTGGCCCCAGCATGACCCAATACCCCCGGATTTGTGACTATTTCCAAAATCATTTTCAAAGGTTTTGCTTATGGGAGCTAAGGAAATCCACCGATGTGATGAAATAGCTGCGTTTTGAGTTTTTTTCCTTCACTCTCTCTCTCTCTCTCTCTCTCTGTCCACCACACAGCACGACAACAAATTGCTCGAAAATTCACAATTTTCAGCCCAAAAAATTCCCTTCGAACATTGGATGGGTAAAGGGGAGAGAGACGTGTACTATTACAACTGGGTAGACGTTATTATGTCCTTTTTTTTGATTGTCTATTGAGATAAGTTGGCTTTCCTGTTTTGAGCACTTAAAATAAGCTTTTTTTTTTTTCATCCACCTCCACCCCTCCCCGCAACCACAAACCACCAACTTCCTACATCTTCGGACGTTTTCCCAACGCGGAGGAGAAAACGCGTTTTGCAGGACTACGTGTTGAGAGACTCATAGGTTCGAATTGCATTTTTTTTTTTTTTTTTTTTTTTTTTTTTTTTTACATTGTTGCACAACTTATTTCCTATACGTTAATTTTTGCAAAACCTGCGGTTTAAATTAAGCGGGAAGAAGTGAGTTTCTTTATAAATTATTCCGAAATTTGAACTCTCCCTTGTCCCTTACTTCATCACTGCTTAATGCAAGGAGTAAATCTTTGAACATCTTTAAACAAGCTTCTTGTGTAATTCGAAAAAAAAAAAAAAGAAAACGACTTACCTAAATTTTTGCTCGTGCGCCTTGTTTGTGGTTTTTTTTTCTCTTCAAAACATGCCCAAAGCTCTGAATTTCAAGACGGTCGTCTCAACAGCGAGGTCAGTTGCCGGGAAACACATCGTTAAAATTGACTGATTTTTTTAAAAATAATAAAAAAAAATGACCACCCCCCAAAAGCTCTCGAACTCAAATCGTCTATAAATAATAATAACGACAATTATACACAGCCAACCGACGCAAGCTCGCTTTGGCGTCCGGATAAACTGAACGATGAACGTTCTAAAACATGCAAGTCTTTTGCCAAGACGAGTGGTGGAGTCCACTCAAAAAGCCTCCTCCCCTCTTTTTCCGTCCTCTTCTTCCTACTTCTTCGGTAGGTAAGGGTAAACTTCTTTTTTTTTTTTTCGACGAAAAAGCGGAAAGGAAAGTGTTTTGCTTTTAAAATCGAGTTGATCGGTTTTGTCCACGCTTTTTAAACGTTTCGATAATGGGTAGGGTGGGTGGCAAGAGGACCGGTAACGTTTTTAAAGGTGAAAAGCTAAATTTAAATGCCCGCGCTGTTTATTTTTAATGATTGCTTACAGCTTACAGTTACAATACATCTTAGCTGTAATTAATTTTAATTATTGAGAGCAATTAAGTTCACATAAATTGGGTATTTGGGCCGTCCAATAAAAACTCTGGCTTCAGGTTGTAACCGGAGACCCGGTTTTCCTGTACAGTGTGTTTGTTTCTACCGCCTCCTCTCGCAATTAAATAAGAATAATAATCATCATAATTAATAGTGATCATAGGATGGGTATAGAGAAGAAAGAAAGTGGAGTTTGTACCCCGTACACTAACTTCTATAGGGCGTAACCCCACCCTCCGGCTCCTGTTTCAATATCGCCTTGGCTTCCGTAGCGCGAGGGAATACCGTTGCCTTTTTCGAAATTGAGCTCAATAGTGGTTTTGTGTGTTTCTTTTCTTTTTTCTTTTCCTTTCTTCGACGAAAAAAAAAAAAATATCATTTCAAATTCTTCTGGGACCGAAAGAAGTGTGGCCGTTCGACACAAATTATTTTTCCGGGTGCACGTGTCGTGCCCTTCGGGGCACTGTGTATGTACCTACCGACAGTACGTGAATCATTCGTCGTTCTCGGAAAGACGTCAAGCCTCGACATATCGTCATCCCCGTTTCCGTCATTTCTTTGCCGCCTACTGCAAGTATCGCCTTTCCCTTACTTTGTGATTTGGTTATCCGGGTCTGCCCGCCTAGGCTAAGAACCTTAAGATTCGTTTTTTTTTTTTATTATTTTGGTTACTTTAGTTTAAGTTCCCCTCGCCCTAGCGATAAGTACCGCTGAATGTTTTCTTTTATCCCCCCCCCCTCTTTGTTTATAAGAAGACTCGTGTATTATTTCTCCCCCCCCCCCCCGTTAGGGTAGGATATCTTTTTATTTATTTTTGTTCCTCCACATTATACATATATTGTTCCTCCTTTTCTAATTAGTTTTTTTTTTTTTTTTTGTCGTCTTCCTCCTACTGGCCGTAGCCGAACCCCGAGCACTCACAACCGCACCAGAACAAGAAATAAATAATAATAAAGGCACGAGGAGCCTTACAAATTTGGCGCCCAACGTGGGGCCAGGAAGGATTTTTTTTTTTTTTTTAGGTATTTCTTTTTATTATCGGTGAGGATAATTATTTTGCTTTTTACCATTATTAGGTGAACTTTGCCCGAGACATTATTTTATTTTAGAGATTTAACGTGGTCTTCCTTATTTCACACTTTAAAGATAAACGCCCACTCCCGCTATCCCGCCAGCTGACAATTATTTCTTTTTAAGCTCGTTCTCTTATTAAGGTATATATTTCTCACCCCTCCCTTCTTCCTTTTTTTTTTGTATGCTATTTCTCATTTTTGTGTTATATCTTATAGTATAAGATGTCTACAGAATTCCCTACGTCATGGATACAGACTCTAGATAAACAGTCACTGTTAGGTGTACTCAATAGCATTGGGTTTAGAGCCACTAGTGAAGAAGTCACTCTTGATCAATTGCGAACGGAGGCTAGACGAATTTTCCGAGAAAAAGCGATGGCTTATACCCCTCCCCCTGTACAACCGACTACCCCACCGGTCATTAAAGTGCAGAGTGTATTGTCGGACCCGCCATACCGAATTATTCAGGCATGGAACCTTTCTTTTTCGAATGGACCCAATGAGTGTCCTTATAATTTTTTAGTCAATTTGCGGGAGAAAAGAAAACGGTGTTCCCTCCCCGATGCGGACGTTTTGGGCGAAATTGATTCCTTATTCTCGGGTACCCCTTTACACTGGTTTCGCCTGAACTGTAAAGCTTGGACAAAATGGGATGCCTTTCTTAACGATTTTGAATCCCGATTCGTTCCACCAGAATTCACGCAATCTCTCAAAGAAGAAATTAGGAAGCGGACGCAAGGCCCCTCGGAACCAATAGCAGACTTTGCCGACTGTATTCAAACTTTAATGGCGCGACTCCCGTCCCCTCCTGGAGTTCCTAAAGTTTTAAAGAGAGTTAGAGAGAATTTAAACCCGAATTTGAAGCGGCGGCTTTTGGATAAGAATTTCAAATCGGTGACCGAACTAGTGGCGGCGGGAAAATTAATAGAGCAAATAGACCGTGAATGCAGTAATTATCGCCCCCCTCCACCTTCAGCCAGCAGTTTAGGGCCTGATCTTGCATCCCCAAACGGCCCTTCCTCCTCAAAACTAACGGGTAATAGGCCATGTCTGCCAGGTCCCAATGTGTCCGTTCACGCATTGTCGCCGCCAATTTCCGCGTTGACTTGTTGGAATTGTGGGGCTGAGGGTCACAGTTATTCCTTGTGCACTCAACCGAGAGTCATTTTTTGTTATAAGTGCGGGAAAAAGGTAGAAACGGTGAGGAGTTGTGGTTGCCGCGGCTCTAAAGAGTCTCTCACCAATAAGGCCAATGTTACTGGCTTCCCTTCGGCTTTAGGAATTATATCACGTTGGATCCCTAGGGTTACATTGCCGGTTCTAATAAACGGGGTCGAGGTCCAGGCATTAGTAGATACGGGTGCATCCAATTCCTATATCGGAAGGGAAGCCCTCGGTCAACTAGGACTTTCGGTGGGGCACTTCGAAAACGTTCAACCTCAACCGGTTCAATTAGCGAACGGGAAAATTGAGTTGGTACATCAAACTATCAATCTGCCTCTGAAGTGTCATAACCGGCAAATTACTTTAAAATTCCTCTTCCTTCCTCGGCTGTCCGTACCTTGTATACTCGGCCTCGATGGTCTTTCCTCCTTAGGAGTACAATTGTTCTTCGATACCAGCGAATATCTAGTGAGTGATACCGATGGGATTAAACACCCTTTGTGCTCAGAAGCCCACTCACTTTCATCACCCCTTTCGGGAATCCAATCATTACCTGCGGACCAGCGGGCTGAACTATCGTCTCTTACCAACCACTTCCGTTCTGTTGAAGAATCCTGCCTTGGACGAGTCCCCATCTCTCACGCAATTCCTTTACTTGACGATCAACCAATTAAACAGAAAAACTATCGCACTTCTCCGTCTATATCAGCAAAAATTGAGGAGGAAGTAAATCGACTTTTGGACGAAGGAATTATCGAACCCTCTAACTCACCGTGGAGCAATCCCATCATTATGGTGCCGAAACCGGACTAAACGTTTCGGATGTGTATCGATTTTCGCCGGGTGAATGCTGTGACCCGGAAGGACGCCTACCCCCTTCCCCATATGGGGTCCCTTTTAGAACATTTAGAAAATGTTAAGATTTTATCGAAGATTGACCTGAAGCACGCTTATCTTCAAGTACCTTTAGACGAAGCAAGTAGGCCGATAACAGCGTTCAGCGTGCCTGGTAAAGGCCATTTTCAATTCAAGTACCTTCCTTTCGGGTTGACGAACGCCCCTGGGTCATTTCAACGGTTGGTTGATACACTGATAACCTCAGAATTACGCCCTTTCGTCCACTCTTACCTAGATGATCTGCTAGTCGTAACGCCAACCTTCGAAAAACACCTCGATATCCTCAAATCTCTCTTTGAACGCTTACAGGAGTTCGGCTTGAGGGTAAATTGGGACAAAAGCGAGTTTGGTGCCGAAAAACTTACATATCTTGGTTTCGTGATTGATTCCGCTGGAATATCCCCTGACCTCGACAAAATTCAGCCCATCTTGGATTTTCCCCATCCTAAGACCGTCAAGGCTCTTCGAAGATTTTTGGGCATGTTTTCATGGTATAGGAGATTCTACAAGGATGCCTCACTGTTGGCGGAGCCTCTCTTCAAGTTATTAATGAAAGGAGTTGTCTATGAATGGGCGTCAGAGCAGGAGGCTGCGTTTAAGACAATTAAGACCTTACTTACGTCCGCTCCGATACTGGCCCGTCCAGACTTTTCCGTTCCCTTCTCAGTGCAAACGGACGCGAGCACCACTGGTCTCGGTGCCGTATTGACGCAAGTTCAGGGTGGTGAAGAGAAGGTGGTGGCATACGCCAGTCGGTCGCTGACGCCTGCGGAACGCAATTATTCCGTGACCGAACTGGAGTGTCTTGCTGTTCTTTTTGGTCTGGAGAAGTTTCGTCCCTACGTTGAAGGGGGTCCCGTAAAAATTTATACCGATCACGCAAGCCTACGTTGGTTGATGTCCATTAAAAATCCAACCGGGCGCCTAGCCAGATGGATCATCCGTCTACAAAGTTACGAACTTGATGTGCGCTACCGCCCCGGATCACAAAATAACGTCCCTGATGCCCTCTCCCGGGAGTTTGAGGAGTCACATCTAGGGTCTATCCAGAATGTAGATGTCCTACCATACGCCGAAGGCGATAAATGGTATAGGGCACAGGTGGCCAAAGTGCGATCTCAATCAGATCGCTATCCAGATTGGTCTATGATTGATGGGTTGTTATTTCACCGGGCCCCTTCGCTCAGTGATTCCTCAGAACATCAGTGGCAATTAGTTTTACCGGAACCCTTACGTTTTTCCGCTTTACAGGAATGTCATGACGCTCCTGACGCCGGTCATTTCGGACGTGACAAGACACTGGACCGACTAAAAGGCCTATACTATTGGCCAGGCATGTCACGGGATACACACCTTTATGTGCGAAAGTGTGTTATTTGCCAGTTGACCAAAGTTGAAACCAGGGCTCCTACTGGGAAAATGAGACCTCACGTGGCGGATCACCCATGGTCTTCCGTGTCGGCCGATTTTATGGGGCCTTATCCCCGTTCTAGCAAGGGAAACAAGTACATCTTGGTATTCCTTGACAATTTCACCAAGTGGGTGGAAGCTGTTCCTGTCCGCTCGGCCACGTCGAGAGTAACTTGGGAGCACTTTTGCCAGAGAGTGGTTTACCGGTGGGGATCGCCCTCTACCTTCATCTCAGATCAAGGCACACCCTTCCTGGGGAAGGAGTTCGCGGATAAGTTGAAGGAGATGGGTGTAGAACACCGTACCACGCCAGCATATCACCCTCAGTCCAACCCCACGGAGCGGGTAAATCAGGTCCTAAAGAGGATGATTGCTGCTTATGTAGACCGGGAGCAGAAAGCCTGGGATGCATTCCTTCCACAATTTTGTTTCTCAATTAACACATCAAAAAGTAGTAGCACGGGGTTCACACCCGCTTTCCTCAACTTGGGCCGTGAGCTCCACTCGTACCGTATCGATCGTCCTACCGCTAAGGGTGATGTTTATAATCTTCCTTCTACGTCGAGGTCAGAAGTAATGGCTCTGGTCTGGTCATGAAACGAGCCCATCAACTGTCATCGGCCGCTCAACATTTTTCTCAGAAATTGGCCCCAAAATTCGAAGGGCCCTACCTAATTCGCCAACCCCTCGGCGCTAGCACATATATCGTCGAATCGGGAACTCACCGTTCTTTGGGAAAATTTCACGTTTCAGATTTAAAATCTTTCTTAAAATAACTCCTTACAGCCGCTTCACGGGGAATTTACGGTTGGGGGTGTAACCGGAGACCCGGTTTTCCTGTACAGTGTGTTTGTTTCTACCGCCTCCTCTCGCAATTAAATAAGAATAATAATCATCATAATTAATAGTGCCCACATGCAACCCCCCAAAAGCTCTCGAACTCAAATCGTCTATAAATAATAATAACGACAATTATACACAGCCAACCGACGCAAGCTCGCTTTGGCGTCCGGATAAACTGAACGATGAACGTTCTTAAAACATGCAAGTCTTTTGCCAAGACGAGTGGTGGAGTCCACTCAAAAAGCCTCCTCCCCTCTTTTTCCGTCCTCTTCTTCCTACTTCTTCGGTAGGTAAGGGTAAACTTCTTTTTTTTTTTTTCGACGAAAAAGCGGAAAGGAAAGTGTTTTGCTTTTAAAATCGAGTTGATCGGTTTTGTCCACGCTTTTTAAACGTTTCGATAATGGGTAGGGTGGGTGGCAAGAGGACCGGTAACGTTTTTAAAGGTGAAAAGCTAAATTTAAATGCCCGCGCTGTTTATTTTTAATGATTGCTTACAGCTTACAGTTACAATACATCTTAGCTGTAATTAATTTTAATTATTGAGAGCAATTAAGTTCACATAAATTGGGTATTTGGGCCGTCCAATAAAAACTCTGGCTTCAGGTTCAAGCGGTTTAGTTCTGGGACTGAGAGTAACGTCGTATTTCATGAGGAGTTCAACGATGAAAAGTTTCATTTCCATAAATGAAAATCTCATACCTGCGTTTAAAGTGGCATGATGAGAGGGGTATCGTTTAATGTTTTACAATTAAGATAAAATGTTAATGAAAAGCGAAAAAAGAGAAACTCACCTACACATTGCCGAGACCCTGTACCAAATGGTAGCCAGAGCACACTCGTTTTGGGGTCTTTGAGGGTCTCCCAACGCTCGGGACGGAATTCCATGGGATCCGGTGGGTAGTACTCGGAGTTCAAATGAAAACTAAGGCTAGGCAATATGATTTTTTGACCTTTGGCGACGCTGAGACCGTCCTCAAATTGGAAATCCTTTGTTATCTGGCGGAAAAGAAAGGGAAAAAGTGGGAAAAGTCTCGTTGACTCTGAAGAGATGAAACAAATGAAATAATAATTTGTTCGAACTTCGAGAAAAACGAAAAATATACCGTAAATGCAATATTGCAAATAAGTGAGATCCTGGAGCGCTTCATAAGTCCATTTGCTACCGTGTTTATTGAAAACTTCTCTGATGTGCCTCCTTAGTTTTTCCTGCACTCTCTTGTTTTCAGCTATATGATAACCCAAAGTCGCTAGACTTCCAGATGTTGTGTCAAATCCAGCGAATAAAAATTGGCTGATGAACCCTCGAAGCTCGTCGTCAGTAGGCTCTGGATTAAAAGATTTCATATATTTGCGTTAGCAATACAATCAACATGCTTAAATACCAAAAATAAAATCGGATGCTGACGATCCTTCCGAATTGAAATCTTTGCCTCTTAGAACAACACTCTTTTCCTTTTGAATGCTTTCTAAAATGTCTTTGAATTCAGATCTATACTCCGATCGGCTGATTTCTTTCACGAGTTCTTCGCACTCTTCGTCAATTTCCGCTGGCACCGCTTTCATATTGAGCATTAGAGCGACCTTTCTGAAATGCTCCAACATGACCACTTTCACCCACCGTTTTAAAGTTTTCAAGTCCGTCTGTTCATTGACCATGGCGGCGAATCGATTTCGACCCCGACTGATTCGCGCTCCCCAAAACGAAAGGATGCCGTCGATACAGTACTTTCTTGACAGGTCCATGAGCTCGACCTCGCCCTCGTCCCGGGGAACTTGAGAGACTTCTTGTAGTCTCGAGAGTGCTTTGGTCATTTTTATGACGGAGAACCCAGCCGATGTTCTGTACCTGTTTCCGTGGAATTCGTAAACACTTTAATCGTAACGACGAATTTATATTTATTAAGGGAAAACCTTAGAGCCCTCCAGTAGTTTCCACGCATAGCAAACGGTGAGTGTCGAAGAAAACTATTTGGCGTAAACATCCAATCGACGTGATCCGCGAAACTTGAAAATTCTTTCGTTAGAACAGTCTCGGTCATTTTTGGATCACGTATGACAAGAACGGGGCGATGAAATTCGAATACTCCGAAATATTTAGAGTTCTTCTGTTGTCTAAAAAGATACAAAACGACTTACAATAAACATTCCACTCGCATTCCTAATACTTCAAATAACAAATATCGGATTGCTTTACTTACTCGTAGAAAGAGTGATAGAACATTCCCATTGGTACTCGAAGACATAATGCCGGCAGGAAGTGACCGAAGAATGGAAGACTGCCTGGAGGTTCGTCGATGCCCCGTTCCTTCCAGAACTGTCTCTTTTTCCAGTCGTAGACGAAAAAAATTAAAATTAAAATAGCTGCGATCCAAAGAAGCATTTTTGCTGAAAAACGAGGCAAAATGTTGCATCATCAACAACAACAAACGACCACGAATTTTAGGAACTGTGTCTATAGAATGCAGTAAGAACAGGGCAAGAAGGACTGTGAAGTGGCTCTTCAATTCAAACATGACTTCTCGGTCACAAAAGCGGATTTTACCGTGTTAAACAAATACTGATAGAGCGAAACAGAATTTAAATGGTATTCGGGTCTTGAAATGGCCACTCCACCCATTGGCGTAACCATAAATCGTCCCGTGCACCCGATTCTCTAACGGACAATGCGATACTATTATGATGGTGGAGCAGGGGAAGGTTTTTTCAACTTCTGAAGGCTAGTTCGTGTCTCAAACTGCGAAAAAACGCTAATCCATGCTAATTCGCAGCTAATATTAAGAAAAATTGCTAATTCGTGAATGAAATTGAGACAAATCGCAAATTAGCGGCTGAAATCAGGAAAAACATGAATTCACTGCAAATCGCTAATTCGCGGCTAAAATGGAGAAAAATTGCTGATTCGTCGCTGAAGTGTAGAATTAAGACGATAATTCGCGGATTCAGTGAAGAAAACGTAAATTCGCGGCTTCTGAAAGTAACTTCGTGCTGAAAAGCGAAAAAAAAATCCCTAATCCGTGGCCTAATTTCAGAAAAAGCGTTAGGTAATTGGAGGAACTCTAATTCGTTGAAAAATCCATAATTAGCGGCTAAAATGAGGAAAAACGCTAATTTGTGGCTAAAATCAACAAAAATGGCTAATTGGGGGGTTAATTTGAGAAATCAGGAAAAACACTAAATCACTGCAAAATTCTGATAAATTGTTAATTTACGGCTAAAATTATGAAAAATCGCTAAAATGACAAAATATCGCTGATTCGCGGCTAAAATAGGAGAAATCGGTAATTCACCGATGAAATTGAAAAGAAGCGCTACTGACGTGTGGAAAAAACGCTTATTCGCGGTCTTAATGGAGAAAACGCGCATTGCGGTTTTTGAAGGAAACTTCGTGGATGAAGGTGAACAAAATCGTTGATCCGGCGGCTAAATGAGAATAATGAGCTAATTTGCTGATAAAATTAAGAAAAAAAGCGAAATTGAGAAGGATTGATGAAACGTGGGGGAAAAAACGCTAATTCGCGGATCCCGAAGGCAACTTCACGGAGCCGTTGGTAAAAGATTCTCAGGCCGGCACTGAAATGAGCTGCCCCAGGTCACATTTTTAGTGCAAATGGAAAATAATATTATACTGTGATCAATTCATGTTGTTGAAGTTATTGAACAGGTCCCAAGTGCGTTTTATTCACACTGTCACGGCCTATTGCTCAAATCAAAGTGTTTGTGCTCGAGCAGGAGGGGTGGTGA
Organism: Corythucha ciliata; assembly: GCA_038030265.1. Lineage (NCBI taxonomy): Eukaryota > Metazoa > Arthropoda > Insecta > Hemiptera > Tingidae > Corythucha > Corythucha ciliata. Next base: position 7,087,192 of record CM075942.1, on the reverse strand, counting down.
AGGTGAGAATGGGTGGCCCGCCTGAGTTCTCACAACCAGATTTATGGCCCACGACCAAAAAAGATTAACCCGCCCTGCTGTAGAGTGTCGGCTTGGACATAAAATGCCCCTTCTATCCATCATAGACCCGGCCCTGGTGGATCTGGCGCGCCAGAAACCAATTTCGTGAGGTTTGGCTCCCTAAAAAAAAAGCTAACTTTACGAATTTTGCAACCACAAAATCAAAAGTATCAGAGTAGTTGGCTCCTTCTAAATAACAATTTCGCAGGCCGGGCTCCTTTAAAAAACAACATTTTGCAGTTTTTTTGGCTCGTTCTACCGAGGGAAAACATTTGCCCGTAGTAGGTATGGCCCACGGTTATTGGAAATTCGACCCTTTTTTTGACGTTTCACGGCGTTTTGGATCCTCTGGAAGCCAATTTCGTCTTTTGGTTCCTCCGGAAGCCAATTTCGTGTTTTGACTCCATCAAAAGTCAATTTGTGTTTTGGCTCCTTCAAAAGTTAATTTTGTGTTTTGGATCTTCCGGAAGCCAATTTCGTGTTTTGGATCTTCCAGAACCCAATTTCGTGTTTTGGCTCCATCAAAAGTCAATTTGTGTTTTGGCTCCTTCAAAAGTTAATTTTGTGTTTTGGATCCTCTGGAAGCCAATTTCGTGTTTTGGATCTTCCAGAAGCCAATTTCGTGTTTTGGATCCTCCGGAAGCCAATTTCGTATTTTTGATCCTTCATAAGCCAATTTCGTGTTTTGGATCCTCCGGAAGCCAATTTCGTGTATTGGCTCTTTCAAAAGCTAATTTTGTGTTTTGGATCCTCTGGAAGCCAATTTCGTGTTTTGGATCTTCCAGAAGCCAATTTCGTGTTTTGGATCCTCCGGAAGTCAATTTCGTGTATTAGATCCTCCGGAAGCCAATTTCGTGTTTCGGCTCTTTCAAAAACCCAATTTTGTGTTTTGGCTCTTTCAAAAGCCAATTTCGTGTTTTGGATCCTCTGGAAGCCAATTTCGTATTTTTGATCCTTCATAAGCCAATTTCGTGTTTTGGATCCTCCGGAAGCCAATTTCGTGTATTGGATCCTCCGGAAGCCAATTTCGTGTTTCGGCTCTTTCAAAAACCCAATTTTGTGTTTTGGCTCTTTCAAAAGCCAATTTTGTGTTTTGGATCCTCCGGAAGCCAATTTTGTGTTTTTGAACCTTCGGAAGCCAATTTCGTGTTTTGGATCTTCCGGAAGCCAATTTCGTGTTTTGGCTCCTTTAAAAGCCAATTTCGTGTTTCGGCTCTTTCAAAACCCAATTTTGTGTTTTGGCTATTTCAAAAACCAATTTTGTGTTTTGTATCTTCCGGAAGCCAATTTCGTGTTTTGGATCTTCCGGAAGCCAATTTCGTGTTTTGGATCCTCTGGAAGCCAATTTCGTGTTTTGGATCCTCTGGAAGCCAATTTCGTATTTTTGATCCTTCATAAGCCAATTTCGTGTTTTGGATCCTCCGGAAGCCAATTTCGTGAATTGGATCCTCCGGAAGCCAATTTCGTGTTTCGGCTCTTTCAAAAACCCAATTTTGTGTTTTGGCTCTTTCAAAAGCCAATTTTGTGTTTTGGATCCTCCGGAAGCCAATTTCGTGTTTTGGCTCTTTTAAAAGCCAATTTCGTGTTTCGGCTCTTCAAAACCCAATTTTGTGTTTTGGCTCTTTCAAAAACCAAGTTTGTGTTTTGGATCTTCCGGAAGCCAATTTCGCGTTTTGGATCCTTTGGAAGCCAATTTCGTATTTTTGATCCTTCATAAGCCAATTTCGTGTTCTGGATCCTCCGGAAGCCAATTTCGTGTTTCGGCTCTTTCAAAAACTCAATTTTGTGTTTTGGATCTCCGGACGCCAATTTCCTGTTTTGGATCCTCTGGAAGCCAATTTCGTGTTTTGGATCCTCCGGAAGCCAATTTCGTGTTTTGGCTCTTTTAAAAGCCAATTTTGTGTTTTGACTCTTTCAAACCCCATTTTTTTTGTTTTGGCTCCTCCAAATGCCAATTTCGTTATTCGACCCCTGCAAAAGCAAATTTCGTGTTTTGGCTCCTTCGAAAGGCAATTCAGTGTTTTGGATCCTCCGGAAGACAATTGCGTGATTTGCATCATCCGGAGGCCAATTTCGCGTTTCGGCTCTTTCAACCCCCAATTTTCGGTTTCGGCTCCTTCATAAGCCAATTTCGTGTTTTGGCTCCTTCAAAAGCCAATTTAGTGTTTTGGATCCTCTTGAAGCCTACTTCGTATTTTTGATCTTTCAAAAACCAATTTTGTGTTTTGGATCTTCCGAAAGCCAATTTTGTGCTTTTTATCCTCCGGAAGCCAATTTCGTGTTTCGGCTCTTTCAAAACCCAATTTTGTGTTTTGGCTCTTTCGAAAACCAATTTTGTGTTTTGGATCTTCCGGAAGCCAATTTCGTGTTTTGGATCTTCCGGAAGCCAATTTCGTGGTTTGGATCCTCTGGAAGCCAATTTCGTGTTTTGGATCCTCTGGAAGCCAATTTCGTATTTTTGATCCTTCATAAGCCAATTTTGTGCTTTTTATCCTCCGGAAGCCAATTTCGTGTTTCGGCTCTTTCAAAACCCAAATTTGTGTTTTGGCTCTTTCAAAAACCAATTTTGTGTTTTGGATCTTCCGGAAGCCAATTTCGTGTTTTGGATCTTCCGGAAGCCAATTTTGTGTTTTTGAACCTTCGGAAGCCAATTTCGTGTTTTGGATCTTCCGGAAGCCAATTTCGTGTTTTGGCTCTTTTAAAAGCCTATTTCGTGTTTCGGCTCTTTCAAAACCCAATTTTGTGTTTTGCCTCTTTCAAAAACCAATTTTGTGTTTTGGATCTTCCGGAAGCCAATTTCGTGTTTTGGATCTTCCGGAAGCCAATTTTGTGTTTTTGAGCCTTCGGAAGCCAATTTCTTGTTTTGGATCTTCCGGAAGCCAATTTCGTGTTTCGGCTCTTTCAAAAACCCAATTTTGTGTTTTGGCTCTTTCTAAAGCCAATTTTGTGTTTTGGATCCTCCGGAAGCCAATTTCGTGTTTTGGCTCTTTTAAAAGCCAATTTCGTGTTTCGGCTCTTCAAAACCCAATTTTGTGTTTTGGCTCTTTCAAAAACCAATTTTGTGTTTTGGATCTTCCGGAAGCCAATTTCGTGTTTTGGCTCTTTCTAAAGCCAATTTTGTGTTCTGGATCCTCCGGAAGCCAATTTCGTGTTTTAGCTCTTTTAAAAGCCAATTTCGTGTTTCGGCTCTTCAAAACCCAATTTTGTGTTTTGGCTCTTTCAAAAACCAATTTTGTGTTTTGGATCTTCCGGAAGCCAATTTCGTGTTTTGGATCTTCCGGAAGCCAAGTTCGTGTTTTGGATCCTCTGGAAGCCAATTTCGTGTTTTGGATCCTCTGGAAGCCAATTTCGTATTTTTGATCCTTCATAAGCCAATTTCGTGTTCTGGATCCTCCGGAAGCCAATTTCGTGTTTCGGCTCTTTCAAAAACCCAATTTTGTGTTTTGGATCTCCGGACGCCAATTTCCTGTTTTGGATCCTCTGGAAGCCAATTTCGTGTTTTGGATCCTCCGGAAGCCAATTTCGTGTTTTGGCTCTTTTAAAAGCCAATTTTGTGTTTTGACTCTTTCAAACCCCATTTTTTTTGTTTTGGCTCCTCCAAATGCCAATTTCGTTATTCGACCCCTGCAAAAGCAAATTTCGTGTTTTGGCTCCTTCGAAAGTCAATTCAGTGTTTTGGATCCTCTGGAAGACCATTGCGTGATTTGCATCATCCGGAGGCCAATTTCGCGTTTCGGCTCTTTCAACCCCCAATTTTTGGTTTCGGCTCCTTCATAAGCCAATTTCGTGTTTTGGCTCCTTCAAAAGCCAATTTAGTGTTTTGGATCCTCTTGAAGCCTACTTCGTATTTTTGATCTTTCAAAAACCAATTTTGTGTTTTGGATCTTCCGAAAGCCAATTTTGTGCTTTTTATCCTCCGGAAGCCAATTTCGTATTTCGGCTCTTTCAAAACCCAATTTTGTGTTTTGGCTCTTTCAAAAACCAATTTTGTGTTTTGGATCTTCCGGAAGCCAATTTCGTGTTTTGGATCTTCCGGAAGCCTATTTCGTGTTTTGGATCCTCTGGAAGCCAATTTCGTGTTTTGGATCCTCTGGAAGCCAATTTCGTATTTTTGATCCTTCATAAGCCAATTTTGTGCTTTTTATCCTCCGGAAGCCAATTTCGTGTTTCGGCTCTTTCAAAACCCAATTTTGTGTTTTGGCTCTTTCAAAAACCAATTTTGTGTTTTGGATCTTCCGGAAGCCAATTTCGTGTTTTGGATCTTCCGGAAGCCAATTTCGTGTTTTGGCTCTTTTAAAAGCCAATTTCGTGTTTCGGCTCTTTCAAAACCCAATTTTGTGTTTTGGCTCTTTCAAAAACCAATTTTGTGTTTTGGATCTTCCGGAAGCCAATTTCGTGTTTTGGATCTTCCGGAAGCCCATTTCGTGTTTTGGATCCTCTGGAAGCCAATTTCGTGTATGGATCCTCTGGAAGCCAATTTCGTATTTTTGATCCTTCATAAGCCAATTTCGTGTATTGGATCCTCCGGAAGCCAATTTTGTGAATTGGATCCTCCGGAAGCCAATTTCGTGTTTCGGCTCTTTCAAAAACCCAATTTTGTGTTTTGGCTCTTTCTAAAGCCAATTTTGTGTTTTGGATCCTCCGGAAGCCAATTTCGTGTTTTGGCTCTTTTAAAAGCCAATTTCGTGTTTCGGCTCTTCAAAACCTAATTTTGTGTTTTGGCTATTTCAAAAACCAATTTTGTGTTTTGGATCTTCCGGAAGCCAATTTCGTGTTTTGGATCCTCCGGAAGCCAATTTCGTGAATTGGATCCTCCGGAAGCCAATTTCGTGTTTCGGCTCTTTCAAAAACCCAATTTTGTGTTTTGGCTCTTTCAAAAGTCAATTTCGTGTTCTGGATCCTCCGGAAGCCAATTTCGTGTTTCGGCTCTTTCAAAAACCCAATTTTGTGTTTTGGATCTCCGGACGCCAATTTCCTGTTTTGGATCCTCTGGAAGCCAATTTCGTGTTTTGGATCCTCCGGAAGCCAATTTCGTGTTTTGGCTCTTTTAAGAGCCAATTTTGTGTTTTGACTCTTTCAAACCCCATTTTTTTTGTTTTGGCTCCTCCAAATGCCAATTTCGTTATTCGACCCCTGCAAAAGCAAATTTCGTGTTTTGGCTCCTTCGAAAGTCAATTCAGTGTTTTGGATCCTCCGGAAGACAATTGCGTGATTTGCATCATCCGGAGGCCAATTTCGCGTTTCGGCTCTTTCAACCCCCAATTTTTGGTTTCGGCTCCTTCATAAGCCAATTTCGTGTTTTGGCTCCTTCAAAAGCCAATTTAGTGTTTTGGATCCTCTTGAAGCCTACTTCGTATTTTTGATCTTTCAAAAACCAATTTTGTGTTTTGGATCTTCCGAAAGCCAATTTTGTGCTTTTTATCCTCCGGAAGCCAATTTCGTGTTTCGGCTCTTTCAAAACCCAATTTTGTGTTTTGGCTCTTTCGAAAACCAATTTTGTGTTTTGGATCTTCCGGAAGCCAATTTCGTGTTTTGGATCTTCCGGAAGCCAATTTCGTGTTTTGGATCCTCTGGAAGCCAATTTCGTGTATGGATCCTCTGGAAGCCAATTTCGTATTTTTGATCCTTCATAAGCCAATTTCGTGTATTGGATCCTCCGGAAGCCAATTTTGTGAATTGGATCCTCCGGAAGCCAATTTCGTGTTTCGGCTCTTTCAAAAACCCAATTTTGTGTTTTGGCTCTTTCTAAAGCCAATTTTGTGTTTTGGATCCTCCGGAAGCCAATTTCGTGTTTTGGCTCTTTTAAAAGCCAATTTCGTGTTTCGGCTCTTCAAAACCTAATTTTGTGTTTTGGCTATTTCAAAAACCAATTTTGTGTTTTGGATCTTCCGGAAGCCAATTTCGTGTTTTGGATCCTCCGGAAGCCAATTTCGTGAATTGGATCCTCCGGAAGCCAATTTCGTGTTTCGGCTCTTTCAAAAACCCAATTTTGTGTTTTGGCTCTTTCAAAAGTCAATTTCGTGTTCTGGATCCTCCGGAAGCCAATTTCGTGTTTCGGCTCTTTCAAAAACCCAATTTTGTGTTTTGGATCTCCGGACGCCAATTTCCTGTTTTGGATCCTCTGGAAGCCAATTTCGTGTTTTGGATCCTCCGGAAGCCAATTTCGTGTTTTGGCTCTTTTAAGAGCCAATTTTGTGTTTTGACTCTTTCAAACCCCATTTTTTTTGTTTTGGCTCCTCCAAATGCCAATTTCGTTATTCGACCCCTGCAAAAGCAAATTTCGTGTTTTGGCTCCTTCGAAAGTCAATTCAGTGTTTTGGATCCTCCGGAAGACAATTGCGTGATTTGCATCATCCGGAGGCCAATTTCGCGTTTCGGCTCTTTCAACCCCCAATTTTTGGTTTCGGCTCCTTCATAAGCCAATTTCGTGTTTTGGCTCCTTCAAAAGCCAATTTAGTGTTTTGGATCCTCTTGAAGCCTACTTCGTATTTTTGATCTTTCAAAAACCAATTTTGTGTTTTGGATCTTCCGAAAGCCAATTTTGTGCTTTTTATCCTCCGGAAGCCAATTTCGTGTTTCGGCTCTTTCAAAACCCAATTTTGTGTTTTGGCTCTTTCAAAAACCAATTTTGTGTTTTGGATCTTCCGGAAGCCAATTTCGTGTTTTGGATCTTCCGGAAGCCTATTTCGTGTTTTGGATCCTCTGGAAGCCATTTTCGTGTTTTGGATCCTCTGGAAGCCAATTTCGTATTTTTGATCCTTCATAAGCCAATTTTGTGCTTTTTATCCTCCGGAAGCCAATTTCGTGTTTCGGCTCTTTCAAAACCCAATTTTGTGTTTTGGCTCTTTCAAAAACCAATTTTGTGTTTTGGATCTTCCGGAAGCCAATTTCGTGTTTTGGATCCTCCGGAAGCCAATTTTGTGTTTTTGATCCTTCGAAAGCCAATTTCGTGTTTTGGATCCTCCGGAAGCCAATTTCGTGTTTTGGCAATTTTGGCAAATGACAATTTTGTTCATGTCCTAATTATAATCAGTGGCAGAATAGTTGAACTATTAATCCCAACTCCCCCCGTAAATATTCCTCCTTCCCCATTATACGATTTGGGTCCTTCTTTTGTCTGGGAAAAATCTGGTCACCCTACCCTCGAAACAGGCAATTTATAACTACTCCCCCCCTCACCGTGGAATTTAGTTGCTATTTATATCCATTGAAACATCCAAATTCATTGCTAAGTATCCCTCAAAACTTGCATTTCACGATTCTCTTCATTTCTCTAGTGAAACACGTCGAGTATCCTCCATAAATTACAATTTCGTGGGGCGATCCCCCCCCGAATTTGCAATTTCGCTATATGCATCCCTTGAAACGGATATAATTCGCGGCTACTCCCCCCCCTCCACCCTTCACATTCACCCCAAACTTACTATTTCGAGGCTGATTATTCCCCTAAACTTTCGATTTCGTGCTATTTAGCCGTAAAACTTGAATTTAGCGGCTTTATTATCGCCGGAACTTGGAATTCCACGACTATTTAGCCCGAAATAATATAATTTTGATGCAAATCGATTACCGTCAGTCGTCAATTGAGCCGGCTATTGATTTATCCCGATGACGATCGTGGTGTGTTTTGTGGTCCGTACCGGATGATGGGGCCGAAGGCTTTTTGATGAAATCCTTGCTACTTCCAATTTGACGGCTAGGTCTATACCTGGAAACTTTTATATTCGCGATAGTGTTTATTTGCTCTAACTTGACAATTCTGCTGTTGAGTTGGGCTTAGGCTTCATCTCCTCATTTGGCGAGAATGAGGAAGTAACATAGAAAATAAAAATCGCTGGAAGCATTTTTTTTTCGAAAGAAAATGGCTAAATATGACAAGGAATTGAATATTAGTGCGTAAATGATTGATTTCAATTTATTGTGAAATAATTGAACTTGCCAATTTTTTTTTTGTTATCTTAAACGGTCGGTCCGTGACTCATGACGTAGTTAAGGAGTTGTGACCCCACCCAACCCTCTGCATCATAGCTGTTATCATGTGTTGTCCCTCCCGTTTGTCCTAAGTCCTATTCAACGATATTATAAACCTGGATTGCTCACAGTGGACTGGAGGGGCGTGGAGGGGGCAGGTCGTCCCCTGGTAAACAATCACCCTGTCCCTCTTCTTGTTTAGTTATGGCAATATGGCACTTATTTTGAAACTCCACCCCTCTCATCCACTATGGGAGCTTATTCGATGGCTATTATCAGCTGGTCTTTATCGTTGGTCCTATTGTTTGATTTGTGGGAAGCTATTGTGAACGTCATGCGAATGCTGTTATTACGTCATCAGTCTATCTAGGCTATTTCAAATGGGTCCTGCAACCCAATAGTTTTAAAAATTAATAAAAAAAAATATAGAGCCTGATTTTCTTTGTACGGATCGTGTTTTCATGAGTTTTGGTAACCAAGCTATCACGACGGCATGATTTTGGAAAATGTGTTATTTCCTCATTCGTTGCAATGAGGCCCAAAATGGTTGGTGTTGGGGGGAATCCAGGATTGGTGCAGAAATTCGGCGATAATTTACGTAACACGGAATAGGCGATGAGGAGGAGGGGGGTCGAGGAAACACATGTACAACTTCCCCTTAACACAAAAACTGCATTATAGGACATTCATTTTTATTATTACACTATTATTATTATTATCCAGGAAAGCGATAAATAAAAGCGAAAAATTATCTGACCTATTCAACCTTTAACCTAACAATGCCTTTGATAGGTAATTCAGGGTCATCACTACTTTTTTCGTGTTTTCTACAAAATGTGGAGAGTTGCCGAGGGGGGGGGGGTTAAGAGAATTCTCAACCCAGAAATCTGTGTCTCGGTAAATTGATTGTTCATCAAAGCGTCAATTTCGTCCCTTCGTCTCACAATTTGACAAAATTGAATAGTTATTTTGAGGAAGTTCACTGGGAAAAGTCACTTTATACGTGTTCAGGAAACGGGAGAGAAAAATGTATTTAACCCTCCTCAGTCCTTAGGCCCACTCCTAGCCACATTTCGACCAGTGCAGTTTGGAAAATATAGAGATTATAATAAAACTGCTCACCTGCGACCAAAGCGAAGAGGACGCAGAAGTTATTGCTGTAGCTTGGGGTAGACTGATCGTTTGAAAGGCTCGCGCAGTTGTCTATCAAGAAAAGTACAAATAAATTAATGACTAAAAAACATCGATAAATTGATGTTATGGTAGAGGGGTTGTGACATTTATCAGGAAATGTAATAAAATTGAGTCAAGTGGATTTTACTCCAATGCGCTCGATTATGGACGAATCCAAGATAATGTTTGCTCGCTCTCTCACGCTCATATTTCCAATGGGATGATGTGACTTGAAAAATTGGGTTAGCCGAAATTTATGTCAACATAATTCAAAAAGCTTTCAAATTAATTAACAAATAATAAAAGATTGGACCGCTTCAAGGAAGCGCAATGTGCCTTCGGCCTCATTTCCTTGTTTATAACTTTATAACGATCCACAGTATCTTCCATACCTTCGTGTCTGTACGAAGAAATGACCGGTGTGAGGCAAGTAAAGAAACTAGAAAATGCTTATAATTACAACCTTCTATTTTGACTCTTGAAACTATCGACATTAATAAAAATCAAAAGGAAATGACGGAATTGTATAGTTGTGCGTGTGTTAATGAAGATACAGGCATAAACAACTTTCTTCATCGGATCTATATTTCCGATGCACGCATCTTTTTCCTGTTCCCATGAAGAATACCGTCGAAATAAGAGGACTGTTTGCATTTTTTATAGCTTTCTGTTCCAGCTCTGACCTCTTTAGCCTTCTTCCATTCGAAAAGGAAATGGGCAACGCTCTTCATGATTTTCCGTTTGCGAAATCTTCATTTGAAGGAAGTAAGTTCATGTAATAGACTTATCTCACTATCGTCTCAATTGGCGTTTGGGTAGACGAAATTAAAAATAAGCGATTCATTCCGTAGGGCAAGTGGTGCTCGAAAGGATTTGAAACTTTCTAAATAAAAGTTTTTTGTGTTACCCTTGAAGGGCTTCGCTTCCGTTGTAAAATTATAGAGTTTGGTCCTTCAAAAAGTCATTCAATAAGTTGCCCTCTTTTGAATTTAAAATTTATTGGATTTGACACGTACAGAACCCACATTCGCCGGTTTCGCTAATTTTTGCCTTTAGCTCCTTGAAAAACACAATTCCGCCGATTTGGCTCCGTCATATAAACCAAATCGCGAATCTGCGATGCATATCCGATGCGATATCCGTCGCATTTGCGATGACATGATGATGAAAAGTGAGAAAAATCGCTCATTTTTAGCAAAAATGGAGAAAAACGCTAATTCAAGGGGAGGGGGGATGCGAGAAAACACCAATTCGCGGTTACTGGAGGCAACATATCGTACCTAAAGATGAGAAATAGCACAAATTCATGTCCAAAATTTAATAAATTTAATCGCAGCTAAAATTGGAAAAAGGCGCTGATAAAACCTCATTGGCCGACTCTATTACGGCTAAAATTTAGAAAAAACTCTAATGTTCTGTTCTTGGGGCGAGCCGATGGTTAAAAATGAAGACAAATCGGTAATTCGCTGCTCAGCTTGACAAAAACGCTAATTCGCGCAAAATCGATAAAATGCTACGTCACGGTTTCTATGACGGTTATAGATGAGAAAAAGCCCGAATTCATGGCTAGAAGTGAGAAAATATGTAACATGTCGGCAATTAGTGAATTCGAGGGAGTGGGGAGGCTGAAAATAAAGAAGTTAATCTTTAAATTGAATACTTATGGCGTTTTCCATTTACATAAAATTCCGCTCTGGAGCCGAGCATTTCCACCCGTCTATTCCGTTACCATATGATATACTTCAGAAAAGACGGGTGGAAGTGCTCGACTTCAGAGCGGAATTTTAGGCAAATGGAAAACGCTATTACTCTTCTTTACTTGTTTTGAGTTCCGAGAAAAAATTGCTCCCCAGGTGGAATTCGAACCCACGTCCTTCCAGTTTCGCGCCAGGTGCTCTAACCAACTGTTGGGTCCTGAGGTGGTGGCCTGTATATAAATTTTCAACGAAATTTGTTTTATTACTCAAAGGTGTTTTACAACGAATTATCCGAAAGCGTTACGAGATAAGATAAAAGAAAAATGGATTCCGTTTTTCGCTCGTTTTCCCGCTAGTCAAGGGCGGCTGGCGTCACCATACTCTCCCCGCCATGAAGAGCAGTCTTCATCATCAATTGGAAGAGGGCAGAGACTTCGTATATTCCGTTTGAAGAAGCCGGAGAGCGTTCGTACTGTGACTACTCTAACGTGACCATCCGGTCCTGTGTGAAGGTCCGTCACACGTCCGAAACTCCATGAAAGCGGAGGAGATTGGTCGTTTTTAAGGAGTACGAGGGCATCTTTTTGCAAACTGTCTAATGATTGTTTCCACTTTGATCGGCGCTGAAGCTCTTGCAGATATTCAGATGACCACCTTTGCCAGAAGTGCTGGACAATTTGTTGTACGTATTGCCAGCGCGATAGTCGGTTCATCGGCAGATTCCTCAAATCTTGATCTGGGGTCTCGAGTAGACTATTACCGATGAGGAAATGGGCAGGGGTAAGGGCGGATAGATCGTCAGGGCTGGATGGTAGGGGTGTCAAAGGTCGGGAGTTGACACAGCCTTCAATTTGAGTTAGCACCGTACAAAGTTCAGAAAACGTCAATGTTTTTGGACCAATAATTCTTCTGAAATGTCGTTTGATAAGTTTAACACTCGATTCGAAAGCCCTCCAAAATTCGGTGATTTAGGAGGAATAAATTTCCATTTGATATTACGACTAGCTAAACTATTGACGATAGCATCATTATGAGATTAGTATTTAACAATGAATATAATTTTCTTAACTCGTTATTTGCACCTACAAAGTTAGTGCCGTTGTCAGAATAATCACTATAGGGTTTCCTCTTCGTGACGTGAATCGCCGCAGTGCGGCTAAGAAGGAGTTGGTTGACAAATCCTCGACAAGTTCAAGATGAATGGCTTTAGTTGATAGGCAAACAAACAATGAAATGCAGGCCTTTGATGTCGGTGCGTTCCTTCTTTGCGATGAACGAATAGTGATAGGACCAGCGTAGTCAACACCACAGTGATAAAAAGGACGAGATGGCTCTACTCTATCCTCTGGAAGTTGTCCCATTATTTGGGTGGCAACCTTGGGCTCTGCTCGAAAACATTTAACAAATCCGTGAAAAACCTTGCGACATAAGTTCCTTCCATTAATCGGCCAATATTGTGGACGCTAGCAGGCCTTGTGGTCCGAGGTGAGCATTGTCTTCATGAATTTGTCTTGCCAAAAGGAAAGTGATTTTATTCACACCGTTGTTTCCTCCATGAGTCAAAAGAATAGGCTGCTTCTTGTCATATGTTAATCTGGAGGCTTGTAGTCTGCCACCGACTCTGATGAGGTTTTGACGATCAAGGAAAGGACTTAGATTCGAAATACGACTTGAGGTTTTGACACCCTTTCCACTCCGTAAGCTAGAGTAAGTAGGGACCCGTGGGGTGTGCTAGGGCGCAGGATAACGAGATAACGAGACAACGACACGCCCCCGGCCACCTCCGGCCCCCAAATCGTCCATTTTGTACCCGCCCCCATCCCCTCCGGCCACCAAGTTGGCCACTTTGTACCCGCCCCCGAATCGGCCATCTGGTCCCCGGCCATACCCGCCCCCGGCTGTACCCGCCCCCCGAATCGCCCCAATCGGCCTCCAGTTGCCTGTTCCCGCCCCTCGACAGCCTCCCTGTTGCCCGTTCCCACCCCCCGGGCCGCCCCTGGGTTCGAACCACCGCGCTTCAGGATAGTCCAACACCACCGCAGTGAGTTGTAATGAGAGTGGGAACCGTCCACTCATGTAACCCCACCCATTCTACAACCTCCACAGTCCCAATCAATGCTTAGGGTAAAAATAGTAGGAACACAATAATTTATTCGTGTAGAGTGGGTACATTGACAAATTGGACTTTAAATGAGCCATTATCATCTCCTTCGTAAATTAGAAACAGCGAAGGAACGTTAATATTATAAGTAGCAGCCAGTGCAGGAGTCATCGAGTCGACAAATCGTTGAGGCAAGTAGACGTTGATAATAGGCGATAATTGATGTTGATCGTCGAGAGTCTTGTCGCCAACCGCTTCGAGCGATACAATGACGACTGGTCCGAATTTCCCAGACGTTCGATATGTGAAACGACGCACCAAGTACGGGTGGTTGGGGACGAGCCTTTTCAGTGATAGAACGTGGGTGAGGTCTGCAGAACCGGCCGTGTTCAAGTTGTCGACGAAGGCGGCGTTAGACATGGTTTTGTTTGAATTTTTTCCTGCAGACCGTCCCCATCCCCTCCGGCCACCAAGTTGGCCACTTTGTACCCGCCCCCATCCCCGATTACCCACCGCCAGGGTTCAAACATCCTCGGGAACATTGACAAATTTGACCTTAAATGTGCCATTATCACCATTTAGTACCCACCCCCGGCTGTACCTGGTCCGTTCCCGCCCCCTGGCCGCCCCACGGCCAGCTGCCTCCCACCTCGCCCGCCCCTGGCCAACTATGTCAGTTCCCGCCTCCATGGTAGTCACATAGTCCTATACAAGCTGAGGAAAAAACCCGCCCCCGAATCGGCCATTTTGTACCCGCCCCCATCCGGCCACGGCCATTTCGTACCCATCCCCGAATCGTCCATTTTACCCGATTACCCCTCAGCCCATCACAGCCTCACCACCTCGTGTCCCTTGGCTTCGTCCATTTTGTACCCGCCCCCGGCCGTCCCCGCTCCCATTTGTACCCACCCCAATCGGTGTTCCCCTCCTGGCCGTTCCCGCCCCTCGACAGCCACCCCACCTCGTGACCCATGCCCCCCCCCCCCCCATTCACGGCTTCAAAAAATTTACCCACCACCAGGATTCGAACATACTCGCTTCAGGATAGTCCATACGAAACAGGTTCCTTAACCACTGTACCACCTCGGTGAGTTGTAAGTACATGAGAGTGGAAAGTATAGAAACCGTCCACTCATGTAACCCTCCCACCATTCAACCGGGCTACCAAGCCACCACCCTACCATTGGACCATCCTACCCCCCCCCCCCCCCCCTCATCATAACCACATACCGATCAGTCTGCAAGGGCTCCCTGCGAAAATTAAATGTTGAAAGTCGCGAAAACTAACCATTGTGACAAGCTACATACTAAAAGTTACACTTGTCGCACATACTTTCAGGCCCCCCCTCCCTGAAGTTTAGATTTTGGCGAAATCTAATTTGAAATATCTCGGGAACGGCTCGGCCGATTTTGTCGAGTGAGGGATCATAATTCCCCATTTTTCGTTGCCTTTCTTTTGATATCCCACTTGGGTTCGGTACGCTCACGGTTCGGTCAAGTCATTCCCCTATGACCGGAAATTGACCGATCGGGATGGTTCGGCAGTACATGAGAGCGGAAAGTATAGAAACCGCCTACTCATGTAACACCCCCTCCCACACCAATTCAACTGGCCTACCCCCCCCCCATTCGACCATCCTACCAACCCCCACCCCACCCCATACCGATCAGTCCCCACGGGCCCCCTACGAAAAATTAAATGTTGGAAGTCGCGAAAACTTACCATTGTGACAAGTTACATACTAAAAGTTACATTTGTCGCACATATTTTCAGCCCCCCCTCCCTGAATTTTAGATTTTGTCGAAATCTAATTTGAAATATCTCGGGAACGGCTCGGCCGATTTTGTCGAGTGAGGGATCAAAATTCCCCATTTTTTGTCGCCTTTCTTTTGATATCCCACTTGGGTCCGGTATGGTCACGGCCCGGTCAAGTCATTCCCCTATGACCGGAAGTTGACCGATCGGGACAGTTGATGGTTCGGCAGATGCGCCTTCCATACGCGCCCCATATATCAACTAACCAGACAAATCGTTCGAGCCGGTCTCGGTCTAGGTCCCCAAAAACTCTCCAAAATTGACCTTTTTGCAAATCCTTCTTATAGACGAACCACTCGTACGATTGGGCCCATCTCTTCAACACCGTCCTTATTTGGGATCCTCTGTCGCATATCAGCGATTCAGCCCTGTAGGCCCTTCCGTTTGCCACCCCACTTATGAGCCCTTTTGACACTTTGTTCCCATCCCAGAACGGATATCACACTCATCCCTGTCCCACCTAAGCGGCGCGGCCAGCCCCACCGCCTTCCCCTCCTACTCTTCCTATGCCACTGAATTATTGTGTTTTGAGCCTAATCACTGCTTGGGAGGGTCCTCGAAATGTGAATCGTCCAATCAAGTACGGGTTTACTGCTGGGAACGAGACTCAGGGGCAACATGTGGCGGTTGTGATAAAATAGACCTTTCAGAGTTAAGGCTTTATTGATCTCAAAATGAGAATGATTTAAAAGATAAAACAATTAGGAAAATAATCATGTGGAAAGGGAGGACTGGAGGGATTAATAATTCATAAAATATCATGACATTCTCCCCGGGTTAATTTAAAATAAAATCATCAAATTTTGTAGGGAGTTTCCGTATTCTTGTTGATCTTCGTATTCGATCTTGAATCTCATCTCCTGGGGGATCGACGTTTTCCTCTTGATCAGTATCAGCTTCGTCTACTTCTTCTGGAGTTTCTGAGTCTTCTTGGATATGATTTTCCCGCTCTTCGTTCGTTCCATCTCCTGCTGGGGCTAAATGCCTCAATGAAACAGTAGTTTCTCTCCCGTCTAGTAGTCGCACTCTTGCGAATCTTGGATTGACGTCGACAAGGTCTACCTCTTGGACTAGCGGGTCGAACTTACTGAGCCGAACAAACTTTTTCATTAAAACTTTGCTTTGTGGTTTAAGCCAGGTAGGCAAAGATTCTCCGTTTGAGGATCTTCTTTGATGCTTGAACATTCGCTCATGTGGTGTTTCATTCGTCGATGTGCACAAGAGAGATCGAATGGAGTGGAGTGCATCAGTGAGAACGGCTTCCCACTGGCCAACGCTGAGCTTTTTGTTTTTTAGGCCGAGCATAATGGTTCGCCATATTGTACCATTTTCCCTTTCGACCTGCCCATTGCCCTGTGGGTTGTAAGCTGAAGAATTAGATGTCGCTATCCCTCTGGAGTGTAGAAAATCTGTCATTTCCTTCGAAATAAATGAAGATCCCCTATCAGAATGAATGTAGCATGGCATGCCAAATATCGAGAACAACTCGGTAAGGTGGCAAATGACGGTAGTAGAAGATGTATCAGGGCATGGATAAGCGAACGGAAATCTTGAAAATTCGTCGATAATAGTTAAAAGATATTTATTACGAGAGCTTGATGGGAGAGGCCCTTTAAAGTCGATGCTTAAGCGTTCAAACGGAAAAGTTGCTTTAATCAACTTGTTTTTGTCATTCTTATAGAATCTTGGTTTCACTTCCATACAGCTAGGACATGAAGCAGTAACTTTTCGAACTTCTTCCACAGAAAAGGGAAGATTATGGGTCCTCACCCAGTGGAACATTCGTGTAACTCTTGGATGGCAAAGGTCACAGTGCAGGGAATAAAGCTTTGAACTTGATGTAAGAGCGCACGACCGCGAAAATGCATCGGCCACTTTATTATCTTTTCCTGGCCTGTACACGATATCGAAATTATAACAAGAAAGTTCGAGCCTCCATCGCTGAATCTTTTCGTTTTTGATCTTATTTTTGTGTTTTAAATCGAACATGAAAGACACCGACCTTTGATCCGTGATGATCGTGAATAATTTCCCTAAAAGAAAATGCTTCCACTTCTTTAAGGCCCCAACTATAGCGTACGCTTCTTTTTCAACGGCAGCATGATTTAATTCTGCATTGCTCAATTTTTTCGAGAAAAATGCGACTGGCCTGTTTGACTGAGATAGTACTGCTGAGATTGAATGATCAGAGGCATCAGTCTCGACTACGAAAGGGAGATTCGGATCAATTACAGTAACGAGAGAGTGAGATATTTCCTTTTTCAAGTTGTTAAATTCCGAGAGAGCTTCACTAGTCAGCGGAAATTCTCTGGTATTTAAGAGATTTTTAACCTTTTCAGAGTAGTTTGCTACCCACTTAGAATAGTGCGCAAATAATCCAACAGTTCGTTCGAGCATCTTTTTATTTGCTGGAGGTTGGAGTTCCAGGAGTGGTCTTAAACGTTCAGGATCTGGAGAAATTGTTTGATTTTCAATTTTATAACCAAGTAAAGTTATGCTAGACAGACCGTATTTACTTTTGCTTTCATTAATTGTGAAGCCATACTTTTTAACCGCATTTAGAAATTTTGCTAAATTCAGGTCATGTTCTTCCTTGCTTTTCCCACAAACTGTGATATCATCTAAATAAATGAATGTATTATTGAGCTGTTCTTTTGTAACTAGTTCGTCCATAACCCGCTGGAAAGCTGGCACCCCATTTGTTAAACCAAAAGCTAGGCGACAAAAATGATATAGCTTTCCATCCGCCTCAAACGCAGTGTAAGGCCGATCTTCAAGTCTTAAAGGCACCTGATGATATGCACTCTTCAAGTCTACCGTGCTAAAGAACTTATTTTGGGCAACCCTTTGCACTATTCCTTCCAAGTCTGGAACAGGATAAGCGTCTAACCGAGTGAATTTGTTAATCGTTTGCGAGTAATCTATAACCATTCTTTTTTTATGGCTTTCCGATTTGACTACAAAAGCTTGCGCCCTCCACGGTGACCTACTCTCTTCAATTATCCCGTCTGCTAAAAGTTTTTTTACTTCCTCTCGTATGAAAGCGACGTCGTCAAATGAATGTTTGCGGGATTTAGTGGCTATTGGAGTGACATTTCGTGTTAGATTTTTAAAAACTTCGGGGGGCTCTATTTTCGCATGAAACAGAGCATGAACTTTTAATGGTGGTTTATCTCCTCCGAAACTAATACTAAGTTCAGAATGTTTCTTTAATAAATCGTGGCCAACAATAATATCGCAACATAATTTTGGTAAAACAGAAATTTTGACTTTGCCGTAGTGATGGTTAAGGAGTGAAATGGGTACTTCACAGCACTGAGTTATGTCCGTAGTATGACTGACCGAGGCCATCGACACTGCACTCCTGGTAGGAAATAAAGGAAACTTATGTTTTTCAACAAATGCTTCTGAGACAAAAGTCTCCGAACTACCGGTATCAATTAGAGCTAAAGTTGAAATTCCACCCACCTTAACTGGAACCATAGTTTTGTCCAGAGCTGAGACAGAGGCGAGTACAGCCGTGTGCGCTGTTGTCGATGAATTTTTCTTCGAACGGCAAACCTTGGCATAATGGCCTTTCTTCAAACATGATTTGCAGATTGCTTCTTTCGCGGGGCATAGTTCTCGAGATGCGTGGCGATCGAACCCACAGAAATAACATTTCGCTCGAGTGAAAGCTGTGATGGCCGGTGATGTCGGTGGCGAAAAAGACGAAATGAATGAGGATGCGGTGTTCACGCTTGAAAACTGTTGACTTTGTTTGTGAGCCGACTCTAGCGCCCTGGCATTGTTAGATGCTTCTTGTAACGACAACTGATTGTGCTCCAAAAGACGTGTGCGAATTGAGTTTGAAACCAAGCCATTTATGAACGAATCCCGAATGAAATAGTCGCGATGCTGTTCCGATGTTACAGCCTTGAAATCACAGTCCTTTGCTAGTAGATCCAAAGCCTGTAGATATTGATCGACCGATTCATCATCTCGTTGCTTTCTCATGGCTAGGGCGTGCCGCGCAAAAATGTCGTTCTTCGGCTTCAAGTATATTCTGTTTAGGTATTCAAGCGCCGATTCGAATGTTTGACACTCCGAAATGAATTGATACACCGGATGAGACAAATGATTGATTAGAAGACGCAATTTGTCTTGATCTTCCAACTTGACGCCCGGCAAATTCATAGAATCAAGAAAGTTCTGAAAAGTTTTCAGCCAATGGACCCATTCTTGAGCTGACTGAGACGAATTGGGGTTAGCCTCGAACCTCTCAGGTTTTAGGTATCTGTCCATTTTTGAGATCAATAAATTGTGATAAAATAGACCTTTCAGAGTTAAGGCTTTATTGATCTCAAAATGAGAATGATTTAAAAGATAAAACAATTAGGAAAATAATCATGTGGAAAGGGAGGACTGGAGGGATTAATAATTCATAAAATATCATGACAGCGGTGGCCAGCCCAACCGGACGTGTTCAAGATATCGGCAAGGTTGGACATGGTTAAGGTCTAATCCTGAAAGCACAAGCCATGGATATTTCGAGCAGTGAGGGTTAAATACAGCGAAGGTAAATGTTGATTATAATTCGCCGCGAACCCAGGCGTCATTGAGTCCACAAATCGTTGAGACATGTAGATGTTTATAATTGCTGTTGTCCCTGGCTGTGAAGAGCCATCCAGTGAAACAAGGACGACCGATCCAAATTTCCCCGACGATCGAAATGTGAATCGTCCAATCAAGTACGGGTTATTGCTGGGAACGAGACTCAGGGGCAACATGTGGCGGTGGCCAGCCCAACCGGACGTGTTCAAGATATCGGCAAGGTTGGACATGGTTAAGGTCTAATCCTGGAAGCAAAAGCCATGGTCATATCGAGCAGTGAGTGGGGGGAGGGCAAACATACCTAACTAGGATCATGATAATGTGCCGTGCAAGAATAATTTGAAATCGCACAGCGCCAGTTTCGCTTATAAGCGATCTCCCACCAGCGATACCAAAATACTCCTCCACCGGGAGGTACCTTAGGTAGGTAACTAAGAGAGGTATAAAAAAAAATGATCATCCGAGGATGATTCAAACTCGGTTTAAATAATGTAAAAGAAAAAAAATATAAGTGCCTCAAACCTGGATGCGCGGAACATTGATATACAAAAGCCTAATAGACACTCAGCCTCTGTGCTTTGTTGCAGAAGACCAGTAGTAAAAAAAAAAATAAAAAAAAAAATAAATAAATAGCAATAAAAGCTCTCATTTTCTCATGGCAGTAGAAACCAGTAGACTCACACCCAAGGACATCAAGATATCGCAGGACGGCCTGATTAATCAAAGCTACATGCTTAAACCCGCTGATTTTCTCATGACTGTGGACCCCCCCCCCCCCCATTAACATCGTTGAACAACAAGACGCCTGTCGGCCGTGGTATCACCCCTCGAATTTCACCCAACAAGATACCGCGTACAGGACCTTCAAAAAATAACCCCCACCTCCACCAACGTTGAACAACCAGTCCCCCCGCCGCCCATGGTATCGTCCCTCGACTCACATCCAAGGACATCAAAATACCGCATAAGACCTCCAGACATGTTATGCGCACATGTAATGCAGATTCTCAGACCCAGTGCCGTATCGGGAGTAATAGCAATAAAAGTAATAAATTAATCAGAGACAATCGCATCCCATGAAAAAAACGTGTTCGAGCTGGGAGCGATCAGTAGTGGGGGGCAGTGATCTAAACGAAATCCCGCCGGTGGTGATGTCTTGGTGACCATGATCATGGTTCCGGCGAGAAAGGGACACTTGGGAGACCACGCTGGGATTGCCTTCCCATACGCAGTATCCGGCTGAATATATAGAGGACGATGGGTGTTGAGTGGAATGTCTGAGCGGCAACGGCGGCTGTCCTTACAGACGGGGAGGTATGTCGATGACTTAATACGGTTGACGTCCCCTCCACACCGTAGCACCATGAGAGACAGCCTGTGACTCGGATGCTATTCCAGGAATTGACAGGTTAGCCTTGGACTGGCGGGAAAATGGCAGTCTTCTCCTTGCAGGCACTCAGTGAGGTCAGACTGAGCCACATCCAGAAGACATGTCACATGACGAAATCTTTGAGTCGCCCAAATTCAAAAAGTATCTGGCGGAGGTGGACAACGTTGAACACTACAAATGCTACGTTCAACTACACGACGCGGCATCCAAGACTCAAATGTGCGCCAAGAAAATGAAGGGACTAATCGATGAGAACACCGGACATACTGCTGCCTGCATGGAAGAGTCAAAACCTCCGAATTACGTATTCAACGGACCGTGCTGGTGCTGGTACTTTATCGTAAATAAAAAGACGCTGATAGAGTTATTGAATAGTGTGTACAAATAGCTGTTCAACATGATGTGTGAATAAAAAAGTTCGACGCGTTAAATGTATCTGTGCCCGCTGATTCTCTCTCGGTCAGGACGTTTTTTACCCACTCCCCTTCACCCGACGATGACCAAAAAGATACCCGTCGGCCTTGGTACCAACCCTCGAGCCTCTCCCAAGGATGACAAGTTACCACATAGGCGGCCTCTAGACACGTAATGCAGACGTGTATATAATAGCTCCAAAGGCATATTCTCAGACCTAACGTGAGGGATCACAGCGAGGTGAAAAGGTCCAAGACCACCGCCTACCATGGAATCATCCGTTTCTTCATCGCAGACTCACTCTGCTGTTGTCGAGATCAACGCCTTCTACGGGCTCAGTCTTTGCATATGCGGATATTGCCGGGGACCATCGGAAGGTGGTTTCGTGGTTAAGGAAGTGGCAATTGTTGCTTTGGAGAGAGGAGCTTCGAGTTTAAACCACCATCCCCCGCACGTCAATCGTCGCTCCAGGTCGATATAGAACAGAACGAGTACCTCACGTCCAGACATCACGGTCAGGAGTGGGACGGGGGTCTCGTTCCATATAACGCTCTGGATGAAATCCTGCGGTCCAACCTGGCTCAATTCGACCGCCTGTACGTAAAGGGAATAGAAAAGGTCCGGTTTCTCCAGCGACGACTCGGGCAACCCCACCGTGAAATCATCAATCTGGACGACCTGGGATGTCCATCAATAGCACGACAGGTGCCAATACCGTCTTATTCATACCAGCTCTGCACCAGCTCACCTAACGAAGATATCCACTACTGGGCCTGGGATCATGCGGTTAAATATGCCGATTGGTGTAATAAGTCTATTGTATAATGCAGTAGGGGAATAAATGAGATGTCAAATTACTTGTACCTATGTAGAGTGATATCCACTCCCATTGATTCCCCTAAATAGTCGGTTGCCATATACTTTGAGTAGCATCGGCCTCGATCGACTGTACTGCGAATGTCTAGAGCATTGTCGCGCGCGAATCCTCATGGACATATTGGTCAGAGTCCAGCCCCTCAACAGCCTGTTCGCCAGTCCTTCGGTGTCAAGGAGCCCCCCTCCCCTTGCCATCAGTCATCCTACCCCCCCCCCCCATCACCAGCTCTGAGCATGATTGGCTCGCAGGGATAAGGAAATACATAATAAAAAAAGCAATTTAGCGTGGATTATAAAATTTATTTCGCATCGTTACAAAAGCGCCCGTGGTTTAGCGACTGTCGCTTTAATTTCTCGTCAAGTGCTGTGTACGTTAGAAAGCCTGTATCGATGAGCTCTGAAGCTTCTCGCAAGAAGTCCAACGTTGCGAAATCAAATGGGACCGAATAGGTGCCCAGAGAATTTTCGAGCCGAAGTACCCGCGATGGATGAGTCCAGTATTTTGCGCTGAATGCCACACTGCCGAGGCCAATATGGTAGTACACATCACCGAAGCGCAGAGCCTTCTCAATCAGATTGAAATTGGATTTTATCAGTTCCCAAACATCACGGTCTATTTTAACTCCCACGTTGTCCTGTAACGGTGGAGTGTAGAATATCAGACATGGGTAAGATAAATCCCATCGCATGTGAACTCGCTGCTCCATGACGGACGGACGAAGGGTACGCTGAGACTACCAAACTACCCAAAGTTGTAGAGCGGCTCTTCAACATTATGTAGTGAAGCCCCCCCCCCCTACCACACCACGTGGTGGACGCCTTCCAATGGCTCGCTGGCAATTGTCTAAAAAAGAGTCCTCACTCACAACAAATCTGGTTGGTTGGCGGCATCCCCCCTGCTTCAATATCAAAAACTCGATGACCTTCATTGTGACTACATACGTCTGGTTAAAGGTTATATTGGCATCAAATAGCAGGATATTAAAGAAAACATTTTCGCAACGTCTAGGGAGGATTTGATGTCTAAAATATACAGCTTTGGAACGCATCTCCCCACTTCCCTCATGCACCATGCCAGGAGATGGCTTGTGGATGCCCAGGGACGGGTACTCTGGCACGAATCTCATGTCCAAGAGAGAGTGGGGGTGGCGGAGTTTCTGGGTATTGACAATGAACTATCCCACCATCACCGATCATGCTGCCTCGCCATACCCCTCCCACCGCCAAATTTTTATCTCGAAGGTCTGTTCAACGCCTGTCTTATGCCCACCGAACACGTGTCCTTAGCCCGGCATAGGCCCGCAGAGCGCCTGACCTCGGTGGGAGGGTGTATTGTCCTAGGGGGGTGATTAACCCGGTACTGGTCTTACATTACGGGTCGTGCGCAGGCGCAAGCCCGTAAGAGTTGTATTCGTTGGTTGAATTGCACTGGCGATTGTCTCACGGTCAACTGTTCAGGAATATGGAAAATCATCGCACCCCTATACTTCGAATATATATTTTTTTAACTACTTCTCCAAGGTCATCCTCCCTTACCACATTCTCTCATGCCAGAGTTATTGACACCAGACAGAACAGGATGCAACATGCTCAAATGAGGATGGAGGGGCTGGAGGAATCTTTGACCCTGTAAACCAGGATGATGTAACATTGCGAAATATTCGTATTTGAACGGTTTGCAGGACAAATTTTTTCATGTTGGTATTAGACCAATGGTTGTGCACTAATTGGGTTATGCAGCTTGAATTTTCAGGTTTTTTTGACCGAAATGGGGAGAGAAAATCTTACTTTACCAGTGAAATTAGAACACCCTACATTGGACCACCGCTCATGTGACCTTGGACGGCCGAACGCCTGACCTTGGTCCGCCGAACGCCTGACCTTGGGTGGGCCTGACCTTGGGTGGGCCTGACCTTGGGTGTGCCTGACCTTGGTCCACCGAACGCCTGACCTTGGGTGCGCCTGACCTTGAACGCGCTTGACCTTGAGCGCGCCTGACCTTGGCCAGCATGCTCCCCGCTATGCCAGTTCGCTAGTCGTAATCCAGATGTCGCTGTGCATATGCTCCCACTAGGCCGCAGTTCCCTAGTCATAATCCAGGTGTCGCTACGCACTGCCCCCTTCAGTCCAGTTCCCTAGTCATAATCCAGGCGTCGCTACGCACTGGCCCCTCTAGTTCAGTTCCCTAGTCATAATCCAGGTGTCGCTATACTATGCTCCCCGCTATGCCAGTTCGCTAGTCGTAATCCAGATGTCGCTGTGCATATGCTCCCACTAGGCCGCAGTTCCCTAGTCATAATCCAGGCGTCGCTACGCACTGGCCCCTCTAGTTCAGTTTCCTAGTCATAATCCAGGTGTCGCTATACTATGTTCCCCGCTAGGCCAGTTCTCTAGTCGAAATCCAAAAGTCGCTATGAATAATGAACCCCCCTCCCCGATATTGCTCAGATCCCTAGTCCTAATCCAGGTGTCGCTAGGAATATGTCACCACTAGGCCAGTTCCCTAGTCATAATCCTGATGCACATGCCCCCGCTAGGCCAGTTCCCTAGTCACAATCCAGACGTCGCTATGCATAGCATGCCACCTTCGCGATATAGGCCAGATCCCTAGTCCTAATCCAGGTGTTGCTATGCATATGTCACCATCAGGCCAGCTCCCCTGTCATAATCCTGATGTCGCTATGCATATGCCCTGCTAGGCCAGTTCCCTAGTCATCATCCAGGCATCGCTATGCATATGCCACCCGCTAGTCCAGTTCCCTTGTCATAATCCAGATGTCGCTATGCATAACATGATACCTTTCCGTTAGAGGCAAGATCTCCAGTCCTAATCCAGGTGTTGCTATGCAGGCGCGCTCAAGGTCAGGCGCGGTCAAGGTCAGGCGCACCCAAGGTCAGGCGTTCGGTGGACCAAGGTCAGGCACACCCAAGGTCAGGCCCACCCAAGGTCAGGCGTTCGGCGGGCCAAGGTCAGGCGTTCGGCGTTCCAAGGTCACATGAGCGGTGATCCAATGTAGGGTGTTCGGGGGGGGGGCAGTTCGGGCATTACGTACGGTGTCATGAAATTGCGGGGGGGGGTAGGGGTTAAAACTTGTCAAATTAAACTCAAAACCGAGGATCTGAGGTCGTAAACGCCTAATTTCACTGGTAAAGTAAGATTTTCAGCTCTATTTCATGCTGATCAGAGAGAGTGCATCCTTCAGGACCCACCGGCTCCCAAAGGGCCTCGAATTCGTGTAACAAAACGTTTACCGCTCCCTGAGCTTCCATCGGAGCTTCCGCCATTTTGTTGGGTATATTTTGGGCTCTGAGAGAAGGAATTGGGTATTGATCGGTAAGTAAACCTTGGATGGTCATTTCCGTTAATGGGGGGAGGTCTCCATCTTGGTAGTTCTCGTTGTCCGTCTCGAAAAGGGGTGTTTCCAAATTCTCAGAGCTCTCATCGTGCTCTTTTGATTTCTCGTGATCATAACCTCCCTTAGACAAGGAAGTTTCGGGTTCTTCCTCTTGGTTGTTTATTTGTTTTATATCAACCTTATTAAGGGGGGTCCCTTGATTTGAATAGTCTCGTAGGACGATTTGTCCTTGAGCGGGGTCGATTAAAATGGGGAGAGTGGCTAGGAAATCTAAACCTAATAACCTTCAGTGCTGGTCATTATTTTCCAACAGGATAAAAGTGTGTTTCCGTTCCCACCCCCTGGCGGTTACTTTCGCCGTTTGTTGTCCTGTCATTGTAATTTTCGTACCGTTGGCTAATCGGGCGAGAACTTCTGTCCGTTCGATTTTGATGTTGGGGATAGGCCGATAGAGTACGGAGGTCTGTGCTCCCGTATCTACGACCATGGGATAACTTTTCCCGTCAATAATCATTTTGACGGTCATCAATTTCGGATCTATTACCGGAGGGGGGATTCGTTTCTGCACGGTCATAATTTCAAGACCATTTTGCTGGACGTTTCTCGTCTCTGCATTTCCCGAGGGGAAAGGGCCAGTGGACTCATTTAAGAGTTTGTAACACTGCTTTTCTTCGTGTCCTACTGTACCACAATAGTCACACAGGTTTACCTCAGCGGCTTCCTGTGGGCAATCTGCCGGGAAGTGTTTTAGGGACCCGCAATACCGACATGGTTTTCTCGGGACCGGTGGCGGTTGAGTGCCACCATTCGATATTTCAGGGGGGGACGGGGATCCAGGACAATTTCGGCGAAAGTGCCCGGTCCTGTTACAGCTGTAGCAACGCGAGGTGTCGTGATTCGGTTGATAATTTCTTGTTATCGCGAATACCGTTGGGTCGAGGTCGTCTTCTACTCGTTTTGTGCGCCCTTCTAATTTTTTGACTTTCCGAATGGCCTCTTCCAGACTAACTGACTCGACCATTGAAAGCATTGGGGCAAATTCTTCTCGAACACCGCTCACGAATGCTTGCAGTGCTCGCTTGTTTTTGTGCCGGGGTGGGTTGTTGAGCCTCTAACGGGGTCAGAGTGTGTCCCGCCAAATTGTTGACTCTTTCTGAGAATCGTCTTGCTGTTTCGTCAAGACCCTGCCTCATCGAGAAAAGTTTTTGTAAAGCTTCCTCCGGTGAGGTGGTCCTCTCGAATCGCACTATTATCGCTTCCCTAATACGCTCAAAAGAACGTGGTCCATTCCATAACTCGGAAAGGGTGAGAAAATATTCCAACGCCCGTTTCCTGAGCTTGGCTTGCAGAAATTGTGTCTTTCGCACGGGGGTAAATTCCCGCACGACATTCTCAAAAAGTGAGAAAAACTGGCGGACCGGTATACCGCTTCCGGTGCGTCAGGGTCCCATGGCTCCATTGACTGGACTAACCAGGGTGAAACTGGTGGTACCGGTGGAGGGGGGTTCGCAGCCATATTGATAATGGGTCTGAAAACATCAGCTAGCCCCTCCAACAAGGCTCTCGTGGAATCGCTTCGGGTACCTTCACGAGCCATTTTATTACAGGATTTTTACGAAACCTTACAAAAACGATAAGTTAGAGATATTCTCACGACTTGCTACAAAAGCTTTCTCTAATTTATTTTTACCTATTCTACCCACAAAAGAAAATTCACTAAACCAAAAGAAAATTCCTCAATTATTTCTCATAAACACATAAATCCTCGATAAAACCTAAACCCAATAAACCGTTTCTCGTAAACGCACAAAATCCAAATACGATAAAACAAAAATCAAGAAACGTTCAGTACACGTTGGAACTCCCAACTCCGTTCCCAACTTTGTTGTAGCTCCCAACTGTCTGACACGCTCGGCTCTGGGTTCTCGCTCACGCAATTACCAGAAAATTGAAACAAAGTGATCTTGCCTTCTTCTTCCACCCTTAAGGAAAACAAAGCGTAATTTTACCAACCCACTGTTTGACACCAATGGACACCCGAAATAAAACAAAATTTTGAACGATCCTAACAGTATCTAAAATACTAGAGAGGTCAGAAATTAAAAAAAAAAAACAAAACCTTTGTGCCAATCAGTAGCTGTACTCGCAACCTTCCTTCACTGTGTCTCTCTGACAACACGGTGTCTCCTGAACAATCCCACCGCTGCCACCAAAAACTGTAACGTGGTTGATCAACAACCGTTGTTGTGGGGCTTGTTCAGGTAGTGTTATGCAGAAAGATTTTTGTACACAGTGTTTTTTAGAAAAGAATTATTTATTAAAAGGAACTGAAGAAAACGGTAAAAGTGTTGCAGAGTTCAGATGCTTGTTGAATGGGCACTCGGGTCCGCAGGTTGAATTCGAACGAGACACGTGCTGCGAACACGACACACACAAGTATGCCCTTAGCAACGAGGGGTGAAATAAAGAAAGATTACACTCACCAGTTATTTCCTCCTTATGAAGCTCCGGTTGCTTAACCGTCCACAGACGTTGGTCCTGTGCGGGGCGATCAAAGAGCGGCGGATCGACTTCTTGGGTTAAGAACGAGGGAAGAGAGGGGGGTGAGTGGTGTGTGGTGAGTGGTGTGTGGTGTGTGGTGAGTGATGAGTGGTGAGTGGTGAGTAGTGAGTGGTGAATAACAGACGCGCTCGACTCGCTTTGTAGAAGGGTGCATGACCGGAGTGTCTGGAGACGGCAGGCGCAGAGAGTGGGCTTGCTCGTGATTCCGCGAATGCGTTTCAGGTTGTGTCGCCGAAAGTGGTTTGTGCGTGTCCGTTCGTCTAAACGGCGAGACAGGACGTGTCCGTGTTTGTGTGTCACCGATACAACAGGAATTTCCGACGTTGGGTCCGACTTGAAAAAGTGGCAACGAGGTGTGTTCATGCGTGAAGATGACGACTGCAGACGGCTGGAACTCGTTTGATACTAAAACTAAAAAACTAAAAATTTTTCAGGGTCGGCCCATTCAATTTCAAATCCAAGGGGCCATCCTTGAACGTAGTTACGTAAATGTTACTACAGTACAAAATGGTTTAATTTACAAAAATAACTTATTAATTATCAGCATAACAACTTTATCACAATGAAAACTTAGCGGGTGGACCGGTCTACAGAGGTAGCTCATGGTAGTTCGTCAATATCGTGTTCTTTTTTGACCGATCCGTACACTTTCTTGGCACCTTCGGCTGCGTACTCAACACCGTCTCCCAATTTGTCACCAGCCTGAGGGAGAACATTTTGTTAAAAATTAAGTAAAAAAAGAAAGTATACAAACAATTTTTAATTGTATATTATTACCTTTCGGACGACTCCCGCAATGTTTTCAGGTGAGAAAGTGTCGGGGTTGATGTTCAAATCGACTTTAGTGTCGTCATTTGGACCGGGGCAGTTGGACTGGTCAATCAGGGACAGGTCAAAGGGTGAAACGCCAAAGTTTGAGAGGCGAGTTCGAATCTTGGTGATGATATCCTTTTCGAGGGTTTTCTTTCTGGAAAGAATCGTCGCCGAGCGGCGATTTGAGGCGGGGAGTTTTTGACAGGTGTAAACGCCCGCGTAGTTGTCGTAGTCGGTGATGTATACGACGAAACTCGCTTTTCCGGCCACGCCTTGAAGAAAAGAAGAAAGTTTTAAAAATTGTTTTGGAAGAGCGCGTGGGGAGAGGGGGGGGAGGCGTTCTTACTCAAAGGAAATTTGACGGACATCTTGGCTGGAGTCTCGGACGAAGCTTTAAGTTGCCCAGTGTAGTGATATTTGTTGTCGACACTAGCGAGTCCAAGCACTGGATGCTCACTCACCTTGAGAGCCAAATCACAGATTCATACGATCATTTAAAAAAAAAGTTGAGAACATACCTGTTCCAATAGATACTCGCCAGGCTCTTCACCGACGGTAAAATTGTAGGTGAGGCAACGGCTTCCCGTTGATGTCTTTTGAATCGCGTACCATACTCCGAGGAACTTTAAAATGAATTCATTTTATTTATTTATTAATTTATTTTCTTTAAAAAAACTCCTTCGAAGAAGGTGTCAACCATCACCTTTGACATGGAAAAGTCTGGCAAAGGCTCAACCACGGGGCAGTCGCCCAAATGGTACGTGTGACCGGCGATTGTAGTGACCAGAGACACGGCCATGGCAAGGCCGACAAATAGTTTACTGACCATAATTCTGAGTTCGACTGGATATCTACAGGAAGAAAAATTGATTTATTATTATTGGAAGGTCAATAACTAAATACAATTTTTTTTTTTAACGCGTTTTTGTTCCTGGAAGATACTTTTTTATTTCCTTCAGCAGTAAGAGGTCATTTTCTTCCAAGATTTTTTTATTTATTTATCGATTTTTGCAACGTTTTATTTATTTCCGGTTAACGGACATTACGTCCTTCCAAACCCTACCATCTCACAATTAAAAAAAAAAAAAAAAAATGTTTCTCACTGGGAACTAATCTCATCGTTTGACTGATATATAACGGTCGTCCTTGATTTTAAACCGTCACATCAAATAAAACGTATATTTTGGTGAATAAAACGCATCTGGACAGTAAAGGGAATCGAACAAGACAACGTAATTTACATTCTACAGAAAATAAAACCTCAGTATTTTCAATTCAAATGACATTAAGTAGCTAAGATGAAAAATCTCAAGTAAAGAAAGTCACCACTTTAATGGACGGATAGGGAGAAGGGGTGACTCATTTCCTGTTTAAATTTAAACTAACCACAACTTGTACCGCTTTATCCTGTACGACAATAAACAGGATAGTGTTTAGTAAATAAGTCGTTCTAAAATGAAAAAAAATGAGCTCAATTTATTCTAAATTTGGCCTTGACTGTAGAAAGGCATAGAAGCATGAAGAATGTAAACGCATACACGCCGGAGAATCTACTTCTTTGTGAGGAACTTTATGAGAATTAGTGGGAAAGGGACAATGTTTGGAATTGAAGGCACAAAACAGCGTATATTCAAAATGTTTTAGGGGCAAAAAAATGTGTAAGGTGTTTTGTTTAAAAAAAAAGTCCTCTGCGTGCAAAATTATACGTGAAACTCACCTTCAAAAATCCAGAAAGTTCTCTTCGTAACAATCCACTCACAGTAACCGCCCCTGAGAAAATAATAAAGCCAGAAACTCTTTTGAAGACCAGTTTTAAACGCTTTGGGGGACGTCGTCGTCTTCCCCACCATGAAACCGTCATCGTATTCCTTCAAATTACCCATGGGGAGAGGTGGAGAGGGAGAGCAGAGTGAGAAAGAATTTCTTGAAAAAGAGTACGAGAGTCTCCTTAAATCCTTCTTAGAACGTGTTAATTATTCCTCATAACCCCTTTATCGGCTTCAGGAAAACACAACAACCGGTTAATTTTTGTGCTGGGAATAATTATAAAAATGTATAATATTTTCATAAGAATGAGTCATCGATTTGTGGGCCGTTAGTCAGAACGACGACTAGCAGTTTCCAAGAAATTACCTGATTTAATTGTATCTAATTTTTTAATTACATTTTTCTTTGTTACCATATTATTGTTATAACATCGTGCGAGGCTATAAAATATTGTGGAGTACTGTACTACTGTTCTTTGAAATGTCACGAGTGGCCCTTTCGTTGTCTTCTTCCTCTTTAATCCTTCCGAAAATTTAAAAATCATATTAAGGTTAACCTCCAGGTGGATTTCCACGAAATTGTCGCTCGTTGGTTTGAACTATAGTGCAAACCTCGAATTCCAACATTCCGAACGTCTTTCTACGCGTTTTATTTTTAATCGTATCACGAATTCCATTGTACCGACCCCTTCTCTGTCATAATAACAGCTCCCGTCGTTGGTATAATTGCTATTTTTACTCTTTTTGGAATTGAGACCTTCTTACTCGGGGGTAGGGGGGGGGGGCAATCACACTGTTTCAGCAAGGTAGAGGTTTTGAGTCACGGGTGTACGATTAAAAAATGAAATTTAGACGATCATTAAAGGAGACGTCTATATACGACGATTAAGAAAAAGAGTTGACATGACAATCGTGTGTTGTAGGATACACTTAAGCAGTCCCCCACCCCACCCACCCACCCCACAATCTATCTATGCAACCGAGGAAAATCTGGAAAAAACCTCCTTTCGAAATTGTAGTGTTTATTGGTCGGTATGCGGCATTTTTTGTGATTTGTATGGGAGGACTGTATATTTTCACAGTGAAAATGTTTGTGAAGTTAAAAGGTATTTAGGCCCATGGGCGTACTGGTTTTCCCATTTTTGGGGGGGGGGGAGGCACATATTTTCACCTTCACCTCCAGTGCCGGTGGACCGGGTGACCAGCCGGCGGCGCAGGGGGCGCATCTTGTGGTGGGGTGGGGAGCCACTTGTCCACATATTCAATTGCTCGTTACAGAAGTCTGTGTTCCCTGAACCGTGGAAGACTGCCTTGGTGCTGCCTCCGATGCCTAAGAATACGAAACCCTCCTGCGTTTTGGGGACTTCCGGCCGATTTCTCTGCTATATGTTGTTTGGCCATAAGGCTCTTGAGAAGTGTGTGTGCGATCAGATGACCCCCTTTTTGAATACCAAGGACCTTTTTGATCGTTGACTGGTACGGCACTCTTCAAAATGACTTCTGACATTTTTCAGGCAGTCGATGAGTTTAGGGTGGCGGCGTTGATTCAGCTGGATTTCAGCAGAGCGTTCGACCGGGTCAATCATGGGAAGCTGGTGATTAAGCTTGCGAGGATGGGGTTTTCCTGAACTGTGTGTTTGTGGTTTCTGTCTTACAAACAGGCCGTTTTATCCCCAACTGACCGTTCATTTTCTTCCTTTTTGTTGCTGCCGAGTGGTATCCCTCAGGGATCGGTTTTGGGGCCACTGCTGTTCTCTTTGTATGAGTCAGACCTGCCTTTGAGTATCAGGCACTCGAAGTATCATTTGTATGCAGGTGGAAGACCGCACAAGGTGGAACAACACCTATGGGCGCCCGTGGCGGAAATATTTTGGAGGACCTTCAGTCTCTAATTAAACTAGAAATACTTTTCAGTAGCGTTGAAGTACACATTTTTCTCAATTTTAGCTACGAAATTGCCTCCGAAAACCGTATAAGTGCGTTTTCTTAATCTTAACTGCGAATGAGCGTTTTTTCTCAATTCTACTAGCATATTTTAATAGCTGTAATACTGCGAATTATAGCTTTTTCCACAATTTCATTCGCGAGTTAGCTCATTTTCTCATTTTTAGACGCGAATCGGCGCTTTTAATAAGCTCTTAGCCGTGAAGTTGCCTCAGGAATCTGCAAATTAGGTAGCATTTGAGTGCTCTTTCCCAATTGTATCCGAAAATTAGCAAGTTTTCAAAATTTAAGCCGCGAATTGGCGCTTTTTTCCATTTTAAACGCCAATTCGTGTTTTTCTGTTTTTTTACCCGCGAATTAGCACTTTTTCATTGTTTTAGACGCTTGAATTAGCACTTTTTTTTCAATCTTATTCCTCAAGTTGCCTCAGGAATCCGCGAGTTGGTGTTCTCTCAATTTTTAGCTGTGAATTCGCCTTTTTACATTCAATTTTAGCAGCGAATGAGCACATTTCTTAATTTTAGCTGCGAATTATAGCGCTTTTTCTCGATTTTATCCGTAAAATCGCAATTTTTCATAGGTACCTTAGCTAGGAATTAGAGTTTTCCTTCATTTTTAGACGCGAATTCGCGTCTTTCTGTGTTTCACGCCGTGAATCAGCGCTTTGTCTCAACGTCAGCCTCAGCCCCGAGAATCCGTGAGTTGGCGTTATCTCAATTTTAGGTGTGAATTCTGGTGTAAAGTCGTTCTCTATTTTTAGACACAAATTCGCGTTGTACATTTTTTTTTTTATCCCTGAATTAGCGTCTTTCTCAGTTTTAGCCGCGTGAATTAGTTCTTTTTCTCCGTGTCAGCCTCGAAGTTGCCCCAAGAATCGGCGAATTGGCGTTTTCTCATTTTCATACTATGATTTTACTCGTGAATGATTTTTTTCTATGATTTTAGCCTCAAATTGACGTTTTCCTTAATTTTAGCTATAACTGAGTGCTTTTTCGCCGTGAAAAGGTCTCAAAAAAACCGTGAAATAACGCATTTTTTATTTACTATTTCAATTACGGCCAGCACTGGGCATCGCCTAACTGCAAATTGGTGCGTTCTGTCAATTTCAGCCGCAAAAAAAAAAAAAAAACATTTTTTTCTCAATTTAACATGTGGATGAACGCTATTTCTCAATTTTAGCCACGAGAATTCCACCAATCAATAACAAACGGTGAAAATTTCGCCAATTATTCGTTTTCCCTGAATTCTAGCCGCAAATTAGTGCTTTTTCCTAATTCTGCCTTGAGCAATTTTTTCTCCCTTCAAATTTTAGCAGTGAAAAGGTTCACATAATTCGCGTGAGAGCGAATTTAATTAATGAAATTCGAAACCTTGAAATGGGTATTTTCATTAATTTCACCGGCGAACGAACAATTTTCCGTAATTTTAGCCGTGAATAAGCACTTTTTTCAAAAATGTGTGCGCTAAAGTCACGCTCTTTCTCAATTTCACCCGCAAACTTGCCATATATGTGTATAAAAACGGTCAATTAGCTCGCAATGTTTACCGATGTTTGAGAAACCTCGAACTGGCGCCTTCTCTCAATTTTACCTGCGTGAATGTGCTCCATTTCTCAATTTTAGCCGTGAATTGGAGCTTTTCCTCAATTCCAGCCTCAAATGAGTGATTTTTCTCAATTCTAAATTGAACGAGCAATTTATTTTGTCAATTGTGAAAAGAGTTCTATAAGCCGTGAATTTAGCGCATTTTCTTAATTCCACCCCAGACTTTGCATCGCGAGACCGCAAATTGGCGTTTTTTCTCAATTTCAACCGCGAATAACTAGATTTATTTCTCAAGTTTAACGTGAATGGGTGTTTTTCCTCAGTCTTAGCCGCAAAATGTCCTTTTCTAGATTTCATCCGTGAACGAGAACTTTTTCTCATGACGTGCGCACACCCCCCCCCCACCACTGTGGATCCGTGCCTAGCTGGCTGCCCACCTCTTGATCACGGGCTGGCTATGCCCCTGCTCTGGACCGCAAATTACGCTCTCATATGTGAGAGACACGTTCATGAAAAATTCTTGCGCAAATCGGGAATCCTCAGCCCTTGAAACGGAGTTGAACACGGGGCATAGAATACATTTGTAGCTCCTCCAGCTAGGGGACGATTTGGGGTTTGAGGCGAAATTTCAGTTGTGGACACCCTAGTACAAGGGTGGAATGCAATGCACTTGAAAAAGATGCCCTTAGTATCCAAATTTGGCTAGCCAAGGCCACCGTAAAGCATGAAAAACTTGTGAAAAAGGGGCCAATACGTTCAGGAATGGTTCCGGGCATGATGAATCTCCTCTTTCTCGAAATAAAGGAAATTATCTCGAGTTATTAAATTTCTTAAAAGATTACGACCGCCCGTTGGAAGCATGAAGGAGATGGACAGAAGTTGTTAAATTTTCAGATTTTGCTACAGTGAGTTTCATTATTATTATATGTCGACCATAATTTCGCATATGCATGGAGAACAAACTCCTTGGGAGGCCAATCAGCCAAGCTCCTCGTGGTGTCTCCTGCGTAACACGGGTAGGCTGCCTTTCACATATTTATAGTAGGCTATGGAATTGAGGGAATAAGTGTAGGAACGTAGGCTGAATAACATAACGTAACATAACTTTAAAAGAGAAGTACAAAAATATGAACAACAGCATGGCGAATCACAGCAATAACTCTGGTCGCCGCTATCCCAGCAGACCCACCGCTCTAACCAAGATTCCGCCGATTAAAGCGAAAACTACCACAAGACAACTTACTGGACACAAGTGTGGGAGAGTAGCAAAACCTTATACATAGCCTTATTATTAAGTGTTATAAATGATAAGAACAACAACAAAAAAAAACAACAAAAAAATAACAACAACAAAAACAATACATAATATATCTCTGGTTAAGGGCAACTAATGGGTTGTACCTTGGAGCAAGTTACCATGTGAATTAGGCTGCGCCTACCGTATTCTTCTTTAACAAAACTGTAAAATTCTATTCTAATTAAGTTTACTAAAATAAAAAAAAAAAAATAATAAAAAAAAAAAAAAAAAAAAAAAAACACGCAAATGGCTTTTCATTTTCATTCCCGCATGAGTCTTCTGCCAACATAACCTTGTGGCTTTTTGGGGGAGGTTTTTTCCAAGTTCTCAACCAAGGTCTATAAAAAAGAAGGTCCGATCATACGTTTCGATGGACGAGGGGGAAAGGTAAAAATGACGTCATTGTGGGAAAAAATAATAAACAAAACATCAGGGATTCTTCCTAGGTGTACTCCAATGCGAATGGTTGTCATAGCGTCATATTTACTTGTATGTATACGTGATTTTCTGTGAAGGATTCTGATTTTTTCCTTGGACAAAGTAAGTTGATTAAAGGACGACGTCCGACTATGCATTCACGTTGGTGGGCGGCAGATAGGTACTCTAAGGGAGTGAGGATTGAGCGGTAGCGGCTAAGATACGGATGACTTGTAAATTTGTCGCCGTCATTATTATGAAACGCGTGGCTTTAGCTTCGACTAGATTTGAGGATGCCCACCTAATCATTTCATAACGTGCTCTATAGATTAACCCTTGGGGCGACATGCGAAAATGAATTTCAAGTGTTAGCGAAGAGTGAAAGAACAGTGAGCAGCATGCCCATCATTCTCACTTTCTAGACTACCGTAACCCGTACTCCTGTTTTCATAGCTCTATCCAAAGCGACGCCACCTTATCGTCTGTCACCTACCGCTCATTGCTCGTCCCTTAAAATGTATCTGATGAGGCCTACCACTAAAATTAAAATGGCAGCAAAAACTTTCTGTAGTGAAGGTGTCAACGCGGAATTCTATATTTCACAGGAATCCACCTTAGGCAGAAGAAAACTGTGGAGAGGGGGCTGATCATAAAACAATTCGAACTGCTCATACCTCGCAACACAATATATTTTGTTATATACTCGACAATATAGGAAAAGTAATTTAATTATCAAAGGTTCTTCTTTTATTTTCAAAGAAACTTTTAACTTTCTCGCACGAAGTTGGTCCTTCCGGCCAGCAGTCATCTAGAGCTTTGGCCGACTGAAACTGATAACTGGGTGGCATTAAGATTAAGGTAAATAACACACAATGCCCCCACACTATACGAATCAAGCCGTTATAATAATTAATTATGTATCATGGATTTCCACTTCCTTATTATAGACAGGTTTTCTACATTTTTTTCTTACACCTAAGTTCAACGCTACTAGTAAAGTTAAAAAATAAATTAAGGGGAAAAAGAGGGAATAAATTTCTGGTCCGTTTTGCTTCGGGGATGTCATTGATATGTCACGAATCTAGTGACGTTTAGTTTAATTTACTGAAACATAGATTTTCCACTTGCCGGGCCCTCAAGATGCTCAGATAGGGCTGAAACTTGACACACAATTCATATCCAAGAGTATGAACGTATGAAAGAATAGGCACACCATGTACGCGCGCGATAATACGCCTTGTACTAAATTTTCCCGTTTCCCTCGACAGAATGAGCTCAAGTTATAGGACAAAGTAAATTTATCTATTATCTTCACGCATACTTGTATACTATAACTACATTATAACTTGTATGCCAAATTCCACCCCAATCAGAGCATTGTGAGTTACTATGGATGACTAAATTAGGCACTCCCTTATTACTTATAGGTATACAGTTTCCTAACATTGCATTTCGTTTTGAAGGTGTCACGGAAGCACCTAGTAGTTATTCAAGAAGAGGAAGATGCTAATGGTGAATTAAATAATCAAGTTAGAGAAGAAGAACTGGAAGTTGTAGCTAGAGAGTCCGACGATCAAGACCTGATGTCGCATTGTCATTCCCTTCAATATGAAAACGAATATTTGAAGCTACAGCTAATGGAAAGCCTTGAAACCATAAATCGTCTTCAGTGTGAAGTTTTGAAGCTCAAGAAGCAAATTTCAAGTATGAGAGATGACACCAAGACAGAAATATACGGGACTTTTGGCCATATATTTACAAATCCACAGTTAGACACAGGGGCGGATCCAGGTCTGAATCCTAGGGGGGGTAATGCCGATGACCCCCCTCCCTTTACACCAACCCCCACATGTTACATCATTCCATCGATTCCAAAATTCATAAATTTTGGGGTGATGTTTCAAGACAAATAAGGATGTATGTATAACACCTATGCCGAATTAGTCCTGCCAAATTATTCTTTTACCCTACAAATTACCGGTTACCGACGCTGTATTAGAGAGTCCCAGGACACCAAAACGTTAAGTTTAAAGCATAAATTATGGTTTTCTGGAGGCAAAATGGTCAGTTTTTTATATAAAGTCTAGACCTTATAAAATTTTCAACCGAGGCGAAGGGGCTTGAAAACGTTGGGTAAGCTAATGGACTGAAGGTTGATGGCCAGAAATCAAGCTCACGGAAAAGTTGTGCTTAGCGTTTCAGAGTTTTTATTTTTTCTGTCGAAAACTTTCTACTTATACATACAGGTTGGAGGCGAACAAGTGCAGAAAAAAAAAATTGGATGAAATTAGACCTCATTTGCAATCGAAAACGCTAAATACACCATGGTACGAAAATCAAAATCCATCGAGACATGATTTTTTAAACGTTTTTTGTGGCTCGCATCACTTTTATTTACTAAATGCAAATAAATCGGTTTACAGCTGGCATTTGCAACTTTTGACGATGGATTTGGATAAAATTCGGCGTGGTTTTTCGATCAGGAGAAACGCCTAGAGTTTTGAGAAATAATGGACCTAGGTGGGGTTCGCCTTAGCTTATCCCTCGGAGTACGACTCCCAAAGGCGTCTCCGTGGCGCAATTGGCAGCGTGCTGGACTGGTAATCCAGAGGTTGCGGGTTCAAATCCCGCCGGAGAGCCATTTTTTCTCGAAACTCGAATCGTGTTGGGCTATGCCCTTCCATCGTCGTCCGGATAACATCAGAACCGGCGACAGAATTATTCATCATATCCATTTTTCTAACATCTTTTTCCCTAATTAAATGCGAGTAACTCGCTTTGTAGCAGACTTTCTGCAAATTTATGGCGATGGATTCGGGAAAAACACATTCTGCCACCTTACAGACCCTGTCAGCACTCTGACAGAAAGTCAGGACTAGCAATTATCGTCATAAATAACTATTTTTTGTCGCCTCGGCAGATAAGATTGTACGATATGGGGATTTTTAATTTTCCATGAAAGTCAACCCCCACTTGTCCATACTAAAACTGCGCCTATCGACTTTCCATGGATCAGAGAATCGTCTTCAACGAGTCCCATTCAGAATTACTCATGAGCGTTAGTTTAATTAGGGACATCCTAATTTACTGACAACCAGGGAATCAACCCGGCAACCCGCATAACTTCAAATGGTTGTAAATTCCTCTTGACCCTGAACACTACATAGCAAATGCCTACCTCCACAAGCATTACTTTTTCAAAATACCAAGTACCACTGGTACTTTACTCCGAGTGCCATACATACTAAACGCCCGGCAACCCGCATAACTTCAAATGGTTGTATGTTCTGTATGTTCTGAATCCGTATGGTATTCGATTCAGAAGCTTAGAAATTGAGCTTTGCAACTAGTGGAGGGGTAATGGGATAACTTCACAGCAACATAGAACATAGCTTAAACAACGAATTGTTGAAATGATCAGACCGCAATGTTCTCATTTTTCGGTAAAGGCGTCGCAAGTAAGGGTTCATCCCCTCTCCGTAGTTCTTCTTTAGGGATTCTCGCCGCTCTGCTTATCCTCACGTAACTGAATGAACAGAATTTTCGCTCACTCTACGCTTTTGTCGCGTGCGCCCTTTTTTACTCAATGAGTGGACAGGTCTCATTTGACGGGGGGAGCCATGAATTTTTTTTTAATGCATCAGCCTCTTTCATTGAGACATTTTTCCAGCCCTCCTTTTTTTCAAGTATTCCTTTCTTTGTAATGCTAGCTATGTTCACACTGCGACTTTGACTTTAATTGCTGATTTTTGAGTGCGAGTAGTTCTTTGAAGTTTAGTGTCGTGTAAGTTTCACGTTGTTTTGGAAGCTTGTGTGTTTCCTGTCGTTTTCATGATTAAAATCGTGATCTTCTCATACGAAAACTCGTGCACGTTCGTAAATATTACTAGTTTTTAAATTTTAGACTATCAGTTTGTTTATGGCCAGTCGGTTAGAATAAAAATGTCCCTTAAAGTGCACCCGTTTCGTATAAAAAATAGTTGGCTCTCTCTCGACGAATACGAAAGTATCTTGAAATGCCCCGATATATGTTCGTTTGTAACCAATCTTCCGCCGGTTAAACCGCAGCCAGGAGAAATGTACTTATTCCATAACCCCAGCCAAAGTAATGATTGGAAAGCTGACCAATACCGTTGGATAGACAAGGGCCGGAGGCATTTACCTAACAGTGCGCCAAGGGTCACCTGTTATTATTACAGTATTCATAAAGGAGCCAATTTTCGAAAAAGAGCGTTCTCCTTGAGCGAATCAGGCCCTACACTAGTACACTACGTCGGAAGTTTAAGTGGACTAATTCATTTACCTCACGGCAATCGCAAATATAACCTTTAAGGGGAATCCTTACGACAAGTGTGCAAGTGAGACAGAAAACGATGGATCCTATTTTACTTCTCAAATCCACAGATATGAATAGAATTTAAATTTGCTTCGACCAAATCGCTTGGTGGAAGATTTGAATTTGAGCTATCGAGCCCTTTTTGAGATTTTTACATTTTAATTAATTAATTAGTAAGTATATAAGATTAGCAAATCAACTTCGAAAAATGAAATAAAAACCATTTTTCGAGCTTATAGCACCCTGTAGATAGGTTTTATGTTTCCAAAACCGTCATCACGTCTGAAATCCGATCAGTAGATCAATCGTAATCAGTAATTTAGACAATTAGACTAATGTTTTATGCACTGCCTGCCCCCGTCAGCAACCACCCAAAGCCTCTATCGCATGATTCCCGCTTCTTCCTTTCCTAACCCCGCAGCCCTCATTGACCAAAGCTGAAGTTTTTTCATTCGATCCTCTCGAAAATCTTTCCCTCCCGAACCATTGCCATTCGTCTTGACAGTGGCGGCGGAAGTATTTTGGTTCAGGGGGGGCGAAAATTAAGGCGCTTCCCCCCCTTCCCTTCCCCACCATACCCTACACTACCATCACTTCCTTAGTTTTCATCAATAGAAGGTGAAGTGTAGTGTAGTTCTCAATTTTAAGTAAATAAAGGAGGCAAGGTATTGTATGGAGGTGCCCAATAGTCTTGAATTTTCAGCATTTAGGGAATGATTTGAATGTGGTATACAACGGCCTGATTCTTGATAGGTTTTTGACTAATAATATTTTATTTTTATCCCACATGATACTAAAACCGAATTTTACGGCCGCAAATGAGTCCCAAAAGTGTCTCTTTTCATGCCTAGGAACTAAAGTATTTTTCAAGCGACATGCTCCGAAAGTAGTCATTTTCTGTACCCAAAAATGTTTGGGAAATTGACCATTACCGCACAGTGACATTCGAGAAATTTTCTGTACTAGTCCAGAAAATATTTTCCGTCCTAGTACGGAGAGTAAATGAACTCGGGTTATAACCTCGTTTAAGGTCTTCTTAAACTAAAGACACGAGAAGTCAGTAGTCAATTTGTCAAAGTCAGTTTTATCATTTCCTTGCTGTCGCGTGAAAAAAGTCGTACATCACTCGTAGGAAGGGGATTTACCTCGCCTCGCCCGCCGGGCTTGTAATGTAATGTACCGCGGCAAATTTTACGGCGTTTTAGAACCACGACTTTAGCTCCTGCGTATACATATACTATTATTGATTTCTTAGTTTTTTTTTTGCCACAAGAATATGGCAAGTATTCGTTTTAAATAATAAACGATAATCATTCGTACTCAAATAAAACAGCAAAGTGTGGGGAATGCAGGTAGGGGCATAACTAGAAATCCGGATCCGGGGTTCGGATGGGGGCCCCTGAATAGCTTGAAGATGAAAAATCGGGATTTTCAAGTAGATGAGATGAAAACGAATGGCTAAACTCGCTTGTAAAAGTGAGTAAAACGCTGATTCGCGGCTGAAATTGAGAAAAATTGCTGAAATTTATGGCTGTTAATATTAAGAAAAAGCGCTAGCTAATTCACAGCTGACATTGAGATAACGCAAAATCACGAATTGTTGGGGCGAAATTAGGAAAAAGCGCTAATTTACGCAGCTAAAACTGAGAAAAGCGCTAATTCAAGGATGAAAAAGAGAAAAACGCAAATTTGCGTCGTCTTAAAAAAAAAACAAAAAAAAAAAAAAAAAAAAAAACGCTAATTTACTGCTAAAATTGAGAAACAAAACGCTAATTCACAGCTGAAAATGAGAGAAAACGCCAATTCGCCAATTCTTAGGGGCAACTTTAAGGCTGAAGTTGAAAAGCGCTAATTCACGCGCTAAAGATGAGAAAAACGCTAATTCAAGGATAAAAAAGAGAACAACGCGAATTCGAGTCTAAAAATAGAGAAACACGCTATTATGATAAAGTGTTACAATTTGGCAGCTTTAAACATTGGGGAAAAGCGCGAATTCACAGAAAACGCCAACTCACGGATTCTCGGGGCTGGGACTGAAATTGAGAAAAAGCGCTGCGATTCACGGCGTGAAATAGAGAAAAACGCGAATTTGCGTCTAAAAGTGGAGGAAAACTTTAATTCACAACTAAGGTACAAAACATTTCAATTTTGCAGATAAAATCGAGAAAAAGTGCTATAATTTCCAGCTAAAATTAAAAAATGTGCCCATTCACTGCTAAATTGGGGGTAAAAAGGCTAATTCACAGCTGAAATTGAGAATACCCCATCTTGCACATTCTTGGGGAACTTTGGGAATAAAATTGAGAAAAAGCGCTAATTCAAGCGGCTAAAACTGTGAAAAAGCGCTAATTCGAGGGTAATAAATAGAGAAAAACACGAATGGTTTTTTTTTGTAATGGAGAAAAGCGCGAATTTACGGCTTAAATTTAGAAAAATTGCTAATTTGCGGATAAAATTGGGAAAGAGCACTTAAACGCTACCTAATTTGCGGATTCTTAAGGCAACTTCACGGTAAGAGCTTGTAAAAAGCGCCGATTCGCAGCTAAAAATTAGAAAATGAGCTAATTCGCGGAAAAAATTGAGAAAACGCACTTTAGAGACAATTTCGTGGCTAAAATTGAGGAAAATATATACTTTAAAGCTGCAAAAAAGTATATTTACGGTTTAATTAGAGACTAAAGGGCCTCCTAGAGATTTCCGCCCCGGGCCCCGGACAAGTGTTGTTCCGCCACTGGGTAGCGGTGATCGCATAACAAAACAGCGGGTTTGATGCCCCCAGGGTAGAGATGCCCGGTGCGCACCGCACACGCCGCACGCCCCTTGCTACGCCTGTGCTTTGTAACGCCCTAAAAAGGGCGTTATGTTAAGCTATAGAGAAAAGGAGCTCGGTCCGGGAAATTGTTCACCGCTCGGTGAATGAACCCGGCAAGCTCAGGGACGAGCGGGAGAGAATGACCCGATAGCGTCAACAAATCCTTGAGGAAACTGCTTGTTATCCACAACACTTGGGGTTTTACAAACATGTCCTCGGGGGTTTAGTATAAAAACCCAGGGGGGACGGAGTCGAGTGGACTGCTAGAGTCGGGGGACAGCTTAGAGTCAGGGACGCACATCCGTGCAGGGGGGGCCGAAGCCTCGCGACCAGCCCTCGCGCCAGCTCGTGTACACGCTACCGCAGGCCGTCGGGCCGGGGGAAAGGTG
The DNA here is from genome assembly GCA_038030265.1 of Corythucha ciliata. Taxonomy (NCBI): domain Eukaryota; kingdom Metazoa; phylum Arthropoda; class Insecta; order Hemiptera; family Tingidae; genus Corythucha; species Corythucha ciliata. The sequence continues at coordinate 7,043,865 of CM075942.1, read as the reverse complement.
AGTCAGACTGTAAATAATAAATGTACATCACGGGGTAAAGGTACCTCTTTGTTACTCTTTGTCGACTCCCTGAACCCAGACCCATACGGCGGTACAGCTTCATATTGCTTAAATTTGGGCTAAATCTCTCTCCGGGGAGGGTGGCCGATAGGTGGATCGCCCTCCTTTGCCAGATGGCAGGGGTAAAGTGTAGAAGAAGAATCAATACTATACCTAACAAAAAGTCTGCAGAAAAGTGAAAGATGGGGGGGGGGCGAATGTTCTAGGCATTGCTATTTTTCATCTTCTCGCAAGTGATCCAGGGTTTTCGATCTGAGTGACGGTCGCTTGGTCCTCGAATAAGAAGCGAAAAGGATAGAATAAGAACTTTGGGTGCAGTATTCGGGATAGAAGATTGGCATTGAAGCCTGGGGGGGCGACGCCCCCCTAGACTAAATTCCGGGGGGGCGGCCGCCCACCCTGCCCCCCCCGGTTCCGCCGCCACTGCCATGCAACGAGTCTTCATAGATATTACAGGCCCTTTACCACCTTCCAACGACAATAAATATATGCTTAATAATCATAGACGGATTCTCCAAATTCACAACCGCCGTCCCGCTCAAAGAAGCGACTACGGACGCAGTCATCACGGCACTAAAAACTCGTTTTATAGCGTATTTCGGCTATCCCGTCAACTTAGTTACTGACAACGCCCGCACCTTCAACAATTCTAGATTCAAAAATTTTCTTTTCACAAACGGAGTGAATCACGTTTGCCTAATTCCTTATCGTCCCCCCCCCCCCCCCCAATCAGAGTGAGCGAGTCATTAAAACAATCAAACAAATTTTGACAGCCTACCACCACGATTCTCAAACTAATTGGTCCGACCACCTCCACCACGTGATGCTAGCCATCAACACTGCCAAGCACGAAAGCACTGCCCACACACCCGGCGAATTATTCCTAAACCAAGCAATTATACCCCCTTATCCTTAATTTGGCAATTACACCAACTTCATCCCAAAATAAATCCCGAAATCTTAAAAATAGCAGTCAAAAAGCTGCAAAGGGCAAATCTAAATAACCGAAAACAATATGACAAGAAAGCCGGCCCATTCAAATTTCAACTTCACGATAACGTCCTAATTAAACACCACATTTTAAGCAACGCAAAGAAACAAATTACGTCCAAATTAAGTCTGAAATATTCAGCGCCTCACAAAATTATAGAAATTCTAAATAGAACATCATTTCGAGTAGCACCTCTAGACGATCTCGCAAACAGCTCAAAATATCGCAATGTCCATGCCTCGCAAATAAAGCCGTACTATGTACGCAAAACTCTCTCCCCCACAAAAAAAAATAAATAAGTAAAAAAAAATAAATAAATAAAAATAAATAAGCAACAAAAAGAACAAAATAAATAAATAAATAAATAAAAAAGAAAAAAGTAAATACCTTAATACAAAAATTAGACTAACAATCGCTTGGATAACAAGCAAAAGCCAACATTCGTAAAAAATTAAAAAAAAAATAAATAAATAAATTAAAATAAATGTCAATGTACATATAAGTTATAATGAATACGTTTTTCAATTGTACATAAAACACACTATAAATAAATAAATGAACAAAAATTATCAGTTATCCGTCACTGTGATCAAACGCATTTTTAACTAATGTAAAAACAAAAAAAAAAAACAATCAATACGCGACTAAATGAAAAAAAAAAAAAAAAAAAATCCACGTCGACGCTCGCCGCCATCCTCGCCCGTCCACAACGTCACCCGCCGACAACGTCGGCCGTCCACGACAACACCCACCCACAACGTCGTACGCCCAATACGACACGTCTTCCCCAGTCAAAAAAGACTGCCACCAATGCCGCTGACGCACGCTTAATACGCGTCCCGCGTCCGCACGCACCGTCGTTCAGCGATACCTACCCTTCCCCACAGAAGGAGGAAAGCAACCCTACCAAGCCGAAGAACGCCCACAACGTCGGCCATCCACAACGACACCCGCCGACAATGTCGTACGCCCCAAACCACGCACAATCTTCCCCAGTCAAGAAAGACTGCAACCATTGCCGCTGACGCACGCCTTACACTGTATCCGTCCGCAACAACGCCCTTCAACAATGACGCACCCCTTTTCCCCAGAGGGGGATGTTTGCAACGCTAAGCGAGCAAATAAAACCTACGGTGGAGCGGAGAGGTATGGGCCGCCTCCCTAATCCCCTCCAACGCCAGGAGTTTGCGAGAAAAAGGCGAAACAAAATTAAATTGCTTAAAAAAATGAGGAGAGGACTTTCGGACACGGAAGAAGCGAGAGCAAGAGCTGAGATCGTCATCATAGAGGTCAGATTATAAAGGTGTAAATTGTTTAACCAAATTGATTGTTTTTTTTTTGCTAGCTTAAGTTTTGTCCCCTTTTTATAAATCCGCCAAATATAAATATTTTATTCGGTTACGTCATACCCCTCATTTCTACCAAATTACCCCTTCCTTAGGTGCTCGTAGTGAAATCAAAATCATTACGGTGCAACCGTGCAGGAGGCTTACGAGCGAACTGCTCCGACTTAGCCGGAGAGACCTTAGAACGGTGGTAGGCCTTATCACGGGATTCTGCCAACTCCGTTATCACCTACACCGCATCGGGGTAACCACGGAGTCACCGATGTGTAGACTGTGTGAGGAAGAAGACGAGACCGCCTGTCACATCGTGTTCGAATGTGAGGCGCTCGCGGGCCGCCGGCTCAGCATCTTCGGGGCCGACCGACTCGAGGGTGCTCCGATCGGCGAAACTCTAGCCGAGTACCTCCTAAACCTTATCAGAGGGAAGGGGATCCTGGACTAGATCCACAGACCCAGGGGGGGCACAATAATCCTCCTAGGATTCCGTGCCGGGGAGGGGGGCAGGCCTCCTACACGGTGGGTGTTGTTACAAAAAAAAAAAGAAAGAAAAAAAACCGCAAAGGCTAAACCACAGCAATGGCCTGACCACATTTAGAACTTCCAACCACAGTGTTGCTTCTTTATTTTTGACAATCCAGGCCCCCAAGGAAGGCCGGACCCCGGGTCCTGCCCTTACTCCACCCAAAAAAAAAATCCCTGCTGCCCCCCTCCCCTGGATCAATGACTGGCGACGCCCTTGGAAACCGCCCCCCCCCCCGAAATTAATTTCTTTCCTGCAAAATTGACTTTTTGTGTAGTCAAACCCGCAAATTTGGGTTCCGTGAATGCCAATTTTGGCTTTGAAAGGGCCGAACCCGTGAATTGGTACGTGCCAAGTCCGCAAAATTAGGTTAAAAGTTTTGTAATCAATTTTTGTGTGAATAATTGGGAATTGAAAAGGTAGTTTTTTAAAAAACCACGTTTTTTTGCTACTAATAAATTATTAAATTCAATTACATTAAAATTAATTTGTTTTAAGTTACTCAAGTTTAAGCCGTGGCCATCGACTCAACTTTAAACATTTCCCGAATATCAACGAATCGTAATTTCAACTCGGGAGCACTCTCTTTGCTCAGTGTTTCTTGGTGTTTGTCAAACAGGCCAACCAATTTGTTGTATTCCTTGTCATTACGGCCCTTAAATGACGTTTGAAGTACTTGAAGAAGGTTGAGCGCCTCTTTTTTGAGGTTAGTGTTTCTATGGAGGCCTTTATTGAGGGTGGGAGGGAGGGGGGGGGCAAGTGGGTTAGTGGTGAGACTTTTTGAGACTCACGTTCAATATACTCACCGAAGGCGAAATCCATGGCTCGAATTAAGTTATCAACAACTCGGCTGACCTGTGCAGGGTCTCCAGTTTTGAGCAAGTCTTTACTTTTGTCCATGACGTTGAACAAAAGAGAAATGATGGCGCCTTGTATTTGCGAGGTGGACACTTCAAGTTTTTGAAGGCTTTCACCGACTACTCCCTCGATGTACCTTTCTGTAATTGAAAGGAAAATCATTTTTGGAAAGATTTAAAAATTGCAAGGCTCGGTATTGCAAACCTTGAGTTGTCAGTGTTTTCGGCCACGATTTTCCCAGGGTGGTGTAAGCGATTTCAATCATTATGAAATGATTTTTAAAATTCTCTTTGTCTTCCTTATCGCCAGGAGCAGAGTCACATTCCTGAAATGAACGAAGGAAGAAGAAATTGAATCATAAAATGAAGAAAAACCGTATTTTCTAAAAATTACCTTCGTCAGGACTTCATTAATTAACGGGTAGACAAGTTCAAATCGGTCCAAATTAAGTGATTCAATGACCTGGCCAAGAGCTGAGAGCGCCACTTGTTTATAGCTCGACTTTTCTTTTTTACATTCTTTGACGAGTGAGTCAATCATCTGAGATTCGAGTTCCGTGCCGACGAGACTCGGACCGGCCAGTGACGCTAGAGCGGACAAAATATCCTCTTTGCCATCCCAAGTTCGCCCGGGTAGAGCGCTTAGAAACAGACCGACGAGACGTGTTCGACTTTCAACGGATAAATCGATTCTCGTCGTTAAATTTTTGGCAGTTCGAGCGGCCTGAGAGAAAAAAAAAAAAAAATTAAAGAATGGGCGCCCCATCCCCTCATAACCCTCCCCTATCTGAAATACCTGCGCCTTAATATTCCACGATTGAGACCCCATCGCCATTTCTAAAAGCTCAACGACGACGCTCTCATTTGAACTGATGGCACTCTGTCCAAACGCCAGATCAGACCACAGTTCACTCCAGTTTTCAATTTCTTTAGAATTTGACTTATCAGGGGCAAAAACAATATGTTTGGCGAAAAACACGAGTGGAAGTACGAGATCTTGTTTATCGCGAATTGAATCTTGACTATGCGCGGCGATTGCTTGAAGAGTTGTACAAACTGTTTTCTTGACAGAATCATCTAAACAGAAATTTTGTTAGTCAGAAAATGGCAAAAATTAAAATATTAAATTCGAGTTTACCATCTTTTTCGAAATACAACGCCTTCAGCCTTTCCATAATTTTGATTACGCTCGAATCTTTGGCAATTCTGAGTAATTGTCCTAAAGTTGAAGCGTACTGTTTTCGTATTCCTGGGCTTCGGTCCGTTAAACCGGGAATTAGTGCCCCCAGAAATTTGCCTGAAATTTTTGGAAATGATAGAGGAACAAAATAAAATTAGATTTTCCTTATAATTCAAAAATTAACGTACCAACATACGGCTGTAGTTCCTCTTTGGTCAAATGATGCGACAAAAGTATCAGGAAGTGAGACGTTACAATTCTCGTGCCGAACCCAGCCGACGATTTCAACAGTTCAACAAAACGCGAGTGAAGCTCGGGCATCATGTCAGCATCAACAGAGGGGACACACTTCACCAGAGCCTGAACGATGTGATTCGATTTGATCATTGGAACGCGGACTTTGTCAAGAGCTTCAGCTCCTGACGCTCCAGGAAGGTACAAATTGGCCAGATCCAAGTCAGCGCACGACCGAAGCAGTGACAGAACGACGAGAGGAGCGTCTTCTTTTCGAAGTCCCTCTTTGACAATTTCGACGATTGTGCCAACGCTGTAACACATTGAAGAGCTTGGATTTATAAATCAAAACTTAAAAATCACTGAATTGTACTAACCTAACGGCTCGAACTTCGGACACCGAGCTCTTCATTCCAACGTCCAACAGAACGGGCAGTATAACGCTCGCCTTCAGTTTCACCGATATTTTAGACAGAATTTTAGCCGTACTGTTGGCAGCCTCGCGAGTTCCCTCGTGGATGTCGTCCATTACTCGGAAAATTTGCTTCCATAATTCTCCTATTTTATCGGGAGAGTCCTTAAAAAAAAAAAAAAAGTCCAATATTCCATCAGTTCTCTCACTATCTACGACGAAACTATGAAACCTTTAAAATTTTTGTCCCCGCCGATCCTCGAATCAAATCAGACATGGCCGCACAACAGGAAATTCGTGTACGCCACTCAACCGCCGTAAGATTAACAAGCAATTCTTCGAATATTTCGTTGGCGTACTTTTCCAACTACAAGGACGCGCATTAAATTTTTTAATCGCCGAAAAAAAAAAAAACTAAATTGATTCAAAATTTACTGTGTCCGGAGACGCAAGGCTTGACCACAGACCGCTCATCGATTGTTGAATTTGAGGCATAGGGTCAAATTGATACCTGGAACAGTTCAATGCTTGAGTGATATTCAGAACACTTACTATGTCTCGGTATAAATACCTGAACAATTTTATTAAAATTTTAGGCAAGTGCTCGTCAATCTCAGTGCTCGCCTTTGACATCAATGAACTGATTGTGTAGGCCGCCCCTTTTTTGGAATTCCAAGCGGCGTTATGATTGGCCAAATGCATAAATTTATAGATGAGCTCAGGTTGATTGACGTCGTTAGCAAGTTGACAGAGCTCCTTGTACGTAGAAAGCTTCCCTCTGGAAACAGCAACAAAAAATTCAACGATAATTAGGCACCTCCCCCCCCCCTGGATGGGAGCTGGTCTGACTACCGCCGGTTAGTGAAGGTAATTCATAGCGAAAACCCACAACAGGAATAACAAATCAGGGATAATCGTAGCAAATTATCATTGTTTATTCAATTAATTAAATACTAAAGATCCGAGGGAGCCAACGGTGCCTTTCAATCTCCTAGTAACTTCACCAAATTGTTAAGTAAAATTGTAGTTTTTTCCCCCAACTGTCGGCACTAACAGTTTGACGTAACGTTAGGGGTTGCCAACTCACTGACAAAATCGGGACAAAAGTTTCAAAGTTCCAAATCACTCGGGATGAAAAAAGCAGGACACTCGACTTTGAGGTGTCGTCATCAATTTGGGTTGACGTCAGAGGCGTCTATACAAGAGCTCAAAACATCATTGGGGGGAGGGGAGCGTCCAAAAGTGTCAAGGGGGATGCTATCCGATAGTTCTTGATTGGTGTGTGCACTAGGTGTACACCGGGAGGGGGAATAATCCAGGATATTTAGCACACAATAAGGCTAGGGATTTTACCGGGGGGGGGGAGGTATATTTGTCCACCCTGGTAACGAGGAGGCCGATTCATGGCCAAAATTGAGAAGAACGCTAATTCGGGACTAAAATTAAATAAACGCCAATTCGCGACTCTGACAATAAATCTTCTTGGCCAAATTGATAAAAGGCGCTAACTAATGGCCAAGAGTGGAAAAAGCCGCTAATTCGCGGCAAATATTAAGAAACATCGCACATTCGCGGGTAAAATTGAGAAAACTCGCTAGTTCGTTGCTAAAATCAGGAAAAACGCTAATTCACGGGGAGTGGATTCATGGGTCATCTAAGCTCTATTATTCAATTAATTGACGGACACGTTAGGAAAAAAAAAAATAATAAAAAAATGACGTATGACATGCACTGGACCCGATAGGTGCAGTTTGAGTTCCGAGAGGGGATTTGTCCTGGGTGGATTCGCTCTTTGCATGGTCTCTCGGGATAGCTCAGATGGTAAGAGCACCTGGCGCGAAACTAGGGAGGTCGTGGGTTCGAGTCCCACCTGGGGGGGCAATATTTTCTCGGAACTCAAAACAAGTAAAGAATAGTAAGTATTTAATTTGGGGTCAAATGGGGTGGTTATGCGTTGCCGCCGTGTATTTCATGGCGTCTCTAAAAATACGGCACCATGCATTTTGGTGCAGCTAGCCACTGACCACCCAACTCCGACCTCCAGCCTTCCCGGCGTCTTTGACGCGCCGTGCTGTGGCATCCGCGGCACGGTTGGCGGCCCTGTTACGGAGAATTCTCCTAACAAATGGAGGAGGGGTATGGGCCGTGTAGTGGCGAGGGCACGGTCTTAAAAGAACTCGCTACCAAACCAAGGCGTTATGCGATCCGTGCCGAAGGGTGCGTGACACAGGGTGAGCTGTGTATTTAACGGAGCCTCAGGGATACCAGGCGACCTCCCTGAGTATTAAGCCTTCCCACGTCATGCGGGGCTCTGCCGTGGGTGACTCTTATTTCCCTAGCTGCTCGTGGGACCGTTTATGGATCGCGATCGAATTATATTGCCAAACCCAGGGTTTAAAACCCTGGAGCAGGTTGAGGACGAGCTTCTCAGTAGCCCTCGGCCTGCTCAGCCCGGCACCGCGGAGATGACGGGGGAGACCACCTCAATGGAGGTGGTTGAGCCCGAAACCCCCGGTGGTGTCGCTGAGGGAGTAGTCTCCCTCTCGGGTTCGCCGGTATCCGGCGTACCCGAATTACAAGCGGGTCAGGGAACGGTATCCGAACCCGTCGATCCCGCAACAGCGGCGCCTGGAGACCAGGAGATCGCTGATTTTGACAAATACGTCTCTGGCCTGATCAGAGGCGACGCTTTTTGTGGCTGGTTCGGAAGAAGGGGGAGGAACCGGAAGCCGCCAGGGCGAGTGCTCTGCAGATGGTGGAGAAGAGGAAGAAGGGGAGAGCCTCTGCAGAGACGACTCCGGAGGGAGCCGTGAAAAAGAAGCGAAGGACGACCGCACAGGGTCCTTCGTACACCGGAGCGCTCAAGGGAAGGAAGCTTGGTGTGGTTCATAGAGACGACCCAGCAGTCCTCCTCTTGGACGACCAGCTTGAGGCCCTGGAAAGGTGCATTGAGGCTGCTATTGTTGCGCTGGAACCTAAAGCTGGGGAGGTAGTGCCCCAGTTTGATGGTCTGGTGCGAAGGAGGGGATGGCTATCCATCACCTGCGAGGACGACGGGACGGCTGTTTGGTTAAAGTCGCTCGTTGAAAGTATTGTACCCTGGGAGGGGGCAAGGTTGAAGGTGGTTGAGGGGAGCGACCTGCCCAAGCCCAGGGTGGCGGTTGCATTTCTCCCGAAGTGCGCGGATCTGGGGAATGAGCAAGTCCTTCAGTTCCTCGTGCGCCAAAATCGGGGGTTAAATGTGGGACAGTGGAAGGTACTGTCCAGGAGTGTGCCTCAGGGCACGCCGGCTTTAATGATGACCCTGCTCATTGATGAAGAGTCGGCGAAGATCCTGGAAAGGAATAATGTAGTCCACATCAGGTTCGGTAAGGGGGAAGGATCATCCTCCGGCCCCCGGCAGCAGCCGATGGAGGTGGATCAGGTAGCCGCTGCTGTGCGGGGTCCCGCCCCCGCACCGCGGCAGGAAGTGCTATCTGTGGGAACAGCGGTTGGCGCCACGGCATCCGGGCAGTCAACGCAGGTAGCTCCCTCATATGCTAGGCCATCTACAAGCAAGGCGGGAGAGAGAGGTGATAGTGTCGGACCAGCGGGGGATGAAAGAGTCCCGAAGGCGGCAGGTCGGGCACGGAAACCCCACCCTACTCCGAGTAAGGCGATGCTGAAGAAGCAATCGCGGAGTAGGGTACATAAGGGGAATAAGTGACCGCTACGGGGTTGCGCTTCCTCCAGGTGAATCTGCATCGTGCGGCAGCGGCATCGGCCGTCTTGAGCAAGGTGTTCACTGGGGGAAGCTATGACGTCGCCATGGTTCAGGAGCCATGGGCATGGGAGAGGCAGGTCAAGGGCCTCTCTGCGACAGCAGGTAAGCTGGTTTACTGTAGGGATGAGGAGCGGCCACGAACTGCGCTGCTTCTAAGTCCCACAGTGAAATTTTTAACTATGCCAGAATTTCTGTGCAGACGAGATTTGACAGCAGTCATCCTGGAAGCCAAGGACGAGGACCGGACCCGGAGGTGTGTGGTAGCTTCCGCGTACTTCCCGGGGGACGCTGAGGTGACGCCGCCGGAGGAGCTTCAGCGTTTGGTCCTGTACTGCAGCGCGAGGAACCTGCAGCTGATTGTGGGTTGTGATGCGAATGCTCACCATACCATCTGGGGAAGTACAGATGTCAACGCCAGGGGTGAGTCACTCTTTCAATTTTTGATGACGCATGACCTGGTGGTGGTAAATCAGGGCTCGATCCCTACTTTCGTGACAAGTGCGAGGAGTGAGGTCCTGGATGTTACTCTGGCTAGCCAGTTTTTGGCCAGTAGTGTCAGAGATTGGAAAGTTATGTCAGAAACATCAATGTCTGACCATAGGCTGATTTCGTTTGAGGTCGAGTTTCCTAGGGTTAGAAGTACAGAGTATCGGAATCCCAAGAACGCGGATTGGGAGGTCTTTAAGGGGCATCTTGAACAGGAGTTGTCTGAGATGGACCTGGACATTCAGTGCCAAGCCGACCTCGATAGGGCGGTGGAGGCGATCAATTCAGCGGTCCTCAGTGCGTATGAGGAAAGCTGTCCTGTTAAGGTGAAGAAGGGGAACAGGGAAGTCCCTTGGTGGAACAATGAGCTGGAGATGCTCAGAAGAGAAACGAGGAGGCTTTACAATAGGGCCAGATCACGTGGGGAGTGGGAGGCTTATAGGCACTCCCTCACGGAGTATAACAAGGCCCTTAGGAAAGCAAAGCGGGCCACGTCCTTCTGTGAGGGGATGGAGAATGTGTCTGTTATGGGCAGACTACAGAGGGTCCTGTCCAAAGAGAGCTCGGGCCAAATTGGTCTAATAAAAAAGGCAGATGGGGCGTATACCGAGAGCGCTAAAGAGACCCTGGAGGTCCTCCTGCGTAGTCATTTCCCTGACTCCAGGGATGCAGGGGCCTCAGATGTTCAGGGCGAAGTGGTGGCTGACTGCCAGCCAGCAAATAATGCAATATGGAGCGCATCGGGGATATTGTTTGTTCTTGGCCCAGGCAAAGGCGTACCGACCCATAAGCCTCATGTCCTTCCTCCTTAAAACAATGGAAAAGGTAATTGGCCTGGATATCAAGGACGGTTGCCTTAAAATTAAACCAATCCAGAGGGGGCAGCATGCGTACCAGGCGGGCAAGTCTACTGAGACCGCCCTAAACGAACTGGTGGGTAAGGTTGAGAAATCTCTGGAGGCGAAAGAAACTGCGCTGGGCTGTTTCCTGGACATAGGTGGTGCTTTTGATAACACCACCTATGACTCTATGGAGGCTGCAGTAAGGAGCAGAGGTGTTGATCCATCTTCAGTGAAATGGATCAAGGGGATGCTGGAATGCCGCGTCGTGACTTCGGAGCTGGGAGGGGAGACTGTTTCCGTGTTGCCCTCAAGGGGGTGTCCCCAGGGGGGTGTGCTCTCTCCTTTGCTCTGGTTGCTCGTGGTGGACGAGCTTCTCGCTATCCTAAAGGAGCAGGGTTATGAGGTAGTTGGTTACGCGGATGACCTTGCGATTCTAGTTAGGGGCAAATTTGATGATACCATATCCAGTAGGATGCAGGGTGCCCTTAACATAGTGCAGCGATGGTGCAGCAGGTATGGTCTCAGGGTTAACCCTGAGAAGACCACCCTTGTTGCGTTTACCAGGCGGAGGAAGCTGGCATTAAAGGTAGTTCGACTGAATGGAGAAGTGTTGAAAGTAGGAAAAGAAGTCAAGTACCTTGGAGTTACCCTGGATCAGGGGCTCAAATGGACCTCGCATATCAAGAGAGTGCTGAATAAGGCCACGTTCGCATTGTGGGCTGGTCGGAAAATGTTTGGCAAAACATGGGGTCTAAAGCCAAAAATGGTGTTGTGGCTGTATACAGCCGTTGTTAGGCCTATCGTCACCTATGGCTCACTCCTATGGTGGCAGAAGACGAAACAAGGGACAGTCCAGGCCTTGCTGAGTAAGTTGCAGCGCCAGGCCTGTCTTGGAGTAACGGGTGCTATGCATTCGTGCCCGACGGCAGCCATGGAGGTGTTACTGGACATGCCTCCCCTGCACTTTCATGTGCAGGCGACCGCATATATGGCGGCGGTGAGACTGCTGCGGGCGGAGTACGTGAAGCGGGGTGTCCAGGTTGGGCACTTGCGTGTTCTGGAGGAAGTTGCATGTAGTGAGGCGGCTGAAGTCGTTACGGATCTCATGCATGTGAGGATGGATTTTGAAAAACCCTTTAAGGTCGACATAGGCAACCGCGACCTTTGGGATAAGGGTTTGCGGAGGTTTAAGCCCGGCACGCAAGTATGGTATACTGATGGATCTGTGAAGGATGGGGGTGCTGGCATTGGGGTCTTTGGCCCCAGGCTTCAGCATTGGGAGTCCCTTGGGACGACCGCCACCATCTTTCAGGCGGAGATCTATGCTATAGAAGCCTGTGCGCGGAAGATTAGTGAGAGGGGTCTTCGGAAAGCGAAGATCTTTATCCTGTCTGACAGCCAGGCTGCTCTTAAAGCCCTAGGCTCAAGTGTCGTGAATTCGAAGCTAGTTTGGGGATGTCTTGAAGCCCTCAGGCCTGTGGCAACGGCAAACAGCCTTACTTTGATGTGGGTGCCGGGTCACAAGGGGTTTGAGGGGAATGAAATGGCTGATCAACTCGCGAAGAGAGGATCAGAGCTGCCTTACGTGGGCCCGGAGCCAAGTCTCGGGGTCACGAAGTCCTTCACGAAGAGGCAGGTGCAGGCCAAGCTCTTTGTCACTCCAAAGGGACGATTGGAGAAGGGCCTGATCTCTCTGAGCCGAGGAGACCTTAGAATCTTGGTGGGACTGCTAACGGGACATTGTGCCCTTCGATATACACTCAGACTAATGGAGAAGTCTGACACGGACATTTGCAGATTTTGCGACCTGGCCGTGGAAACAGCAGAGCACGTACTGTGTGAGTGCCAGGCTCTGGGGCGGTTACGCTTTCAACATCTTGGAAATGATGTGCTTCAACCGGAGGACATCTCCAGGATGGCTACGGGAAATATCCTCAACTTCGTTAAGGAGTGGTGGTGGAGGACGCTTGAAAACTAGCGTCTTTCTTGGCAGGGCAACCTGAGGGGACACCACAATAGATCTTATAGGTCGAGTTTGGTAGGAGATAGTTTCTTCTGGGCTTCCCTCCCCGTTTAATAAATAAAAAAAAAAAGTATTTAATTTTAAAGATTAATTTCTTTATTTTCAGCCTCCCCACTCCCTCGAATTCACAGCTGTGACTATGGTGGTGCGGTGAGGAGGGGAGTAATCCCCTAATTGTCCGTGGAAAAGGGTCTTTTAAACGCAATTAAAACATAATATGTTAATGGGGATGACGGGTGGAAATGAACTGCTCTAGAGCAGAATTTTATGTAAACGGAAAACGCTATAAGAAGCTCGAACAACAAAAAGCTGTAACCACCAATAGATCTAATTCCACGAGCTCTAACCTCAAAAATTTCGCTTCGCAGAAAGCAGCAACCCCAACGTGTGTTTTCTGTGATGCAAGCTTTTTGGCGTTGGAGCATTTTGTGGTTGAAGCTCTAACCTCAAAAAGCTCACTTCACAGAAAGCAGCAACCCCAATATGATATAACCACAAAAACCACAAACCAAAAATGCACTGTTCGAGAAGAAAGATAATTATGGTCTCTTTTGTTTTGTTTTTATATTTCCCTTCTTTTATTCGATTTTTTCTGTTTGTATCAATTGTAAATTTCCCCCTGCTCTTCCTATCCCGTCACCTTTACCCCCACCTATATAACCAGAAAAAAGACTTTACTTTCGAATCGGGACTTGGACTTGTTGTTGGTTTTTGGTTGGTATCAAACACGTGCTAAAGCTGAAGTGGTCTCGCTTTTTTTTGGGAAAGTTTGCCCGCGACCGGTAATTAATAAAACGTAATTTTCTTTCGACATCGTCGAGTTCGGTCATTTATTGTCGGATGAACCGGGCTACAGGAGATCGCTCCTCGTGATCGAAATATTCAAGGTGCGTTCCCCTTCCTACCTCCTCCTTTTGCTTTCCGCTTTTTTGTTTTTGATTTTTTATACAGTTCACTAAATATCTGGCCCTAACATTTTGGTCCTCAGGGCTTCGGATTTGGTTTAATCGTTTTATTCGATATCGTTCGATTTTGTTGTTTGGCCGTTTTAAAATAATTGTTTTTCGGCAATCCTTTTGGATAGGATTTTTTGTTGTCACTTTCTTTGGTCGTTTATAGATTTTGTAATCAACGAAAATGGATGACTCGAATCAATTTAAAAGGGCTTATTCGAAGCTCAAGGTAACGCTCCGACGTATAACCTATCTTTCCTCACATGGCGACTTGGATCTGAGGCATCTCTTGGAAATTCAAAATCTAACTAGAACCCGTGTCGAAACGGAAGAAACGTTCTATGACCTTATCGCGAGTGAGGTTCGTGACGCAAATGTTACGGAGCAAGAACTTACAGATTTATTAGAGCTGTACACGAACGGTATTTACCGCCTCGAAGCCCAACTTCTAACAGCTAAAGAAAGAATGAATCGTTCGTCCTCGCATCTTACTGTCGATTCCTTAGGCGAGGAAGTGGATCCTCCTCGAATGAGACAAAATAATTCGACCGCTCAATCGCGCGACGTGAGCCCTGGGTCGGACCAGTTACCAAGGCCTGTGTCACCTTGTGACCTATCTTCGGTCTCTATTCACGACAAGGAGGGTAAAATGCTCAAAAAGCTTACCCCATCGACTCAAAATGAGCACGGTGCCTTTTCGACCGTTCGCCTACCGGCAATCGAATTACCCTCCTATGACGGGAAAAAAGAGTCCAATTGGACTAATTTTAAAGAACTTTTCAACTCTTTAATTTTGGAAGACCCTTCGATTCCTGCAGTTCGAAAATTGTACTACCTCAGGTCAGCCCTACGAGGTGAAGCACTGGCCAAGATTCAAAATCTTCGTCTGGAAGCCGGCAACTTGGACGTAGCTTGGCAAACTTTGGTGAAAAGTTATGACAATAAACGCGTCATTTCCACTGAGCTTTGGGCTCAGATCGTTCGGCATCCCATCGTGGGTAAAAATAATACCACTCTCGCCGATTTGGTTTCTAAATTTTCCACTAACCTCGATGCTCTCAAGGCTTTGGGCCACAATGTCGATGAGTGGGGGTTCGTTCTTTTGTATTTAACGTTGGGGAAAATTGACGATGAGTCTCGCTCATTATTCGAAAATTCGGTCGCTGCTGATGAGCCAACGTTCCCTGAGCTGTTCGCTTTTTTGGAGAGGAGAGCAAAGTCCCTTTCGGCCACGGTTCACTACTCGAAAACTACAAAGTTAGCCAGTCAGCAGTCTGATGGCAAAAATCGAGCAAAAGGCGTTTACGTTGCAACGTCTAGCGCGCCCAGTACGTGCTTTGCGTGTGATTCGCACGCTCACTCAGCAATGGATTGCAAACGGTTTCTCAATTTAAGACCTCCTGATCGTTACAAGGCCGTCAAAAAGGCAAGAGTTTGCATACTTTGTCTATCAGGGAATCATGCCGCTGCCTCATGCAGTTCGAAAACTTCGTGCCGTGTGTGTAAGAAGAACCATCACACATTATTACACTTCCTCAATTCAGAAGAGTCGTCGCAACTCCTTACTAAGGAATCTGGTCCTTCGGAGCTGAACAGTGAGGCAAACTTCTGTAACACTTGTGCCCTTGCAAAAAGGAATTCGGATAGGCACGTTACCATTCTTCTTTCTACAGCTTTATTGTCAATTGTAAATAAATCCGACGAACGTGTAATCGCCCGGGCTTTGATCGACCCCGGCTCGCAGTGCTCCTTAACGACACTAAAATTCGCTAAAAAATGTGGTTTGCCTCTTCAGAGTTATTCGAGGCCAGTAAAGGGTCTTGGTGGTAACGCGGTTCCCATAAAAAAATTCTGTACAGGTTAGATTCACCTCTACCTCCCGAAACTCGCCTACCTACGCAGTGGATACGCTGTGTGTTGACCGCATCACAGGCAAGATTCCTTCGGTCGAATTGCCGGCGCAACAGTGGGAACACCTCCTGGATTTGGATCTGGCTGACCCGACGTTCTCAACGCCACAAGAGATTGACATCCTTTTGGGGGCAGATATTTTCCCGAGACTAATAAAATCGGGTAGAAAAGAGGGGCCAAGCGGCACACCTCTGGCTCTTGAGAGTTCACTGGGCTGGTTGTTGATGGGACCAGTTGCCACCGACAATGTTTTGGTGTCCCAAGCCGACACTTTGCAATCTTTGACATCGGTCGTGCTGCACGTAAGTCTTGAGGAAATGGTCACTTCATTTTGGGAACTGGACGCCTTCCCTAAAGAAAAAGTAGTGGCTCCTGAAGAGCTATGGAGCGAGGACTTCTTCGCGTCAAATCATCGACGTCAGGATGACGGCAGGTACATTGTGCCGCTTCTCTTCAAGCCAAACGAGCCTGATTTGGGCGACTCCAAGCGTCGGGCGACTAGTCGTCTCATGGCTCTCGAAAGACACTTCGAGAAAGATGACAATCTCAGGGTTGAGTATGGTAAGTTCATGCGAAACCTCATCGATTCCAGTTTAATGGAAAGAGTACCGCCATTGAACTACGAGCCGAAAGAATCTGGTTCTTTCTACTTGCCCCACCATGCGGTTTGGAAATCAGATGGAGCGAAAAAATCAATTCGCGTGGTATTCGACGCTTCGGCGCGATCGACGAATGGCAAGTCATTAAATGACTGCCTTTTCCCAGGCCAAAAACTTCAGAATGAAATAGTGGATGTACTTCTTGGTTTTCGTATGTTTCCAGTGGCTCTCATCGGAGATATTCGTCAAATGTTTCTCCTAATTCGTCTCCAAGAAGACCACTGCGATTTTCAAAAAATTCTTTGGCGTTTTGACGCCACTGACCCGATTGATACTTATCGGCTCCTGGCCGTCACTTTTGGGGTGAAATGCAGCCCTTTTTTGGCATCAGAACGTTGCATCAACTTGTGAAGGACGAGGGGGAACCCTACCCCGCTGCTTCTCGTGCCCTCGAACGACAAATCTTCGTAGATGACCTGCTTCTCTCGTGTGCCTCAATCGACGAGGCTCGTTCAGTGCATGGCGAATTGGTAGAGCTACTCGGAAAGGGTGGCTTCAGCATGAGAAAATGGGCATCAAATTATGACGAAGTTCTGGATGGGATACCGTCTGAAGATCGACGGATTGACGTAAACGTTGCCTTCGATTGTGACAGCCCATTTCTAAAAGTACTCGGGCTTGACTGGAATCCTCAAGAGGATTATTTTACTTATAGGGTTTTTTCGATCTCTGAGAACGCGACCAAACGAACCATGCTTTCACATTTGGCTCGTGTTTATGACCCCTTCGGATGGCTCGCCCCTTCAATTGTCATCGGGAAGCTCCTCATAAAGGACTTGTGGAACGAGAAATTGGGCTGGGACGATCAGGTCTCTCCCGAAATAAAATCGAGATGGCTCCGATTCCACGAGCAGATCGAGAAGTTTTCGAAATTAAAAATCAGTCGACCAGTACAACGGATTGGTCAACATCCACGATTTGTTTTGCACGGTTTCGCGGATTCATCAGAGCGCGCCTACGCTAGTGTTTTGTACCTATCAACGATCGACCCAAGTGGCTTGTCTTCGACGACAATTTTGGTGGCTAAGACTAAATTAAGCCCTTCGAATCGCAAAATAACCATCGCTCGTTTGGAGTTGTGCGCAGCTGTGCTTCTTGCGAGACTGATAAAGGATGTGTTGCCTACTCTACAGTAACATTTAAAGGTAGACCAAGTGCATTGTTGGACCGACTCATCCGTGACACTTCATTGGATTTCGCAGCCTCCTGAAAAATGGAAGACTTTCGTCGGCAATCGTGTCGATTTTATTAGACGAAGCACGGATCAATCATGGTGGAGACACTGTCAGTCGGAACAGAACCCTGCTGACTGCGCCTCTCGGGGAATGTACCCCAAAGAACTAGTCGAGTTCAAACTTTGGTGGCACGGGCCAGAATGGCTCCTTTTGCCTGAAAATAGTTGGCCAAAATCTAAGGTATCAATTAAAAGCGTAGATCCTGCGATTTGGAAGAAAAACCCCAAAAATGCCTTAAAATCGTGACGCCGGAACAATTCTATCTATCGATACTCAATCGTTTCTCTTCTTTGTTACGACTTCAACGGGTCACGGCCTTTTGTCTACGTTTCGGCTGCCCTCCGAGTACTCGTTATCGAGGGCCTTTAAGAACAAAGGAACTCAAAATTTCGCTCAAC
This sequence comes from Corythucha ciliata, assembly GCA_038030265.1. Taxonomy (NCBI): domain Eukaryota; kingdom Metazoa; phylum Arthropoda; class Insecta; order Hemiptera; family Tingidae; genus Corythucha; species Corythucha ciliata. The sequence continues at coordinate 7,025,995 of CM075942.1, read as the reverse complement.
ACTTGGATCAGACTAGTCCAAAGGGATCTCTTCGCTGATGATTTCCTTCGAATCCAAAATGGACTAAATCCATCTAGTAAATTGGGTAAGTTGGGACCCTTTCTTGACGAAAATGGCATAATTCGAGTAGGTGGTCGGCTGTCATTATCCGATATGCCCTACCCCAAACGGCATCCCATTTTGCTGCCAAATAAAAGCCATTTGACAACGCTAATTGTCCGTTTTTACCACGAGGAATTCGGTCATTTGGGACCAACCTTACTTCTCGCTTCGCTTCGTCGCCGCTTTTGGATCCTCGCAGCCAGAAGGCTCATTAGATCTATCGTTTTTCGATGCGTGAAATGCCATCACGTAAAGCCCAAGACCAATCAGCCCATTATGGCTCCACTACCGCGGGTTAGAACCGAACCTTCCTCTCGTGCCTTCGTGAATTGCGGTGTTGATTACGCCGGACCAATTGAAATCAAATCGTCGACTCTCCGAAAATCGCCTAAAATAAAGGCCTACATTTGTATTTTCGTTTGTCTTTCTACTCGTGCCTGCCACATCGAAGTGGTCTCCAGTCTGTCGACTGCTGCCTTTATAGCGGCCTTGACCAGATTCGTATCTCGCCGAGGGCTCTGCTCACACTTATACAGTGACAATGGCACAAATTTTGTTGGTGCAGACAAGGAATTGAAAAAGTTTCTTATTCAATCACATAACCAATCTTCGTTGGCGGACAATGCCTCTAAATTTGGAATTCAATGACAATTTATTCCACCCTCGTCGCCTCACTTTGGAGGTATTTGGGAGGCAGCCGTCAAAAGCGCCAAACGGTGTCTCATGAAAATTACACAGGGAGCTCTACTCACCTTTGAGGAACTATCCACAGTGCTCACTAGAGTCGAAGCAGCACTCAATTCTCGACCCCTGACTCCCATAGTGAGGATCCGGGGGAATTCGAAGCTCTGACACCAGCACACTTCTTGGTCATGTACAGCCTACACAATTTGCCAGAACCGGACTTGACGTTACCTGATGCAAGGATTGATCTTCGCGATCGTTGGAAACTCACTAGTCGACTCTCTCAGCTATTCTGGAGGAGATGGACTTCAGAATATTTGACATCGCTTCAAGGTCGGTGTAAATGGATCACCTCTTCCCCTAACCTAAAACCTGGCACCATGGTACTGGTGAAGGACGACCAGTTACCACCTCTCAGCTGGAAATTGGGACGAATCGTCAGCGTTTTTCCTGGACCCGACGGCAACGTTCGAGTAGCGACGGTCAAGACTCCTGCTTCTGGCTCTGGTCGGGGCGGCGACCGCCGAATATAAGCGCCCCGCCAACAAACTCATACCTTTACCTATCGAAGACTTCTGCTGAAGCTTGGATGGAAGCTTCAGTGTCGGGCGGGATGTTCGAGAAGAAAGATAATTATGGTCTCTTTTGTTTTGTTTTTATATTTCCCTTCTTTTATTCGATTTTTTCTGTTTGTATCAATTGTAAATTTCCCCCTGCTCTTCCTATCCCGTCACCTTTACCCCCACCTATATAACCAGAAAAAAGACTTTACTTTCGAATCGGGACTTGGACTTGTTGTTGGTTTTTGGTTGGTATCAAACACGTGCTAAAGCTGAAGTGGTCTCGCTTTTTTTTGGGAAAGTTTGCCCGCGACCGGTAATTAATAAAACGTAATTTTCTTTCGACATCGTCGAGTTCGGTCATTTATTGTCGGATGAACCGGGCTACAGGAGATCGCTCCTCGTGATCGAAATATTCAAGGTGCGTTCCCCTTCCTACCTCCTCCTTTTGCTTTCCGCTTTTTTGTTTTTGATTTTTTATACAGTTCACTAAATATCTGGCCCTAACATGCACTAACCACAAAGTACTCCTACCACAAAATGTTCTGACCACAAATGTCTCTAACCACAAAATGGTGCAACCCCAAAAATCTTGAACCTCAGAAGTAGCAAACCCAGACGAATTGCGCAGAAAGTACAATAACAAAACGCTCCAACCACAAAAAAGTTCTAACCACAAAAACCTCTAACCAAACATGCACTAACTACAAAAGCTTGGATCCCAAATAGCTCCAACCACAAAAAGCTTTTACCGCGAACCCAGACCCCTGACTCTGAAGAAGTGAACTACAAAAACACCCGACGACACGTACAGTTTTAAGGTGGGGGTTTCAGGCGGGTTTCCTCGACCCCCTTCCCAGACGCCCCTCACCCAAACTTCACGCATAAATTTTGGCTCCATTTCTGCACCAATATTCGATTTCAAAGTCTTATTTTAATCTTCCAGGAAGTTCTACAGTGACGTTAAATCTTGCATTTCGAAATTTCATCCCTGAAATTACCTTAAAACACATTTGAATTCTGACGTGTTTTGGGGTCATTTTAGGGGAAAAAATTGAAAAAGCAAGATCTTACGTCACTTTAGAACTTCCTGAAGATTGAAATAAGACTTTGAAATCGAATATTGATGCAGAAATGGAGCCAAAATTTATGTGCGAAGTTTAGGCGAGGGGGTGACTGGGAAGGGGTCGAGGAAACCCGCCTGAAACCCCCCCCCCCTTAAAAAAGTATCTGAAAGGTGAAAAAAAAAAAATCGGGTGATCGATTTTTATTAATTATTCTTATTTATGGATCAGACCAGGTCCCCACGCATCTTCCTTCCAACAATAAAATTATTATATGCCTATCAGTGCCGGCTTTATATTGTGGGGGGGGGGGCGCCGTATCCTAATGGGCGCGACTAGCAAAATAAGGGGAGGGAAGGCGGACGAGACAAAATGACCTAAGAAGCACAATTTTATTTATTAATAATTCAAAACTATCAAATTCGGCATAAATTAGTTAAAAAGGAGCGTTTGGATTGTCTAGAGATCTACTGACAGACAGGGGCGGATACAGGGGGTGGGCGATCGGGCTGAGCCCGAAGGTCCGGAGGACCAGTGCGGCCGGAGGCCCGATGCCTGCCCCCCCCCCCAAATCTTTGACGGATCCCAGTCCTCCTGAGAAAACTGGTAACTACAGATTAATTATTCTCGGTAATGGTACCAACAGAATCCCGGAACTGGCCCATTAAGCATAGGTACAATGAGACAAATGAGAAAACCTATCAAATAGGGTTTTCTTAAAAACGGGACACCCTTCAACCCATGATTCAAGACACAAGGCTGTTTTATAGCGTTTTTCGTTAATTTCAGCCGTGCTGATAATTAGTGATTTTTCTCAACATTGGCCGCAATTTTTGTTTTTCAACTTTTAGCTATGGACCAGCGTTTTTTTTTTTTTTTAAAGGTTTAGGCCCGAAGTTGCCTTCAGAAGCAACAGATCGAAGTGTTGACAAATTTGCCTAAATTTGACGAGATGTATCTTGAAAACGGTAATACATTCAGAACCCGCTTTAGGCTGGTTTTCTCAGAAATTTTCTCAACTTTAAAAAGTTACTTCGAAGCCACAACCGAAAAATGGCTAGTTTAGCATGAAAGAGCCAAAACCCCAAAAAAGTCCCAAATTTTTGTGGTTTTTCGAGAATTCCAGGATGATCCCGATGTCTTTCGAGGTCAAAAATTTGAACACGTCATATCAGCACCATCCCAGACAATATAAAACAAAAAAATCATCTACCCTAATTATTGCAACCTGACCCCCCTTTTTTAGTTCTTATTTTACTGGACTAATAAAGTGGCATATATAAACTGCGAATAAGCGATTTTTTCTCAATTTCGGCCTGGATGTTTCATCTAGATACCGCGAATGAAAGCTTTTGAACAATTTTGGCCACGAATACTAGCGATTTTTCCCAACTTTTTGCAGCGTTGGTACTTGCCTGCAAGAATAGCATATTGGTACGCCTTCTCATCTTTATCCGCTTACGGACCTAAAAAAAATAAATAAATAAAAGCAGGGGAGCAGCGTAGCATAGCGCTTTTGTGGGCTAAATCGATTATTCAGCTACACTCTTTGCTAATCACCTACAAACACTCCATCCCTGGGTCGGATGGATTGAAAATCGCCGAAAGGAGCCAATATCGCTGTCCAACTGCATGCCAAAAACTCGGTTTTCACAACATGAACATCGTATCGTATCGTTCTCGTATACAAACATGAACATAGATCCTTAATATCCACATTTTTAGGCCCACATAGGGAGCCCGGGGCGATCTGGCCCCCTCGCCAGCCCTCGGCGCGGCCTCGGTACGCCGCTACTAATTCACGGACAGAAGTGAGAAAAAGTGCTACTTCGCGGCTACCAGTTTCCTTAAAGCTTCCGCGGATAAAGTACAAAAAAAGCGCTAATTCATGAATGAAAATTGAGAAAAATAGCTCATTAGCGGTTAAAATCAAGAAAAATACGAAATCACCGCAAAAACTCAGAAAAAACGATAATTCAACGCTAAAATGGCGAAAAATTGCTAATCCGTGGCTAATTCACCGATAAAATTGAGAAGCGCTGAAGTGAGGAAAAACGCCAATTTGCTATTTAAATAGGCCAGAAAGTGCCAGAAAGTGAAAGAAACGCTAATCCACAGCCAAATTCAGAAAAAGCTTTTTGTACAGCCGGGCGTAAAGACTCGAAATTCGACCGCTGGGAGAGTCTTGAGCGGGCGACATGAGGTTCATTCCGCCCGCCGGGCGTAAAGAAAAATATCAGCCCGGTACGTCTTCTTTTAGGTCTTTTGTTTTTTTTTGTTTTTTAAATAGTTTTTCCTATTTTTGTTTTTAAATTGTACATTAGCCATAAAAACACAAAAATAAGCACTGTAAATTACGCTGAGAGGCGTTTAAAGTTCGTCATCCTTCCATTCGCTGGCTAAAGTGTGTGTTCACTTCAGTTTATTAAGCAAACCATATGGTATGCGTCTGTGGAGTCCGTGCAACCTATCAAAATGCTTCATTTTTCGAAGGAATTAATTTTTCTTTGCTTAGTACACTCCACAGATGCATAGCACAAAGCTTCTGAACAGGGCTTTAAAGACTGGTTTTTATGATTATTATTGTAATGATTAAGCACTTCGGCTGTACAAAAAATAGCGTACAACACTCGGGCGGTATTCCTCATTATGATCTCGGGCGACAACTGCCCTCGACCGTAATGAGCATCATACCGCCCTTGGATCGTAATATACTATTACGTAGTTCGCGATGAAAATTGGGGAAACCTCTAATTCGTGGCTGAAATCGAAATGCATACAAATCTATAATTTTAACGGCTAAAATGAGGAAAAACACTAATGTGTGGTTATAATTGAGGGTTAGGTTGAGAAAATTTGTTAATTCACAGACAATTGAGAAAATGGCAAGCCGAGGCTTCCGGAGGCAACTTTGCAGCCAATTAGCAAAAAGCGCTAATTTACGGCACTTTTTCGCTTTTCACATGGCTAAAATAGCCACGCAAGCGACATTTTCTGGTGGTTTCAGGAACAGAATTTTGTCTTCTTTTCGAATCCACTTTGTCTATAACACGACAAATATCGTAAAAAGTAATGAAACTAGAAAAAAATAGGAAAATGCTCATAGCTCGGAACCAAAGCATTTTTGGCTATGCGTCTACATGACGTTTTTATGTGTCCAGGTACACACTATCACCAGTGCAAGTTTCTCACATACTTCCTGAATCACCCTGTATACAGGGTGATTCAGGAGGAGATGCATATACTGAAGTATGTTGTAGTACTAAGTATTTGCAACCAAAATCACCCTATGAGCATAGGGTCGCAAATGCTTTCCTTCTGAGATACTAGTACAATTGTGTTTTTTCAGCGACTGCCTACTTTTTCTCCAAAAACTCGATTTCACAGCCGAACCGCTGGGCTTAGAAAAAAACTGTTGACGTTTTTGAAAAGAGCACAAAATTGTACTTCAGAAAACAGTGCTCTGCAACGCTGTAAACGTTCCTCAGTTTTTTTTATGATTTTTCAAATATGACGAAAGTTACTTTTTTGAAATTTCTCCTACAATTCAGCGACTGTTTTCCGCCAAATTTACAATGCTTTCAGTATGGTCCCAATATCAGAAAAACATGCCCGTTTTGTGAGCTTTCCAATGACCTCCTCAAAATTGAAGTTGGTCCAATTTTGAGAGAGATATCACACATAAAACCCGAAAAAACAATGTGTGAAAGAGCAAAATCAGTTAGTTTGTCCCAGTAAAAAAGTGTCCCCTTAAAAGTACTATTGTGCCTTACGGAAGACAATTATTGCTTGGGATTCAATCCGATAATATCACTTTAGCGCAAAAAATTGAAACCCCCCCCCCACCATCTTTTTCGGAACCGAAAAAATGAGTTGGGGGGGGGGGGCAATTCGTCGGTTTTTGCGTTAAAGTGACATTTTCGGACTAAATTCCAAGCAATATTTGCCTTTCGTAAGTACAATGGTACGTTTAAGGTACATAAAGACATTTTTTTTTACCGGGACAAACGTACTGATTTTGCACGTTTATACCTTGTTTTTTCGGATTTCATGTGTGATATCTCTACAACATACTTCAGTATACATATATGCATCTCCTCCTGAATCACCCTATATGTATGTATATTGGGCCGATATTTTCCCAGTGCCCCGGGCCGGTCAAATCTGTGTATCCGCCCCTGCTGACAGAAGCCAGGACGCACAACGAATTAATACACAGGAGATAATTAGCGAATTAATTAGCAATTCATTTCAGTTTTGTCCGCGAATTAGGATATTGTTCCAATTTTACCCGATTATTAGCGCTTTTTCCAATTTCATTAGCGAATTACCTAGCGATTTTCTCAATTTTTCCCGTGGATTACCGTTTGTCCCAATTTTAGCTGCTAATTAGACATTCTTCTAAATTTCAGTCGTTAATTAGCGCTTTTCGCAAATTAGCTACGAATTAGCGGCTTTTATCTTTTGTAACCGCGAATGGGCAATTTTTTATCGTTTCTGTTGCCAATTTTGCCATTTTTCTCAATTTAGCTCCCAATTGGTCTTTGTTTGTTTGTTGTTGTTGTTTTTTTAATTTTAGCCGCGATTTTTTTTCCCTCTTCCTATAGTTTTGAACAATCGGCTTTTTTGACTTTTTTAAAACCTTTTTTGTTGCATTTTTGCCTTTTTGAGCTCATGGAAAGAAGCGAGAAAAAGCGCTAAATTACCGCTAAAATTAAGAAAAATACTTCGTAGCTAAAGTTTCTTGAAGCGTCCGCGGATAATGTGTAGAATGAGCGCTAATTAGAGACTGGACTGTAGAAGGCAAGTTCGTGGCTCCAACAGAGAAAAAGCGCTAATTCATTGCTAAAAGCGAAAAAATTGCTGATTCACAGCTAAAATTAAGAAAAACTGATAATTTATGGATGAAATTGAGAGAGTCGATCATTAGCGGCTAAAATCAGGAAAAATGCAAACTCACTGTAAAAATTCAGAAAAATCGCTAATTTACAGCTAATATGAGAAAAAATCCCTACTCCGCGGCTAAAATGGAGAAAAATCGCTAATTCGCTAATCCGATAAAATTGAGAAGAAGCGCTGAAGTGAGAAGAATACGCTAATTCGCGGCAGGGCCGTTTCTAGCCCTCGCGGGGCCCCTAGGCAAGACCTATCAGGAGGCCCCCTAACAGCCGGTGGATCTTGTAAATGTAAAATTAAACACAGACACGGGTCACGGGTTTTTGCATAAAAGGGAGGGGCTTCAGAAATTGTATGCTTTTGATTTTATGAGGAAATTGTCCATTTTGTGAGGAAATTGTCAATTTTATAAGAAAAAAGTTAATTTTGTGAGGAAATTTTATGTTTTACGAGGAAATAGTCAATTTTATGAGGGAACCGTGATTTATTAGGAAATTATATGTTGTATGAGGAAATTGACAATTTTACGAAGAAATTGTCAATTTTATGAGGAGATTGTCAATTTTGTGAGGAAATATCCAATTTTATGAGGAAATTGTCTATTTTATGAGGAAATTGTCAATTTCATGAGAAAATTGTCGATTTGATGAGGAAATATCCAATTTCCAGAAGGAAATCGTGAATTTTATCAGGAAGTTATATGTTTTGTGAGGAAATTGCCAATTTTATGTGGAAATTGTCAAGTTCATGAGGAGATTGTCAATATGATGAACAGCTAATCTCGGAAAATTTGTTTGCCAGTAAACCAATTTCGCTGGTTGGCCTACTTCAGTGACTGATTGAGCCGATTTTTTGCACTAAGAACCGTTTTTAGCCGGTCTCACTCAATAAAAAAAGTAATTTCCTGGATTTCGCTCACTAAATACCCAATTTTTATGGTTACAATCGCAGTGGTAGCCGTGGGACATAATGCATCCCCTCCGCAAATTGTTACTTTTATGAAGAACTAATACATTTTATGGGAAATTGTCTATTTTATGAAGAAATTGACAATTTCATGAGGAAATCGTCTAATTTATGAGAAAATTGTCAATTTTGCAATTAAATTATGTATTTTATGAGAAAATTGACAATTTTACACGGAAATCGTCAATTTCGTGAGGAAATTGTATGTTTTATGAGGAAATTGTCCATTTTGGAAATTGCCTATATTAAGAGGAAATTGACAATTTTATGGGTAAATTGCATATTTTATGAGGAAACTGTCAATTTTACGAGGAAATAATCAATTTCAAAGGGAAATTGTCTACTTTATGAAATTGACAATTTGGTACGGAAATCGTCAATTATATGAAGAAATCGTCCATTTTGTGAGAAAGTTGTCACAAAGTGTTGATGAGGAAATTGTCAATTTTACGAGGAAACTGTCAATTTTAGAGGGAAATTGTTCATTTTATGAGGTATTTGTCAATTTTTATGCGAAAATTGTATATTTTATGAGGAAATTGTCAATTTTATGTGGAAATTGTTAGTAGGACGAAATTGTTATTTTCACGAGAAAATTTTCGTTTTTATTAGCAATTGACATTTTTATTGGCGCATTGTCAATTTAATTAAAACTTTGTCAATTTGAAGCAGAAATTGTCAGTTTGGAACTGTAATTGTCAATTTCACGAAGAAATTAAAACTTATCCCCAAATTGAGGAATTTTGGTCCTTGGAACCAAAATATTAAAAGTTATTAATTTGAACCATTTCTCGATAGGCAATCACCCTTTTGGTGATTATTGTTAATACAGTAATTGGTGATCGTTATTTTGGCTTTAAACTTGTTATTTTTAGTATGAATAGCCGATTGTACGCGGAAATGATCAATTTTAAGAGTAAATTGTCAATTTTATGAGTAAATTGTCAATTTTATGAGGAAATTGTCAATTTTATGAGTAAATTGTCAATTTTATGAGGAAATTGTCAATTTTATGAGGAACTTGTCAATTTTATGAGTAAATTGTCAATTTTATGAGGAACTTGTCAATTTTATGAGGAAATTATCAATTTTGTGTGGAAATTATTAATTCCATGAGGAGACTGTCAATTTTATGAACAGCTAATCTCGGAACATTTGTTTGCCAGTAAAGCAATTTCTCTAGGTGGCCTACTTCAGTGACTTTTTGCGTCGGTTTTTCGCACTAACAACCGTTTTTAGCTGGTTTCACTCAATAAAAATGTAATTTCCATGATTTCACTCACTAAAAAACCCAATTTTGATGGTCACAATTGCAGTGTTAGCCATGGGGCTTATAAGACCTTCCCCAGCATCACTGCGCTGAATACACTTTATTCGGCGGGAGGCATATTTTTGCCAGACTAATAGTTCACGTTACATATTGAAGGTTGAATGTTGTGTCTCCCCCCCCCCCCACTTTTCCGGCGTTTGGGTTTCCTCAATTTTCCGATGTTTCAATTATCGGAGATTGAGAACTGTGTCTGTCTAGGAACGGTTTGACGTGTGGTATTGGTAGGTGCGAGGGCCGAATGGAGTCATAATGTGGCCCCCTCCTTAAGCTGACTCTGGATCCGCGCTTGGCCATCTCTTTCCTTCACGACAACACAACAATACAGTGACTGAACCGCTGGAACTGATAATACAATAGGCCCTACCTAGGCTGAGAGTTAGCGCGGTGCCGGCCTGCACAAGTCACACGAAATCATCCCTGACGTTTTAAAGAAATAAAATCTTGTCGCTAAGTTCCCTTACGAATAGTTTAATGAGGAAAAATTATTACAAAATGAGCAAATCCGAAAACCGGCTTTACTTAAGGCCGGTCGAGGGTCCGGCCGGCATCCGGCCTCGGACTTCCAAAACCGGCCAGGCCGGTCGAAAACCGGTCATCTGGCAACCCTAAACCAGGGGACTTCTTAGCGTTGATGTTGTCTTTTATTTCGCTCTTGATTTCTTTCAGCGTGACTGGATGTATTTCATACGCGTCAGTTTTGTACGTCTGAGTAACAATTTCCTCTGTAGTCTGCGTCGGATACGGCTGAAACGTTTCAAACAAGTGATTCGCAAATAAATCTGCTTTCTCTTGATTACTCTTAGCCCAAGTCCCATCGGCTTTCACTATAGGGGGAGAATGGGTTTTCGGTCTCTTCATGGATTTCGTAACTTTCCAAAGAGAATATACTGTGTCTTTTTCAGCGGTTAATGTGCTTAAACAATTGCTTATTGTTTCGTTTTTTACTGTTCTAATCAGTTTCTTTAGTTGATGGCAGTACTTGTTCAGTATGTTTTTGTTTTCAGGCGTTCTATTATACATCCATTTTCTCCTTGCTTTTCGCTTTGCATTTAGCAAGTTTCTCACTTCAAGAGTATATGTCACTTTTTGTTTCATACAGTTGCTTTTTTGGCTTGTTGGAGTGCTGTGCCATGCGGCTTTCTGCGGGGAAAGATGGCTGACGGTGGTGACTCTTGTGTGGGGTGCAAAAAGAAAACTGTTTTATCGGACTTACTTGTGCAATGCCACGGGTCGTGCGGTGGATATTTCCATTCCGAATGCTCAGGTTTAAAAAGGACTGAGAGCAAAATGGTAAGCGAAAATCATGGTATTATTTTCTGGCTGTGCTCCGGTTGTCGACACTCTGGCCTATCTGTTTCACCATCAGCTCCGGCTAAAATGAACACGTCTTCCAACGAAATTGACAAGTCGCCTCGCGACACCTTTTTCTCAGACCCCCTTAATTCACTAAGGCAAGAATTCGACATATTTCGAGAAGAAATATTTGTTAAGCTTAATCTAATAACGAGTTCACTAGTGAACAACGATACTTCAAAGGTCAAAAATACAACAACAGCCGAGAATTCCTCAGAGTTAAAAACCGTTGAGTTTGACATTCCCACGCTTCCTAGCGAGTTTAGTGTTACTCACTCGCCGACCTCACCTAATAATTCAAATAAAGCTAGTTATGCGTCTTGTTTGAATATTGAGGATCAGCGTCCAGCTAAGAAATCCAACAAGTCGAATAAAGCGAATCACACGACAAGTATGAAAAATAGTGTGCACCAGCGCGTCACTTCGAACCCCGTTGCGGCGTGTTCCTCTCAGGCCCGTGCTGTTTCCATTCCGACAGATCAGCCCCACAGGCCCACTACCCGCCGCCGTGAAGCCTTGCGTGGACAATCAATTGGTTGTTCAAAGGAAAAAAGGTTTATTCATCTCACGTCTCAAACCCGATGCCCAGGTAACAGACGTCACGTCTATTCTGAGTTCTTTGAATCTCAGGGACGTCGACTGCTATAAACTAACTACAAAGTTCTCGTCCTTCAGGGTCCTTGTGCCTGAATCGGATTTTCCCAGGATCATCAATCCGGAAGTCTGGCCCGCTGGCGTGTTGCTCGCATCTTCCCCTCCTTTCCCCCCGAAAACAAGTGCTGGTCGGGCTGAATCCAGCTGACTGGGAGGTACTGGAGGCTCTCCTTTCACAATAGTTCACTCAAATATGCAGGGCATCAGTAATAAAATTGATGAAATAAATATTTTCCTCCAAGATCGTGAAGATGTCTGTGTTATTGCAGCAACCGAGCACTGGCTTCCAAGTACTGAATCGATGTTTTTTCTCCTTCTGATTTTAAGTGCGTCTCCTTTTCTCAAGAAATTCCATGATCCACGGGGGCTCAGCCATTTTCGTTAAGTCTTCGTTGCCTGCGCGTGAGATTACGCCGCTGACCCAGTTTTCAGTTGAAGGAGTACTCGAGGTCTCTGCCGTGCGGTTGGCCGCACCTGACTTAGTAATATGCTGCATTTACCGGCCTCCTAGCTCACAATTTCACTATTTTCTCGAGCTCTTCGACGCCTTTCTGACCAAGGCTTTCTCGTATTCCGCTCCTTTTGTGTTGGCGGGCGATTTCAATATTGACTTCGATGAGGATTCTAGTAACTGCTTGGCCTTCAGAGACGTTATCGCCTCGTTTGGTTTGTCATTGACTATCACCGGGCCCACAAGAACTCACTACACCGGCAAAGGCTCCTGCCTCGATAATTTCATAACGAACTTCTCGTCTTCATCGTTTTTCTCTTGTCACAGTTCACTCCACCTTTCGGACCACCGTGCTCAGGAATTTTCGATTCAGCTCCACAATTGCCTCGACTCTCCTGGATCCAGAATTTCGCGTCTCATTTCCCCGGAGAGTCTTCTTGCTCTGAGTCACTTTCTCTCCGCATATAACGGGCTCTGGTTCTCCACTTATTCCGAAGAATGTCCTAAATTGAGGGCTGATGCATTTATTCACACATTCCTTTCGGCCGTGGACCTTGCGGTGCCGCTTCAGAGTGTCAAATTTCCTGGCTCTCAGAGGAGGCGGAACCCCTGGTTTACCGAAGAACTTCGGCTGAAGAAGCGCCGCTGTGAGGATCTTTCCGCTCTCCGAAATTCTTCTTCAACATTCGCCCCGTCAGTTATTGCGCCTTATTGAGCCTTTATTCCGCTCGCAAGGACTTCCGAACAAGCGTACTTGAAGCGAAAAAGGCATAGAACGATTCCCTGATAATAAATAATACCAGCAATTTCAATAAAACGGTATGGTACGTGGTCAAGGGCGAACTGCCGTTGGGTGCTCGGGGCTCGTCTGGACCTGTCAGTGGTCTTGATGCCGATGGATTTAACAATTTCTTTATTAATGCGGCCGCCACCGGTGTCGACTCGCTGCCCGATTCTCCTTCTAGCTTCCGCGATTTCTTGCGCCCGGATTTCAGCGCCTCCTTCTCCCTTAAGAGTGTCTCGGTCGAGGATGTTTTTAGTGCTATCGCCAGTTTGAAGAACTCTACTTCGTACGACTACTACTGGTTAAACGTCGATATTGTAAAGTCGTCAGCTGACCTCATTGCAGAACCACTTTCTTCTGTCATCAACAGCTTTTTTGAGACTGGCTCTTTCCCTGAGTGCCTGACTCCCGTACCGAAAAAGGGCAACCAAGTTTACAGTGACTTTCGGCCAATCTCTATCATCCCAGTTTTCACACGCGTAGTCGAGCGTCTCGTCCTTAATCAGTTACTGGACATCCTTGAACAGAATAAGATTCTCGCCGAGAATCAGCATGGTTTTAGGAGGGGCCGTTCTACTTCCATCGCCGCTATTCGTTTGCTGCAATCGGTAATGTCCGGGCTTGAGTCTGGCTCAAAGGTGGGTCTCAGACTTTTCGACCTCTCTCGGGCTTTTGACTCCATTGACGTCGGGATCCTATCTGAGAAACTTCGTTATTACGGTTTCGATGAGCGTTCCGTCAGTTTTCTACATTCATACCTCGTCGGCTGGCTGCAGTGCGTGGCGTACGGGGGAGTCAGATCGGACCCTACTCCGGCTCTGGACCTTGGAGTTAGGCAGGGCTCAATCCTCGGTCCCCTCCTATTTCTTCTTTATGTTAATGATTTATGCTTAGCGTCCTCGTCCCTTCTCTCGTCCGAGATCTTTCTCTACGCCGATGATACGACGGTACTCTGCACGGGTGATTCTGAGGCCGAGCTTTTTAATGAGCTGGAAGCGGCAACTTCGCTAATAGAATCATGGTGTTTGGCCAATCGTCTCGTTCTTAACGACAATAAAACTCAAGACTTAGTTTATAATCTCAAAGGGCCCCATAAGTTTGTCAAGTTCCTAGGTCTCTTAATCGATTCCCGTATGTCCTGGGACAGTCACATCGAACACCTTTCGCCCCACCTATCAAGGGCCACCTTCGTGCTTCGCCGCTTGAAAAAGGTCGTGTCAGCTGAGGCGCTGCGACTGGTTTTCTTCGGGCTCTTCTATTCCCGTATGACGTACGGTACTCTTGCCTGGGGGAATTCCTCGGGAGCAGTGAAAATCTTCCGCTTCCAAAAGGCCGCTATTCGTGTGCTTTGCGGACTGCATCCACGCCAGTCGTGCCGTGGGTCGTTCAGGAAGCTGAGTGTGTTGGCCTTCCATGGTGCTTAGCTGCTTCTGCCAGGTTGAACCCAAGCTCCGTGGGCGTGAGTCTTTATAATGCCCTCCCTTCCCACCTCAAGGACCACAGCATCTCACTGGCTAAATTCAAGACTCAGGTTCGCCACCTTATCCTTGATCTTGAGCCTTACTCGATCGCAGAGTTTGACCTTGCTCTACGCTCCAAATGAGTTGTTTATCTATTATATTTTGACAATGCCTTGTAAATTCATTTATGCTGGCAATAAAATTATTATTATTATTATTATCTTTTCAACGAAAATGTCCAGTTCGTCCTCGAGTTGTTGAGGGAATTTCAAGGGAGCTTTTACTTCGATTGACGTTTCCAGTTTTTGCCGAAAGCAGGACCAGCATGTTTTGTTGTTAAACAATCTTGGCCCATCTTCCTTGAGTATCACGGACTCACTTGGTCAGATACCAAGTCATTGTTGTCTTACACATTTACGTAGCCGCTTGAAATACCTCTTGATATGAAAAAATCAATCAGATCTGGCTTTTTATTGGTGTCCGTTGGCCAGTACGTGGGCCTACCAGTAGAGTGAAAATCACACTTGATTTGACTTGCCGCTTTGTACAGTTCCTTCCCCTTAGTCGTAGTAATGCGTGAACCCCAGTAGGTATTTTTCGCGTTGTAATCACCACCGATTATGAAGTTTTCTCCAAGTTGTTTGAATAGAACTCTGTAGTCTTCATTTTTTAGATCGTACCTGGGAGGACGGTATATTGATGCAATAATGAAGTGCTTGCTTTTAAAATGGACGTTTACCGAAATCACTTGCATTTTATCTTCTTCAATTTTGAGTTCTTCGTAGTGCTTAATACTTTCTTTAATTATGACGGCCGATCCCCCTCTCGATTTATTACTTGGATGTATCGCATGGTAGCATTTGAAACCCTTTATTTTTGCATATGAAGCTTTGGTGAAGTGGGTTTCTGCTATAAGTAAGATGTCAATCTTATTAATCTGGAGGAATAATTCAATTTCTCCAATATGGCTAATTAATCCGTTTGCATTCCAAGTGGCGATTCTTAATGTCTTGTCCATTAGAGTAATCCGTAAGCTGCTAAGCCCTTTTCAAGCTTATTCATTCTCTCGAATATAAGTTTGTTAGTGTGCTTCTGCTCATCTAACTTCTCAAGTATGAGCGTGAGCATTTTCTCCGTGCTCGACACTTCTTGTTTCGGCGGAGCCACCTCTTTTGCATAAGTGGTTTTCTTAACATTATTTTCGGCAGCGACTATCGTTAGAGACTTACGTCTTTCACTATTTCCGATTGAATTGGAGCGGCTGCGAGGCTCTGCAGTAAGTTGCGGCTTATTTGCTTTGTTCCTCATGTTCTGCAAGGCTTTTGCCACTTCGCATCCCCGGTAATTTGCAGGGTGATTTCCTTTGCAGTTCACGCATTTTGGAGCATCCTCGTCCTTTAGGGTACAGTCAGATGTTCTGTGCTGTCCAGCACATTTCACACATGCAGGGTCCCTACCACAATAGGACTGCGTGTGATTATAGCTCTGACATTTTTTGCACTGTGGGATCAATTTCGATGTCTTCCTCACTGGCTCTATCTTCACAATTAAGTTTAGAATAGACCCGATTTCATGGATTTTTGTAACGTCTTCATCTTTATCAAATGAGAGCATGAAGAGAGGGAGTTGTCTCAAGACGGTTTCAATCTCCCCCCGGGAGATGAATTGGCTTTACGTTTTTTGCTGCTCCTCTTGAGAATCCAGTCAGTTTCTCTAGCAAGCTCCTCTTCGTCGGTTTCATATTGTGTGGCGTTTTTTCCTTGACTACCTACTACAGCAGCCTGGTCAGCATGAGAGACAAGGGGCTGAGTCGAGCTAGATGCCCCTTTCTTGCTCTCCAAAACTTTTATATTTTGATTTAATTTCGAAATTAGTTCATTAGCTTGTGAGAGATACTCACACAATGAAGCTACGACGTCGTATAATTGATTAAACGCGCTACTTACATGGGGGTCTACGCTCCGAATCGCGCCAGTTACCTCCCGATGATGTAACAATTCTTGTTTTGTTTTTAAAACTATGTTTTCAATTGTTAGCTCACTTTCAACACCGTCCGGGTCAGTCATTTCGCTGCGTCAACATTCCCGCACACAAAACTGCTATAATGTCTTCTTTTTTTAAATTTATTTTTCGCGAGAGCACCTCCGATATTAACTCTTTGAGCACTCGCACGAGACTGAGAAGCGCTGAAGTGTAGAAAAAACTGTAATTCGCGGTTAAAATGGAGAAAACGCCAAATCGCAGTTTACTATGAACGGTGACTTTATACCGGTGGTGAAAAATTTGCCCGGGGGGCGCCAAATGTCCAAGGCCGGCCGGCGCTGTGCCTAATGTCAATTTTTTAGAAATGTAGAGCAGAATCCGGGACAAATTGCGTCCCGAAATGACCTTGCTCGTTGACGCGGGACAAAATTAACCAAATCGGGACTATAACCCCCCCCCCACACGGATCCCCCACCGTCGCAGTATATTCGACTACAAAACCTGGAAATTTGACATAATTACTGGTCTGCAAGCTCATTTGTGGTCCCAAAAACGAAGCGTCCTGTTTCAAAATCAGGCATTTACACCAAGAAAAAGGAAATTTTTGTCATCGGAATCCGATAGGATTGACGAAAACCCGAGATTTCTCATTTCAAAATGGATATTTCCCGCCGGCTTGGCTAAAAAAAAAAGAATAAATTTGGGAACAAATCTGACACTGCCTCCCCACCCCTCCAGGAGAGTTTGACTTTCACATCAAAATTTGACAATAAGCCCCCGAGCAACAGTCTGATTACCCATGAGACAAGAAATTTGGTCATTAAATTCGAATTTTTGGGTAAACAACAGTCTTCTGGGCAATTGCCTTCCCACACCCTCACCATGGAGCCCGTCCATTTTGTTTCCTGTTTATCTCGGAAGTCGCTGGTTGTTCTATCAAAACAGAGTTTATTGCCCTTTGTAACCGTCAGATTTGCCTCCAATACGGTCTCATTTACGTACCTAAACGGTACACCGACGCAACAGATTTTTCACAGACAAAATGGCCAATTTTTTGGCTAGAAAAAACGCTAGTTCGCGGTTAAAGGGGGGGGGGAGGGATTGCTCATTCACAGTTAAAATTGATAAAATGCGCTAATTCAAGGCTAAAAGTGAAAATTCGCCAATTTCGCGGCTAAAATTGTGAAAACTGCTCATTACTCGCGGATAAATTTAATAAAACCCCTAATTCACAGCAAAAATTAGGTACTTAATTTGGAGCTAAATATCCGCGGAATTGGAAGTTTCCTGGTTTTTCAACCACCTAATATTCTTGGCTTTAATTGTGCAAGTTTCACGACTTAATTCAAGTTAAATTGCCGAAGTTTTGCGGCCCTTTTTTGTTTAATGAGCTAGGACCTTGGGCAACCTTGCTCACCTTGCGGGCTGTGTAATTGCAACATTGAGAGATGAATATTTTGTGAGATAGCAATTTCGGATCCTTAAGAGCGATATTCCTGGTTGATGAGTATCCGCGAAATAACAAGTTTTTAGGGTCATAATTTAGGCAAAATTGCAAGTTTCTGGGCCTTTTTTGTGCTGGTAAAACTCGGGCAATCTTGAAAGGGACAAATTTCCATTAAAATTGGGAAATTTCCTGGCTGAATTATCTGCGTGATTGCGTCTCGCCCTCGTCCCTTATTCCCTTTAAGCCTGATTCAACAATAATCGGATGACGACCAAACTGATCAAACCACGAATTTCCCAGCCATAAATCCACAAATCATTGTAATAAGACGAGAGATAGAATGGAAATCTTACCCGTCCGGAGTTTTTCCAAGCTCGCCCTCGTTGAATAATTTGGTATCATCGGACACTTTAACGGCTCCTTTGCGGCCCAAAGTGAACTGATTGACAACTGCTTTCAATAGGTCTTGTTTCGCCTGTGGATTTGACGTTGCCTCGTAAACGAGAGACAGACCTTTACCGGCCGCCTCTTGGACCAGTCCATTTGAATCCGACAGAAGATCGATGAAAGCGTCTTGAATGTTGGACAGCTCCTTTTCGGCCACTGGCAAGTGTCCGCAGTGTTTGACAAAAGCCAACAGCCAGAGGCCGAGAGTCTGAAAAAAATTAGGCTCGTGTAAACGTGACTTCAAACGTGACATGAGTTCAAGATTCTCAGAATAACAAACAAAAACAAAAAAAAAAACAAACCTGGCGAACGTGTGGATGTTTGTCGCTTTCTAATTTCTGCAAAATTTCCGAAAGAAAATCCGACGAACGTTTTTGAACCGACGGATTCTGGGCGCCCCTAAGTTTCATTTCTGTCACTTCGCCTTCCACCTTTGTCCATGGATTCAACGAGTTGGGCGACAGCTCACCTAGAATGACGTCCGACACGAGTTCACCGCTGGCCAAACACAATTCAAAGTCACGAATCTGTTTGGGCGAGTCCATCAGTTTACTGAACAGGTCGCGTCTCATGACGTCGTCGAATTGCTCGTTGACGGTGAAACATTGCAGCGACGTGCAACATTTCTCTTTTATTTTAGAGGTGGTTTTGATTTCTAAAAATGTCGAGACGAGCGCTGTGTAGAGGTCGCGGAGCTTGTCTTTCTGGACGGGAAGAGGACGAGTTGCCGCAAGTCCTAGACTTCCAATGGCAACCGAGTTCAAGTTGGCATTACACAGTAATTTCTCTGAAAAATAAAATAAAATTATTGGGCGAAAACGGAAAAGAAGTTTCAAATAAGAAGGTTTGAATCACTTACCGAGAACCTCAACCTCTCCTTTAGACTGCAGCCCATACCTGGCGGCCAAATGACCCACCAAAAGCACAGCACCGTGCAATTTCTCATGATTATGACCAATACCAGCTGATGAAGTCGTGCCTGGAACTAGCGACTTTTCAAGAGCATCAATTTTCTCTTTCAAAATACTCGGATACTGTTCTTCAGGGACTAGCAGTGCAACAATTTGTGACGCAGGGACGCGGACATCCTCTTTCACATAAGTGGTCAAATCCTGCGTAATAAAGACGAAAAATTTGAATATTTTGTCAATTTTAGGTCATTGAAAAAAAGAAAAAATAACCATAAACAACTGCAAGTTAGTGAGAAGGTGAGGGCCAAGGATTTCCGGGAGGCACCCCACCAATTCTATCATGGCAGAAAGCCCGGTAACACCTAGACATCCGAAAAATTAAACAAATAGACAATTAATTAGAATTATTAAAGTTAATTTACTTTGATCGTGCACCAATCTCAAGATGATGTCAGCGTAAGATGTCAACAATGTCTCAGGAAGGACCTTGAGAAAGGCACGAATAAAAGACGATGCTTCGTCAGGATGAACGATATTCCCAATGGTGAGGGACAAATTTGGAGGTAACTTTGAGTCCATGGCCAGGCACATTCGTAAATATTTGACGGCTTCGTTCAGAAAAATGACGTCGTGGCGTCGAACGGCTTCATTTTTCAAAATTAATTCGAGGAGATCCTTGAAAGGCACAAGGTTCAAACGGGATGTGTCGTTTGCGAGCTTGTTCAGAGGTTTGATCGTCGTGTACAGGCCTTTTTTCGCTTCCTGGACTGTATCTTCATCGCTAGGAGGAAGGGGGTGGGGGAGCGGTGAGAACGAGAACCATCGAAAAGGCGACCGAATGTATACAGCCTTACCCGCAGACTGAAGCTTGAAGCAACATGTAAACTTTCTCGGAGTCATGTCGAAGAGCTTCGCTTAAGAATCGCACAGCCGCCGAGCGAGCCGCCTTCAGCCCCTCAAACTCTTGACCTCGGGCCACTTGAGCGCTACCAGCACGAGTACTGGGACTGATTGTTCTCAGTTTTTCTAGTAGCATGCTACGAAGAAGAGATTCCAGACTTGGATCCAGCCCCTTGTACGCTTTCGCCATACTAACAGCAGCGTCTCTCGCGGCTGTTCTGATATCTGGGTCTAATTCCTGTTTCAAAGGTTCAAATTTTTGAACGTGAGATGTGGAAAATTAAGAGCACAAAAAAAAACAAAAAAAACTCACGTCTTCAATTGACTTGAAGACAAACTCGACGGCTGTCAAATCTTTTCTAGCCAAATGAGGACTTCTAAGCACCAATGTGGCCAACAGTTGATACGCTAACATTTCAGTCTTTTTATCGACAGTCTCCCTATTCAATCCGATAAGTTTAATGAGTCCGGCGTTCAATAAAACGGGCCAGACAGCGTCAAGTTGATTCTGCCCCAAGCTAAAAAAAAAAAACAACTTCAGTTATAACAAAAATTGAGAAAGGCTTGCTAGAGGTATACTTTCTGATCAAACTAGAAGCGAATTGAAGGGCGTGATATTTCAATTTGGGCGAAGTAAACCGGCCGTACAGAGACTCGAAGAGGACCTTCATGGCGATCGGCCAAAGACAGACTCTAAACTTGGACATGCTCTGTAGAAGTTTGAGACGGATTCGAGGGTTGAGGTCGACAACTTTTTTTTCGCCTTCAACCCCGCACATATAAATCGTGTAGAGGGGTTTTACAAGTTCAATTTTGTCGTAGTCGATGTCTCTGTGAAACAAACAGAAAGGAGAGTATTGTTGGGGGCTAATTCACAGCCTTTGTCCTGTTATTCAGACTTACGGGAGTTTTTTAAGCTGGGACTCAGCAGCTTCAACCACAATGGAATGAGAATCAGCGGATGCCATTATTAAATGTGAGTAAACATCGACAGAGTTCAGGACACCGAGGAAGCGAATAACTTCCAGTTTGAGCTGGAATAAAACACATCGAGGATTAAAATTAAAGCACACCCACATCCGTTCATTCCGAAATAATTACTTTCTCCAAGGAAGATGTGCTCGTGTCGATTAAATTATCCCTCAAAAGACGGCGAGCCGAATACACAGACAGGTCCGAAGCTGGGGAATCAGTCATTCCATACGGACATATAAGTAAATCCATCATTATTTCTAGTAGGAGGCTTCGAAATTCTGGGTGTTTCTGAAGTCCGAACAGATTTTCTCGCATCTTGTCATCCTTTGGATACGTTAACCCTTCCAAATTAGACAAAATAAGAAGGCAAATCGTCTCTCTGTGAGCTTCGGGTCGACCGTTGGTCGCTGCGACGAGCTCAGGTATCAAATTGAGTTTTTCTTCTATCGACAGCCGGGCAAATCCGATTTTGATGTAGATAATGGAGAAATTGAGCACGAAACTGGACGCAGTAGACTTTTGGTACAGTTCCACGAGTTTTTCAATGGGTAGCCGAATATCCTTGGAGGCTTTGACTCGTTTGGAAATGTGCGACAAGAGCTCTATCACCTAAAGACATGAAAGGTTGAAACATTCGATGAATTGTAAAGGCAATTCTTCCACAAATAAATATTTGGGTGCTGTCCAAAATTGACTTTCTTACAAAGGCTAAAATCTACCATTCGGTTCCTACAGTGGCGGATCCAAGGAAGGGGCCAAACTCCATGGCCCCACCCTTGGAGTCGCGAGGTCACAGGAAATTATTCTTGATGGAAGCCAAGCTCCCAGAACATTACGGCAGATCGAAAATCGCCGCATTAAACTTTAAAAAAAAGGGGCAAAATCGTTGTTTTTGACAAAATTTGGTCCCCCAAGCCCCCAATGACCAGGGGAACAGAACGTGAGGGGAGCTCGCTGACGAAATAATTTTTGACGGAAGTCAAGCTCCCAGAACATTATATTATCCTCCGATTCTTATACCAATTATCGACCAATTAGGGCTATTAGGTGAAAAAAAATAACTAAGCTGTTTTTTTCATATAAAGCGACGTTTCGTCGGTCAATTCGCCGACCTCATCAGGCAACGATAAACATGGCAGTTAAATCAATTAAAAATTCAAATGTACAAGGTATTATATTATCCTGATACGAAAGATAGAAAATTGCCGCATTACAATGGCAGAAAGGGGCAAAATCGTGCTTTTTGACAAAATTTCGTCCCCAACGACCCGGAGAATAGAATTTGCATGAATCTAGTGGACGAAATAACTTAAGATTTCGTCCCCAACGAAATAGCCAAACTATGACTATTCCGCTCCATAAAAACGGTTCAACCGACTGTAATCGTGCCCCAAAATGGTAAAACTGACGATTAGCGCCTTGAAAAGGGCTGAACTGACCATATTTATTTGCGCCCTAAAAATTTCCAAACTGCAAATTCTCACTCTAAAATTGTCAAACGGACTTCAAGTGCTCTAAAAATGGCTAAGCTGACGATTATCGTAGTCCTAAAAATGTCTAAATCAATCATTCGCGCGCCAAAAATGACCAAACTGACAATTTGCGCGCTAAAAAATGGTCAATAATGACTATTCGCGCCTTGGGCTTGGAAGGATCATATCCGAGTCCAAAAAACGGCTAAAACTAACTGAACGCGACCTGAAAAAGCCTAAACAGACGATTCCTGCACTGAAAAGTGTGAAATCTTGCACCATTCGCTAGCAAAGAATGGCCAAACTGACAATTCGCGCCTTTTGGCTTGACGTGACTGCAAAAGTCGTAAAAAAAAAAAAAAAAAAGGCAAAACTGGCGATTCAAGCTCTAAAAATGGCCAAACCGACTTTACGAGCCCTGAATTCCGCCCACCCTAAAAATGCCTAACAGGTGATTCCTGCCTTGAAAATGGCAAAAACTAAGCATTCGCGCGTAGAAAATGGCTAAACATGCATTGTCTGCTGTAAAAATGGCAAAACTGTCAATTCCCGCTCTAAAAACGGCAAAACCGACCACTCGGACCTGAAATGACATGAATTCTTGCCCTGAAAATAGCACCATGGCTAATATTCACTCCTTTTTGTAAAATTACCTGACAATTTGCGCCGTGGAAATGGCAAACTGACGATTCGCACCATACGAATGACAAAACTGACAATTTGCGTCCAAAAAATGGTTAAATTAACGTCACGCCTACGTCGTACTACTACGACTCGACGAGACTTGACTATACTAAAGTGCTGGGCAGAGGATGTTTAGGTTTCATGCTCAAAAGGAAATTTTAAATGGAGATTTGGTATCCAGATGGACGGCAATTAGGCTCCTTCGACGTTTTTCATTCCATCTGTCCAAGGAGAGCTGAACAAATTTGCTGATGCTCAGTAGTTTTTGTGGCTAATAATATTCGATTGTGTCAAATTCCGGAAGTAATCAGTGCCATTTTGTTACCTGAGGTGCATCTCAACCAGGTGACCAAGGCAGTCTAAATTATAAGATCAAAATAATGACCAGTGGTACTTTTGAGTCATTGAGTGTGTCATGACTGTCACCGGGAGCCATATGTGCCAGCAGTGCCGGCCTTGGACATTTTGCGCCAGCGGGCGAGTCAGAGTCTTTCAGCAGGCCCCCCCCCCAATTAATCCCTCTTATTAGCAATTTTTCATTATTTTAGCCATAAATTAGCGTTTTTCCTTATTTTAGCCGATTTTTCTTCATTTCTACTTTGAACTACAATTTTCTCAATGTTCACTGCAATCAGTGCTTTGCCTGAATTTTATCCACCAATTTGCGCTTTTTCCTCATTTTGCCGCGGATTAGCGACGTTTTTCATTTACATCCACGAAGTTGCCATGAAAAGCCACGAATTGGTGTTTTCTCCATTTTAACCGCAATTTAGCGTTATTTCCACACTTAAGTGCTTCTTCTCAATTTCATGGGTGAATAAACAATTATTCTCCATTTTAGCCACGAATTAGCGACTTTTCTCCATTTTTTGCCGCGAATTCATGTTTTCCCTGATTTTAGCCGCAGTATTGAGCACTTTTTACCAATTTTATCCGTTCATTAGCGCATTTTCTTAATTTCAGTGGCTGACTAGATATTTTTTTCACTATTAGCGATGAATTAGCGGTTTTTCACTTGAGATCACGAAGAAGCGGATTGGTGTTCTCAAAATTTTATCGACGAATTCGCGTTTTGCCTACAATTTAGTGCTTTGTCTCAACTTGTTGGTCATTATCGATTTTTTCGCCAATTCACGTGATTTTAGTGTTTGGCGTTTAAACGCCCGTAGTTTCCAATCTGTGCGCCTACCGACATAAATCGCGCACCCACTACAAACGCTAAAATCGCGCGCTTTCCGCATCACCTAGGACACGGGGCAACACTGAAATCACGCGACTCCTGCTCACGTAAAGTATAGGGGCTTGAGAAACGTCGCTAATTCTAAACTAGACTAAAATTGAAGTAAAACGTTAACCATCGAAAATTGGGGAGGGGGACACACACTAACTCACGGCTACAATTGGGGAAAAGCGCTAATTCGCGGGTAAAATTGCTGATTCAGAAGTACAGGAGGGAAAACAGCCATATTGGGTTTTGAAGGAGCTAAAAGGCAAGAAATTAATTTTTGGAAGCACTTTGCAAAATCGGGAGAAAGTGCCAAACTCGCGAAATTTGGTTTTCTGGAAGAATCAAACTCCGAATTTTGGCATGTTCGGTCAAGCAATGGACGACAGGGCGCCTCGTGAAGATTTCCACCCGATGCGATAGTTGTCGGTCCACAAAAAAAAAAAAAATCGCAATTGTCCCATCCGCTGCAAGGCTGCAGCGAGCTGTGGCACAGCCGGCAAAGCACTCTCGGCTTCGTGTTGGCGTTCCTCAAACAAATCGCACCGGCTAGGTGGTGGGATGGGGAGGGGAGAACATATTCTACAGCCACCCCCCTCACGGGGGCCTAAAACCACTCCTGTATGGCTACGAGCATTGTTGTGGTTAAAAGGTTTGCTGTGGTTTGGTGCTTTGCTGTGTTTTTTTTTGGCTTTGTATGGGCGGATTATAGCTCTTTTTCTTGACTTTATAGGTGAATTATAATTTTTCCTCAATTACAGCCGAAAATAAGCAGTGTTAACAGTTTGAGATGTGTGAATTACCGCTTTTTCTCAATTTATTAAAGGCGCCAATTGTAGCATTTTATCCCAATTTAACCACGAAATAGAGTTTTTATCAATGGAGAACGTTCTTTCTCCATTTCAGACGCCAATTGGCGGTTTTTTTCCGTTTTTCGCAAGGATAAAGCCAATTTTCGCAACGACAATTTCGCTCCTCCCTCTTATAACTAGCTAATACTGCTCGCTGAAAGCTGTAAATTTAGCCCCCCAGAACCTGATTGGTTTCGTTGGTACCCCCCCCCCGGGGGGGGGGCGTGGCGCCACCAAACAGACGGGATAGTTTGCACCGATGATGTGCGGTCTGTAAACGAGTTTCGGAGGCCAACAATCAGTGAAATTACAAATTCAGGGCGTCAAATAGTCACGAAACTGCAAAGATTCAAGGGCTAAATAGCTAATTTCTATTGGCTATTTAGCCAATCGGCTAATTGTAAACTGGGTGGTCATAAAGAGGCGCGCGGATTACCAGGATAAATAGCAATGAGAGTGCAAATTTCGTGGCTAGGCTAACTAATTGTTGAATTGCAAATTTGGAACTAAATAGTGGTAAAACTGTTTGTTTACTGAGATAAACAGCCGTAAAATCGCTACTTCAGTGGAATAACAGCAACATTAGCAATAACGGCTTTTAAACGTTTCATTAGATCAATTAAGTTTTTTCAATTCTAGCCGCGATTCAGCATTTTACTCAATTTTAGACGCGAATTACCAGTTTTTCACAAATTCACCTCGAAGCAACGTTTATCCTGTAATTTTACCCGCTAATTAACGATTTTCTTAATTTCAGTGGCTGACTAGATATTTTTTTCACTATTAGCGATGAATTAGCGGTTTTTCACTTGAGATCATTGGTGTTCTCAAAATTTTATCGACGAATTCGCGTTTTGCCTACAATTTAGTGCTTTGCCTCAACTTGTTGGTCATTATCGATTTTTTCGCCAATTCACGTGATTTTAGTGTTTGGCGTTTAAACGCCCGTAGTTTCCAATCTGTGCGCCTACCGACATAAATCGCGCACCCACTACAAACGCTAAAATCGCGCGCTTTCCGCATCACCTAGGACACGGGGCAACACTGAAATCACGCGACTCCTGCTCACGTAATGTATAGGGGCTTGAGAAACGTCGCTAATTCTAAACTAGACTAAAATTGAAGTAAAACGTTAACCATCGAAAATTGGGGAGGGGGACACACACTAACTCACGGCTACAATTGGGGAAAAGCGCTAATTCGCGGTTAAAATTGCTGATTCAGAAGTACAGGAGGGAAAACAGCCATATTGGGTTTTGAAGGAGTTAAAAGGCAAGAAATTAATTTTTGGAAGCACTTTGCAAAATCGGGAGAAAGTGCCAAACTCGCGAAATTTGGTTTTCTGGAAGAATCAAACTCCGAATTTTGGCATGTTCGGTCAAGCAATGGACGACAGGGGGCCTCGTGAAGATTTCCACCCGATGCGATAGTTTTCGGTCCACAAAAAAAAAAAAATCGCAATTGTCCCATCCGCTGCAAGGCTGCAGCGAGCTGTGGCACAGCCGGCAAAGCACTCTCGGCTTCGTGTTGGCGTTCCTCAAACAAATCGCTCCGGCTAGGTGGTGGGATGGGGAGGGGAGAACATATTCTACAGCCACCCCCCTAACGGGGGCCTAAAACCACTCCTGTATGGCTACGAGCATTGTTGTGGGTAAAAGGTTTGCTGTGGTTTGGTGCTTTGCTGTGTTTTTTTTGGCTTTGTATGGGCGGATTATAGCGCTTTTTCTTGATTTTATCGGTGAATTATAATTTTTCCTCAATTACAGCCGAAAATAAGCAGTGTTAACAGTTTGAGATGTGTGAATCACCGCTTTTTCTCAATTTAATTGGGGAATTTGCAATTTGTCTCAATTTTAGCCGCGATTTAACGCTTTTATTTCAATTTTAACCACACCACGAACTTGCTTTTTTAGCAGTTTAGTTTTCGAAATTTTAGCCGCGAAGAAACTCTGGCTAGCCGGGCTCATCAGTACAAAGTTTGGCAAAACCCCCCAGGGAATTGGAAGTTTCCAGGCTGGATATCCGCGAGATAGACATTTTTGGGCCTTAGTTTCAGCTAAATTGCCAGTTTAGGGGTTTAATTCTAGCTCGCTCCTATTTAAAAATAGTCGAGCATTCGAGCTTATTTTAAAAACCTTCTTCACTGGTTTTTTTCAAAACCCAAGTTGGTGAAGAACGGTACGCCGCCCCCTTCGATTGACTCAACCAACAAGGCCTCCCCTTCCTTTAATACCTGTTCTGCCCTGCGTTCAGGAATCCTCCCGTCAACGTCTCGATAAGGGGTACTGGCCCAGCCAGCCTCCGGAAGAACGTTCGTTTCACGGCCTTAAGACAGTCCGTCTTGGCTCGTACGTTTTCCTTCCCCAAAGTGTCGTTCTCTTCACGCTCCTTCTCCGGGAGTCGACTGCTTTATCTTCCTGTCTTTTCTACCACCTTTTCCCGTAGAGTATTTTGGCTCAGCCAAACTCTTCTGGTTAATTTTCTTTTTTCTTATTTTACCGCGGATCGACCACGCAGGTCTAAGTGCTATGGCGCTTATTCGACTCGTACGTTCCAAGCGCTATTCCCCGAGCGTCGTCCTTCCGTGATTATTGGCTCAGCCAAAGTCACACACCCCCATCCCTCTTTCTCTATCCGTGACTATTGGCGCAGCCAAAATCACCCCCCCCCCCAAACTAAAGTACAAAAAGACTATGGCTGGCAATAGTTCTTATTTTTCCCCTCGAGGGATCGGGGCGCGACCCAATTTTTCTACCCCCTTAACACAGCTCTTTGGGAATCAAGCTTTTGTTTGAGCATTTGTGGTTAGATCATTTTGAGGTTAGAGCATTTTATTTTTAGAGCATTTTGTGGTTAGAGCAATTTGTGAATAAAGCATTTCGTGGTTAGATCATTTTGTGGTTAGAGCATTTTTGGGTTCGTCAGCACGTCAGGACATTTTGTGGTTAGAGCATTTTGGGGTTAGAGAATTTTGTGATTTGAGCATTTAGTGGTCGAGCATTTTGTGGTTAGAACATTTTTGAGTTCATCAGGGCATTTTGTGGTCAAGTGCTTTCTGTGGTTGAGTGTTTTTGTAGTAAGAGCTTTTTGGGATTAAATGTTTTTGTGGTAAGAGCATTTTGTGGTCGAGCGTTTTGTGGTTAGAGCATTTTTGGGTTCGTCAGGGGATTTTGTAGTTAGAGCATTTTGTGGTTAGAGCATTATGTGGTCGAGCATTTTGTGGTTAGAGCATTTTTGGGTTCGTCAGCCTGTCAGGTCATTTTGTAGTTAGAGCAATTTGAGGTTAGGGTATTTTGTGGTTTGAGCATTTTGTGGTTCGAGCATTTTGTGGTTAGAACATTTTGTTGTCCAGTGCTTTCTGTGGTTAGTGTTTTTTATAGTAAGAGCATTTCATGGTTAGAGCATTTTGTGGTCGAGCATTTTGAGTAAAGAGCATTTTTGGGTTCGTCAGGGCATTGTGTGGTTAGAGAATTTTGGGGTTAGAGTATTTTGCGGTTAGGGCATTTTCCGGTCGAGCATTTTGAGTATGGAGATTTTTTGGGTTCGTCAGGGCATTGTGTGGTTAGAGAATTTTGGGGTTAGAGTATTTTGCGGTTAGGGCATTTTGTAGTCGAGCATTTTGAGTATAGAGCATTTTTGGGTTCGTCAGGGCATTTTGTAGTTAGAGCATTTTGGGGTTGGGGCAATTTGTGGTTTGAGCATTTTGTGGTTCGAGTATTTTGTGGTTAGAACATTTTTGGGTTCATTAGGGCATTTTGTGGTTAGAGCATTTTGTTGTCAGGTGCTTTCTGTGGTTGTGTGTTTTTTGTAGTAAGAGCATTTTGAGGTAAGGACATTTTGTGGACGAGCATTTTGAGTAAAGAACATTTTTGGGTTCGTCAGGGCATTGTGTGGTTAGAGAATTTTGGGGTTAGAGTATTTTGCGGTTAGAGCATTTTGAGTATAGAACATTTTTGGGTTCGTCAGGGCATTGTGTGCTTAGAGAATTTAGGGGTTAGAGCATTATGTGGTCGAGCATTTTGTGGTTAGAGTATTTTTGGGTTCGTCAGCCCGTCAGGGCATTTTGAAGTTTGAGCATTTTGGGGTTAGGGCATTTTGTGGTTTGAGCATTTTATGGTTCGAGAATTTTGGGGTTAGAGTATTTTGCGGTTAGAGCATTTTGTGGTCGAGCATTTTGAGTATAGAGCATTTTTGGGTTCGTCAGGGCATTGTGTGGTTAGAGAATTTTGGGGTTTGAGCATTATGTGGTCGAGCATTTTTAGTATGGAGAATTTTTGGGTTCGTCAG
The DNA here is from genome assembly GCA_038030265.1 of Corythucha ciliata. NCBI lineage: Eukaryota > Metazoa > Arthropoda > Insecta > Hemiptera > Tingidae > Corythucha > Corythucha ciliata. Next base: position 6,996,509 of record CM075942.1, on the reverse strand, counting down.
GGCATTGTGTGGTTAGAGAATTTTGAGGTTAGAGTATTTTGCGGTTAGAGCATTTTGTGGTTAGAGCATTTTGTGGTTAGAGCATTTTGTGGTTAGAGCATTATGTGGTTAGAGCATTTTGTGGTTTGAGCATTTTGTCGTTCGAGCACATTTTGTAGTTAGAACCTTTTTGGGTTCATCAGGGCATTTTGTGGTCCAGTGCTTTCTGTGGTAGTGTTTTTTGTAGTTATGCGTTGACGCCGTGTATTTCACGGCCTCCTTTAAAAATACGGCACCATGCATTTTGGTGCAGCTAGCCACTGACCACCCAACTCCGACCTCCAGCCTTCCCAGCGTCCTTGACGCGCCGTGCTGTGGCATCCGCGGCACGGTTGGCGGCCCTGTTACGGAGAATTCTCTTAACATAAGGAGGAGGGGTATGGGCCGTGTAGTGGCGAGGGCACGGTCTTAAAAGAACTCGCTACCAACCCAAGGCGTTATGCGATCCGTGCCGAAGGGTGCGTGACACAGGGTGAGCTGTGTATTTCACGGAGCCTCAGGGATACCAGGCGACCTCCCTGAGTATTAAGCCTTCCCACGACATGCGGGGCTCTGCCGTGGGTGGCTTTTATTTCCCTAGCTGCTCGTGGGACCGTTTATGGATCGCGACCGTTTTACATCGACAAACCCAGGGTTCATAACCCTGGAGCAGGTTGAGGACGAGCTTCTCAGTAGTCCTAAGCCTGCTCAGCCCGGCACCGCGGGGATGACGGGGGAGACCACCTCAATGGAGGTGGTTGAGCCCGAAACCGCCGGTGGTGTCGCTGAGAGAGCAGTCTCCCTCTCGGGTTCGCCGGTATCCGGCGTACCCGAATCACAAGCGGGTCAGAGAACGGTATCCGAACCCGTCGATCCCGCAACAGCGGCGCCTGGAGACCAGGAGATCGCTAATTTGACAAATACGTCTATGGCCTGAACAGGGATCAGAGGCGACGCTTTTTGTGGCTGGTTCGGAAGAAGGGGGAGGAACCGGAAGCCGCCAGGGCGAGTGCTCTGCAGATGGTGGAGAAGAGGAAGAAGGGGAGAGCCTCTGCATGAACTCTTCCTGGATACTGGGTTCCACGTAGTGTTGAACGGTGCTCTTAATGAAGATGGCTGCTCCTCCTCGCGGTCTACCTGTTGGGTGGTCCGCACAATAGCACGAGTAGCCTTTGATTTTCATGTGAGATGACCTCGTGAAATGAGTTTCCGAGATCAAACAGATATCAACTTTTTCTTGATGGAGAAATAACTCAAGTTCTGAAGCATGTTGCCCCAATCCATTTGCATTCCATGCTGCTATTGTCACAGTATTTTGACGTTTCATAATTTTTGTCTAACTTTTAGGCTCTTTTCGAGGGTGCTAACCCTCTCAGCCAACAGATTATTGGTTCTTTTTTGCTCGTTCACAATTTCCAATAGTAGAGTGAGCATTTTATCAACTGAGGATGGAGCCGGATGGCCGCTAACTACCCCAGCATAGGACGTTTGTTTTTTAGTCGGAACAATTGTTTCCCTAGCATCTGGTTGGACTTTCTGAATGATCTTTGCTGCTTGCCTTTTCCCAGCCCCTCCGGTCTTGGAGTTATTGGCTTTTTCTTTCATACGCTGCAACTCTTTGGCTACCTCACATCCACGATAGCTTGCTGGGTGGGCGTCTCCGCAGTTGACGCATTTTGCTGGGCCCTTCGTGAGGGGGCATTTTTGGGCGTCATGCTTACCAGCACACTTAACACACCTCGCTTCTCGCTGGCAGTAGGTTCGTGTATGGTTGAACCCCTGGCAGTTCTTACACTGCGGAATGAGATTAGTAGTTCTTCTCAAAGGTTCGATCTTAACTTTTATATTAAGAATCGACTGGATCGAGTATATCTTTTCAGTCTCTTCGATGTTATCGAAGCTAAGTACGAAAAGAGGAAGATTCTTCTTGATGACGATTGGGTTGCCCTCGTCGTCATTTTCCCTGGTTTTTTTAATTAGGTTAACAGCCTCTGTAATTTTATACCCCTTTTCCTTAAGGTCGGTCACTATATCCTCCGGTAAGCAGGAGTGGTGAAGACCTCTTGCGACTACTCTGAAGGGGCGCTCATTTTTATTCTCATACGTGTACCACTCGAATTTTTTTTGCCTTAAGCCATTAGTAAGAACACGATACGAGTCGCTATCTTGGGCGAAAATTTTCCAAACATTGTTGGACAACGCTTTGATGGAACACTCCATCCGGAGAAATGCTGCACAGAGGTCTCGAGTTTAAAATAGCTTCGATCCTGGAGAGTAAAGACGAAAATTCTTCGAATGTCAAGGCATGATTCCCAACGACGCGGACTACATGGTGCCTGGCAGACTTAACCACAGCTTCCCACAAACCTCCAAAATGTGGCGATGCTGGAGGAATGAAATGCCACTGGATATCGCGCGCGGACAAGTGGTCCAAAATGGCATCCTGATGTTGTGACATAAAGTCGTAAACGTCCTTGAGACGGCGAGCTGCCCCGACGAAGTTTGTCCCACGATCACTATGAAGAACCCTAGGAAGACCCCGGCGGGAAATAAACCGATCTAGAGAGGCGAGGAATGCAGATGTCGACAGATCCGTTACTAATTCAAGATGCACCGCCTTGGTAGCAGTACATACGAAGAAACAAATCCAGCATTTGTACAAGCGTGAAGTTCGAGTTTAGACTCTTTGTAAAGAAAGGGACCACCATAGTCTTACACCAACTGTCGCTCGGACGAGACGTTTTTTTTTCTCTCTTTTCGCTTACAAAACAAAGTGACGCATTCAATTTGACGACAAGTTCTCGCGTCTTCATAGTTCGACGATACCTCTTTAATTGAGTACTCCAGGTCAGTGCCGCATGGTAACTCACTTAACTCTTCGCCGTGTAAAAAAACAATTAAATTTTATACGTACTTCTCCCTACTGCTAACCAGTACCTAGAATTCAAATACAGTCCACTAAAGAAAATAAATTAACTAAACACATTTAGTGGTCGAGCGTTTTGTGGTTAGAGCATTTTTGGGTTCGTCAGGGCATTTTGTGGTTAGAGCATTTTGTGGTTAGAGCATTATGTGGTCGAGCATTTTGTGGTTAGAGCATTTTTGGGTTCGTCAGCCTGTCAGGGCATTTTTTGTTGGGAGCATTTTGTGGTTAGAGCATATGTGGTCGAGCATTTTGTGGTTAGAGCATTATGTGGTCGAGCATTTTGTGGTTAGAGCATTTTTGGGTTCGCCAGCCTGTCAGGGCATTTTGTAGTTAGAGCATTTTGAGGTTAGGGCATTTTGTGGTTTGAGCATTTTGTGGTTTGAGCATTTTGTGGTTCGAGCATTTTGTGGTTAGAGCATTATGTGGTCGAGCATTTTGTGGTTAGAGCATTTTTGGGTTCGTCAGCCTGTCAGGGCATTTTGTAGCTAGAGCATTTTGAGGTTAGGGCATTTTGTGGTTTGAGCATTTTGTGGTTTGAGCAATTTGTGGTTTGAGCATTTTGTGGTTCGAGCATTTTGTGGTTAGAGCATTTAGTGGTCGAGCATTTTGAGTATAGAGCATTTTTGGGTTCGTCAGCCCGTCAGGACATTTTGTGGTTAGAGCATTTTGGGTTTAGAGCATTTTGTGATGTGAACATTTTGTGGTCGAGCATTTTGTGGTTAAAACATTTTTGAGTTCATCAGGGCATTTTGTGGTTAGAACATTTTTGAGTTCATCAGGGCATTTTGTGGTAAAAGCATTTTGTGGTCAAGTGATTTCTGTGGTTGAGTGCTTTTGTAGTAAGAGCTTTTTGGGATTAAAGGTTCTTGTGATAAGAGCATTTTGTGGTTCGAGCATTTCGTGGTTTGAGCATTTTTGGTTCGAGCATTATGTGGTCGAGCATTTTGTGCTTAGAGCATTTTTGGGTTCGTCAGCCTGTCAGGGCATTTTGTAGCTGGAGCATTTTGAGGTTAGGGCATTTTGTTGTTTGGGCATTTTGTGGTTCGAGCATTTTGTGGTGAGACAATTTTGTGGTTAGACATTATGTGGTCGAGCATTTTGTGGTTAGAGCATTCTTGGGTTCGTCAGCCTGTCAGGGCATATTGTAGTTAGAGCATTTTGAGGTTAGGGCATTTTGGGGTTCGTCAGCCCGTCAGGGCATTTTGTAGTGAGAGCATTTTGAGGTTGGTGCATTTTGTGGTTTGAGCATTTTGTGGTTCGAGCATTCTGTGGTTAGAACATTTTTGGGTTCATTAGGGCATTTTGTGGTTAGAGCATTATGTTGTCAGATGCTTTCTGTGGTTGAGTGTTTTTTGTAGATAGAGCATTTTGAGGTTAGGGCATTTTGTGGTTTGAGCATTTTGTGGTTTGAGCATTTTGTGGTTTGAGCATTTTGTGGTTCGAGCATTTAGTGGTGGCTGACTGCCAGCCAGCAAATAATGCAATATGGAGCGCATCGGGGAAATTGTTTACGCCCGCGAAAATTAAATGGGCTATCGGCTCATTTAATCCCTATAAATCCCCTGGGCCGGACGGGATATTCCCGGTCATGCTACAGCGTGGCCTGGAGGTCCTGGAGCCGCGTCTCAGAAGGATATTTAGGGCAAGTTATGCATTATCGTATACACCGAAGGCATGGAGGGAGGTCAGGGTTGTGTTCATTCCTAAGTCGGGAGCAAACTCCTCGGCCCAGGCAAAGGCGTACCGACCCATAAGCCTCATGTCCTTCCTCCTTAAAACAATGGAAAAGGTAATTGGCCTGGATATCAAGGACGGTTGCCTTAAAATTAAACCAATCCAGAGGGGGCAGCATGCCTACCAGGCGGGCAAGTCTACTGAGACCGCCCTAAACGAACTGGTGGGTAAGGTTGAGAAATCTCTGGAGGCGAAAGAAACTGCGCTGGGCTGCTTCCTGGACATAGGTGGTGCTTTTGATAACACCACCTATGACTCTATGGAGGCTGCAGTAAGGAGCAGAGGTGTTGATCCATCTTCAGTGAAATGGATCAAGGGGATGCTGGAATGCCGCGTCGTGACTTCGGAGCTAGGAGGGGAGACTGTTTCCGTGTTGCCCTCAAGGGGGTGTCCCCAGGGGGGTGTGCTCTCTCCTTTGCTCTGGTTGCTCGTGGTGGACGAGCTTCTCGCTATCCTAAAGGAGCAGGGTTATGAGGTAGTTGGTTACGCGGATGACCTTGCGATTCTAGTTAGGGGCAAATTTGATGATACCATATCCAGTAGGATGCAGGGTGCCCTTAACATAGTGCAGCGATGGTGCAGCAGGCATGGTCTCAGGGTTAACCCTGAGAAGACCACCCTTGTTGCGTTTACCAGGCGGAGGAAGCTGGCATTAAAGGTAGTTCGACTGAATGGAGAAGTGTTGAAAGTAGGAAAAGAAGTCAAGTACCTTGGAGTTACCCTGGATCAGGGGCTCAAATGGACCTCGCATATCAAGAGGGTGCTGAATAAGGCCACGTTCGCATTGTGGGCTGGTCGGAAAATGTTTGGCAAAACATGGGGTCTAAAGCCGAAAATGGTGTTGTGGCTGTATACAGCCGTTGTTAGGCCTATCGTCACCTATGGCTCACTCCTATGGTGGCAGAAGACGAAACAAGGGACAGTCCAGGCCTTGCTGAGTAAGTTGCAGCGCCAGGCCTGTCTTGGAGTAACGGGTGCTATGCATTCGTGCCCGACGGCAGCCATGGAGGTGTTACTGGACATGCCTCCCCTGCACTTTCATGTGCAGGCGACCGCATATATGGCGGCGGTGAGACTGCTGCGGGCGAAGTACGTGAAGCGGGGTGTCCAGGTTGGGCACTTGCGTGTTCTGGATGAAGTTGCATGTAGTGAGGCGGCTGAAGTCGTTACGGATCTCATGCATGTGAGGATGGATTTTGAAAAACCCTTTAAGGTCGACATAGGCAACCGCGACCTTTGGGATAAGGATTTGCCGAGGTTTAAGCCCGGCACGCAAGTATGGTATACTGATGGATCTGTGAAGGATGGGGGTGCTGGCATTGGGGTCTTTGGCCCCAGGCTTCAGCATTGGGAGTCCCTTGGGACGACCGCCACCATCTTTCAGGCGGAGATCTATGCTATAGAAGCCTGTGCGCGGAAGATTAGGGAGAGGGGTCTCCGGAAAGCGAAGATCTTTATCCTGTCTGACAGCCAGGCGGCTCTTAAAGCCCTAGGCTCAAGTGTCGTGAATTCGAAGCTAGTTTGGGGATGTCTTGAAGCCCTCAGGCCTGTGGCAACGGCAAACAGCCTTACTTTGATGTGGGTGCCGGGTCACAAGGGGTTTGAGGGGAATTAAATGGGTGATCAACTCGCGAAGAGAGGATCAGAGATGCCTTACGTGGGCCCGGAGCCAAGTCTCGGGGTCACGAAGTCCTTCACGAAGAGGCAGGTGCAGGCGTGGTTGGACGAGAGGCATCGTGAACACTGGGTTAGACAACCAGGTCTCAGGCAGGCCAAGCTCTTTGTCACTCCAAAGGGACGATCGGAGAAGGGCCTGATCTCTCTGAGCCGAGGAGACCTTAGAATCTTGGTGGGACTGCTAACGGGACATTGTGCCCTTCGATATACACTCAGACTAATGGAGAAGTCTGACACGGACATTTGCAGATTTTGCGACCTGGCCGTGGAAACAGCAGAGCACGTACTGTGTGAGTGCCAGGCTCTGGGGCGGTTACGCTTTCAACATCTTGGAAATGATGTGCTTCAACCGGAGGACATCTCCAGGATGGCTACGGGAAATATCATCAACTTCGTGAAGGAGTGGTGGTGGAGGACGCTTGAAAACTAGCGTCTTTCTTGGCAGGGCAACCTGAGGGGACACCACAATAGATCTTATAGGTCGAGTTTGGTATGAGATAGTTTCTTCTGGGCTTTCCCTCCCCGTTTAATAATAAAAAAAAAGAAAAAAAAAAAGAGCTTTTCGGGCATTGTGTGGTTAGAGAATTTTGGGGTTAGAGTAATTTGCGGTTAGGGCATTTTGTAGTCGAGCATTTTGTGGTCGATGATTTTGAATATAGAGCTTTTTTGGGTTCGTCAGGGCATTTTGTAGTTAGAGCATTTTGGGGTTGGGGCATTTTGTGGTTTGAGCATTCTGTCGTTAGAGCATTTTTGGGTTCGTCAGGGCATTTTGTGGTTAGTGAATTTTTGGTTCGAGGTTTTTTGGACTGCTATTTCGCTTCTTAGCTCTTTCAGATGTTCTTTATAACCCCAATATGGTCGAACCGTTACGAGGGTTTCCAACGCCTCCCATCCGACATACATGATAGATGTACGATATGTGTGAACTGGGTTTTAGGTATGCAGCTTTTGGAATTTCAGGGGTAAGTTCTAGTGATTAGAGTTTTTCAAGCCCAGGCACGTTCTTCGCGAGTGCCCTCCGTGACGACATCTCAAGTCGAGGGTACTGGTTCCCCCCCCCACCCTTTTTGTCCGGGTAGGATTTGGACTTTGAAGCTTTTGTCCTGATTTCGTCAAATTTCGAGTTCGCAACCCTAGTCCTAACCGGAGTCTCTATTCCAACACCCACACACTCATCTCGTCCATTCATGGTAAACTCTTGCTTATTAACAACAACTAGGTCGTACCTTTGTTCTGACAGATTCAAGCGGGCTGGCAGCCTTAGTAACAATCAAAGGTAGAAATTTGTCGACATTGTCCTCGAACTGTTTGTCCGAGTCGGACATGAGCACTCTTAAAAATATCCGTTCGACGAACGCTACAGGGACAGTAAAACTTGAGTTTTAATACCATCCTTTGAAAGAAATTCGTACATTTTCTTACTTGATTCCTCATTTTCATCGACGCACACCTCCATCGTTATCAACTTCGGCTATTTCAAAAACGTCAAAGAGTACATAAACATTCAGAAATTAGTCACCGAAGAAGTTGAGGCTCTAATGATACGTTTTCCGAAAAGTCTTTGTTATGTTTTTTTATAGACGCTCACATCAATTTACGTCTATAATCACGTAACGTACACAATTAATTATGAAAAATGTTAATTTTTACACACAATAATTATTACCGATTCCTCTGAAACTGGAATGAGTCATGACGAGCCGAAAGAAGCCAAGAAGGTTACTGTGTGGTTATCCGGCGATTTGACTTGCATTTTTTGAACTCGAGCAGTTCTTTACTCCGAATTTATAATTTTTATTTTAATTTAAATAAAATGAGTTCGCTTGTCTCGATGGGAGAATTGCACGACGCGTACGGTGCTCCAGCGTGTTCGGCCAGTTTTCCTGGTCAAAAGCCCGTCTCCATGGGGGTAAGTACCACAAGCTCTGAGACCAATTCATTCCTCCCCGCACCTATTTCAAGACGCCAATTTGCCAATTTTTCAGACGACTATCTCGCCGCCGAGTTTGACGGTGGAGTCATGCTTGCCGCTGACTCTCGAACCTCGTCCGGTCCCTTTGTGTCGAACCGTGTCGCCGATAAACTGTCCAAAATAACCGACACGATCTATGTGTGTCGCTCAGGTAGCGCTTCGGACACTCAGGCTGTCGCCGACATTGTAGCTTACCATTTAGATTTCCATAGGTTTGAACTATTTGTAAAATTCGTTTTCGAAGGCCAATTTTTTCGAACAACTCGCATTTTTGAACAGGAATGAAACCGGAGAAGAGCCAACTGTTCAAATGGCGGCCGAGCTATTCAGAGAATTGTGCTACAAATACAGAGATCAACTCATGGCCGGATTGATCGTGGCTGGCTGGGATAAAGTCAAAGGAGGGCAGGTGAGTTGTCTTAGGGCCCCCCCTAAAGTCCTTTGTCCTCTACCCAAAAGTGTCCGCCTTTTGCCAGGTGTACGCGATACCTCTCGGTGGAATGCTCGTTCGACAGAAACTATGCTTGGGAGGATCAGGAAGTACTTACGTTTACGGATTCATGGACGCCAATTTTCGTGAAAATATGCCTCTAGACGAATGCCGAGAGTTTATGAAGAAATGTAGGCGCCCTTGCAATTCCAGGTAATCCAAATGAACATAATTATTAAACAAATTGGGCTTCGTTTATAGCCGTGGCTTTGGCCATGTCTCGAGACAACTCGTCTGGAGGTGTTATTCGTATGGGAGTAATTCGTGGAGAAAAAGGTCTGGAACGGGAGCTGTACACCGGCGACCAAGTGCCCACCTTCCCAGAGACCGAGAAATGTTATTGAAACTCTTTTTTACATTCATATTATACTATTAGTTGGTTACTAAAGTCATTAAAATAATGATGCGTTCATCTTCTAGGATGGTCAATGAAAAAAATCAGCCGATCGCTGATCTAATAATTTATTTCACTGCTCCAACATCATATTCACGTTACTCTCTTAAAATTGTAGTGGGTCTCCGAAAAGCTTGAAGGTTGGAAAAATGGGGATTTTTAGGATTTATCTTTATAGACGTAGGTACGTAGCTGAAAAGCATGATTTTCAGTCCCTCCGACCTCGGAGAAAATAACACGTTCCAGGTACTCAGCAAATTGTGAGGTTGAAAATTCTATTCAACCCACAAAATTGAGAAAAGTGCAACTTCGCAGCTTTTTTGGGTCAACTGTTCAAGCCTATTGCTCAATTGGAGAAAAAGCGATAGTCCAAAGCCTCTCCAAAACTCCAATTCGGGGGTAAAAGTGTAAAAAATAACAATGATAGAAATGAGAAAAGGCGCAAAAAGCGGAGATTCGTGGATAGAGTGTAGAAAAAACACTAATTTATTATGAGGCTAAAAATGAAGGAAATCAGTAAAAGTCTCTAAACAATAAGGAATATAAATTGGCGTAGCGTTAAATTATGGATTTTGCTCAATTTTAATCAATTTTGCTTTCGACTAACCCATGTGGGAAGAAAACTGTTATCTGGCCATGGAATCGCCCCAATTTATTGATCCATAGCCTGTTGGTAGAGTAGCCACCGGTGAAACTGTACACGTATGGCGAGGGCCTGGGATTGTAATGTCAATGTGGCCTCCCAGTCTCTAAACAATAAGGAACATAAATTGGCGTAGCGTTAAATTATGGATTTTGCTCAATTTTAATCATGAATTTGGCTCCAGAAATCGTGAATTGGTGTTCTCTCAATTTTATCTACGAATGAGACATTTGTCTATCTAATTTAGCCACAAATTAGCGTATTTCTCAATTTCAGCAGTGAATAAGCTATTATTTTCACTTTTACCCATGAATTAGCGCTTTAGTTTTAGCAATTTTAACGCTTTTTATCAACGTTAGCAGCGATTTAGCGCTTTTTCTCAATTTTAGCAGCGAAAATATCTATGTTTTTTGGCACGAATTAATGAGTTTTCTCAATTTCCGCAGTGTGTTAGCCATTTTTCATATTTAACCATGAATTAGCGCTTCTTCTTAACTTTCAAGTTGCCTCCAGATATTGTGAATTTGCGTTTTTTCAATTTTATTAGTGAATAAATAAGCATTTTATTCCAATTTTAGCCTCGAATATGCGCTCAGTAAATCGACGATGTATTATATTTAGAACTATACGAATTAGCGCTGTGTTGCTTTCGAGTTTATCGGAGTCTAAGCGAGTTCTTCACATTTATATAGATGATTTGGATCTTCTTCTCCATCTTAAAAGCGAATTAGTGCTGCTTCTCGATTTGAGCATGTATTCACGTTTGAGCGATGTATTCACATTTAGCCTCCTCGAATTTGCGCTTTTCCCCAATTTTAGCAGCGAATTACATATCGCTCTTTCTTTATATTAACAGTGAATTGGTGATGTATTCTTATAATAGCAGCGAATTAGCTCTATATCTCCATTTTAGCCGTGAAAGCGTCTCCAGAAATCGCGGTTATTAGTGTTTTCTTAATTTTAGCTTTGAACGAGCGCTTTTTCTCAATTTTAGCGGTGAATTAGCGCTTTTTACCATTTTGGCTGTGAGTTAGCGTTTTTTATCCATTTTAGCAACAAATTAGCGTGGTGTTTCAATTTGAGCAGTAAATATTAGCTCACACATTTAGCCACGAATAAGCTCTTCCCCTCAACTTCAGCAGTAAATCAGCGATGTCTTTACATTTAGCCATGAATTAGCGCTTTTTCTCAATTTCATCCATTGAGGAAGTTGCCCGCAGAAATCAAAGAATTAGCTGATTTTTCCCCTAATTTAGCGTCGAATTGAAAACGAAAAATTGAAAACTAATTTGGCGAAAAATTGAAAACTTCCAAAGTTTAAACTTGAAAAATAGAATAAAACAAACTAAGTTTAAATTAAAAATGCAAAGCTTAACAAACATGAAAAAAACAAAAAAAAAACGCTAATTCGCGGGTCTAAAACTGTTAAAATGAGCTAATTCCCGGAAGAAATTGAAAAAACGCACAAGATTTAAGGGGCCAACATCGGGGCTGAAATTAAGAAAAAACGCTAAATGAACGCGCCTGAAACCGATATAACCGCTAATTTATGGCTGAAATTGAGCGAAAATTGCAAATTTACCTATAAAATCGAGATAAATTGCTGTAATTCGCACCAAAGATTGAGAAAATGTGCTAATTCTGCGCTAAAATGGAGAAATGCTTATTCGCGCTTGAAATTGGGTAAATGCGTTCTCAAGGCTAAAATTATAAAATGCGCTTGTTACAACTAAAATTGTGATGAAGCCTCACAATAATTGAAAAATTATAAAGTTTAAATTTGAAAAAAATTGAATTAAAAAATTAAATTTAAATGAAAAATTCAACAGCTTAACAAAATTGGACAAAGCGCTAAATCAAGTGCCCAAAACTGTTAAAATGCGTTAATTCACGGTTGCTAATATACGAATAACATTGCTAACATTCCTTAAAATAGCTAATATACGAATATAATTCTGAAAAGCGCTATACGCAACAAAATTCGAGGAAATGTGCTAATTCTACGCTAAAATTGAGATGAAACGCTACTTCTTTAGCGTCGAAATAGCGTTTTTTCTCAATTTTGGCCTCGAATTAGCACATATACACAATTTTTGTTGCGAATAGCGCTTTTCAGGATTTTATTCGTATATTAGCAATTTTTCTAGAGGATTGTTGTGTTTTTCCGGGGCAAAATGTGAAAATGTGCTAATTTGACGCTAAAATTTAGACAAAACGCTAATTCGACGCAAAAGTTGCGGGGAGAAAAGATAATTTGCGCCTGAAATTGAGTAAAAGCGTTCTCGGGGCTAAAATTGATGAAAACACTTGTTATAACTAAAATTGCGCTAAGTTTAAGTTTAAAAAAAAAAATGAAAATTACGAATCTAAAGCTGTTAAAATTAACGCGCCTGAAACTGATAAAACCGCTAATTTTCAGATGAAATCGAGGAAAAATGCAAATTTACAAATTAAAATCTAGAAAAAAAACGCTAAAATTCGCTGCAAATGTGCAAATTTGACGCTAAAACGGGTAAAAGCGTTCACAATTAGCCTCCTCGAATATGCGCTTTTCCCAAATTTTAGCAGCGAATTACATATCGCTCTTTCTTTACATTAACAGCGAATTGGTGATGTATTCTTATAATAGCAGCGAATTAGCTCAATATCTCCATTTTAGCCGCGCATTAACGATTTTTTCAATTTTAGCCGTGAAAGCGTCTCCAGAAATCGCGGTTATTAGTGTTTTCTTAATTTTAGCTTTGAACGAGCGCTTTTTCTCAATTATAGCGGCGAATTAGCGCTTTTTACCATTTTGGCAGTGAGTTAGCGTTTTTTTTATCCATTTTAGCAACAAATTAGCGCGGTGTTTCAATTTGAGCAGTAAATTTTAGCTCTCACATTTAGCCACGAATAAGCGCTTCCCCTCAACTTTCAGCAGTAAATCAGCGATGTCTTTACATTTAGCCATGAATTAGCGCTTTTTCTCAATTTCATCCATTGAGGAAGTTGCCCGCAGAAATCACGAATTAGCTGATTTTCCCCCTAATTTAGCGTCGAATTGCGTTTTTCCTTAATTTTAGCGTCAAATTAGCGTTTTTTATCAATTTAGCGTAGAAGTAGCACATTTTCTCAATATTTGCTTTGGATTATAGCACTTTTAGCGGTGAACTCGCAAATTGACCGCGGTTCGAGAAACCACGAACTGGCGCTTTTTTTCAAATTTCAGCGATAAATGAGGGATTTTTCTTAATTTTACCCCAGATAGAGCGCTATTTCCCAATTTATTGTCTCCATTTCAGCCGCGTTTCGACGGTGAACGAGCACTTTTCGTCGGTTTAATTTAGACGTGAATGAACATCTTTTCGCAAAACTTACCCGCGAATCAGCGCTTTTTCTATATTGAAACCACAAAAAGATGAGTGCCTTTTCTCAATTCTCTCCGCAAATGAGCGCTTTTTCACAATTTATGACGCGAATCGGGATTTTTCCTCAATTTTAGCCGAACAATAGTGTTTTTTCTCAATTCTGCCTTGTGCAAGCCCTTTTTTCTTATCTTTTTGTTACGAAAAGGCATCCGTAAACCTCAGATTAGCATATTTTCTTTATTTTGGCTCAGAAGTTGCATCTCGGAACTGTAAAATAATCGTTTTCTCAACTTCACCCGCGGACGAGAACTTATATTCTCAATTTTAGCTGTAAACATTCCTTACAAACGGCTAATTAGCACTTTTTTCGTAATTCTTACCGCGGATCGAGAAACAACGAGCTGGCGCCTTTTCTCAAATTTCAGCCATAAATGAAAGATTTTCCTCAATTTTATCCATGAAACGAGCGCTATTTCTCAATTTTAGCCGTGAATTCGCGTTTTTTCTTCACAATTGTCGACCCAATTCGGCAGTTAACGAGCGCTTTTCGTCAATGTAATTTCTAACGTCTCACAAACTTAGCCAAGAATTCACTTTTTCGATAATTCGCGATTTTTCTCAATTTTGGTGTTTTTTTTCTGAATTCTGGCTTGTGCTAGCTTTTTTTTCCGGATTTTAGCCTTGAAAAGACATCCGTAAACCGCGAGTCAGCATATTTTCTTAATTTTTGCTCGGAAGTTTCATCTTGTAACTGCGAAATAATCGTTTTCCACACTCGCGGACAAGCACTTATTGGCGGCTAAAATTTTAAAAACGCCAATGCGCGGTGCTGAAGGCAATTGCGTGGCTAAAATAGAGGAAACAGCGAATTCGCTGCTAAAATCGAGAAAATTTGCTAATCATAGCGTCTAGAATGAATTAGGAAAATTAATTATAATTAGGCTACTTAGCGGTGAATTTTGAAAAAAAATTGCCAATACCCCAATAAAATTTAGATAAAGCGGTGATTCGCGGATGAAGTGTTGAAAAAGCTCCAACATGCGGCTAAAAATGAAGAAAATCACGATTTAGCGGCTAAAATTAGAAAACAGAAAATTTGCAGCCAAAATTGGAAAAAACTAATTAGCGGCTAAAACTTCAAACGCCATTAGCGGTTTCTGAAAGCAACTTCATAGCTGAAATGGAGAAAAAGGTTAATTCTGGGGCTGGTTCGTGATTAAAATTGGGAAACGTCGCTATTCCGCGGATAAAATTTTTAAAAATCGCGCTGATTCGTGGCTTAAAACTGGTGGAAAGAGCTAAACCGAAGATGAAAATGATGTATCGTGGCTAACATTGAGAAAAAACCGCTAATTTCAATTCAGGAACTGAGAGAACTCGCTAATTAGCGGCTAAAATTGCAAACTTGAGAAAAACTGCTAATTCGCTAATGAAATTAACAATAAGTACTGATTCGCGGATAAAGTATAGAAAAAGCGCTAATTCGCGGCCACAAATGAAGAAATCGCTAATTCGAGTCTAAAATTCAGAAAACGTGCGACGGCAAACTTTGAAGCTAAAAACGGAGAAAAAGTGCTAATTAATAGCTAAAAGTGAAAAAAAGCGCTAATGGCGTGTAATAGCGGTTTGAGCTAAAATGAAGAAAAACGCTAATTTGTGGTTAAATGATTGGAGAGGTGGGGCGATCTGCGGCTGCGTGTTGAGGCTCGTCGGTTGTCGTACCAGCGGCTAGCCTGAAATCCGCACCCGTAACAAAAAAGCCCCCCCCCCCTTAACATGCAATTTCGCGAATATTTACAGCTTCAAATGTTTGCAATGTTATTGAATTGAGGGGGGGGGGCAATTGTTTGATTCACGTGATTTTCTTTTGTTTCAAAAATCCCCCTGACTGTCAGTTATTGAGTCAAATTTGCTATTACTGGTTTCAAACTGACATATATTATAGCCAACATTAATTGGGTTCTAGGTGATAAATTTGCAGTTTTCAGCCTGTGTAATCGCAGTTTTGGACGAAAAGGAAGGGGGGGGGACGAAATTGTTAGATCCAAGCGATTCTGACGATTTCATGGTGAAAATTCGCCAGTATCCTTGTTAAAAACGGTCATTTTTGCTGTGGAAAGTATGTTTCTCGAGTGAAATTTCAAGATTGTTGTGTTTTTTTAAGGGCAAAATTGAGAAAATGTGCTAATTTGACGGTATAAGTGGGAAAACCCGCTAATTCAACTCAAAAATTGTGATTTTAGTAAAAGCGTTCTCGGGACTCAAATTGAAGAAAACGCTTGTAGCAGCTAAAACTGTGTAAAAGGTCCTCAAAAATTGAAAACTTCCAAAGTTTAAACTTGAAAAATAGAATAAAACAAATTAAGTATAAATTAAAAAATTGCAAAGCTTAACAAACATGAAAAAAAACGCTAATTCACGGGTCTAAAACTGTTAAAATGCGCTAATTCCCGGCTAAAATTGAAAAAACGCCAACTCACAAGATTTTTGGGGGCAACATCGGGGCTGAAATTAAGAAAAAACGCTTAATGAACGCGCCTGAAACCGATATAACCGCTAATTTACGGCTGAAATTGAGCGAAAATTGCAAATTTACCTATAAAATCGAGAAAAATTGCTGTAATTCGCACCAAAAATTGAGAAAATGTGCTAATTCGGCGCTAAAATGGAGAAATGCTTATTCGCGCTTGAAATTGGGTAAATGCGTTCTCAAGGCTAAAATTATAAAATACGCTTGTTACAACTAAAATTGTGATGAAGCCCCACAATAATTGAAAAATTGAAAAAAATTGAGATAAAAAAGTAAATTTAAATGAAAAATTCAACAGCTTAACAAAATTGGAAAAAGCGCTAAATCAAGTGTCCAAAACTGTTGAAATGCGTTAATTCACGGTTGCTAATATACGAATAAAATTCTGAAAAGCGCTATTCGCAACAAAATTTGAGGAAATGTGCTAATTCTATGCTAAAATTGAGATGAAACGCTATTTCTTTAGCGTCGAAATAGCGTTTTTTCTAATCTTGGCCTCGAATTAGCACATTTTCACAATTTATGTTGGGATTTCCCCCCCGTCTAAAACTGTTAAAATGCGCTAATTCCCGGCTAAAATTGAAAAAACGCCAACTCACAAGATTTTTGGGGGCAACATCGGGGCTGAAATTAAGAAAAAACGCTTAATGAACGCGCCTGAAACCGATATAACCGCTAATTTACGGCTGAAATTGAGCGAAAATTGCAAATTTACCTATAAAATCGAGAAAAATTGCTGTAATTCGCACCAAAAATTGAGAAAATGTGCTAATTCGGCGCTAAAATGGAGAAATGCTTATTCGCGCTTGAAATTGCGTAAATGCGTTCTCAAGGCTAAAATTATAAAATACGCTTGTTACAACTAAAATTGTGATGAAGCCCCACAATAATTGAAAAATTGAAAAAAATTGAGATAAAAAAGTAAATTTAAATGAAAAATTCAACAGCTTAACAAAATTGGAAAAAGCGCTAAATCAAGTGTCCAAAACTGTTGAAATGCGTTAATTCACGGTTGCTAATATACGAATAAAATTCTGAAAAGCGCTATTCGCAACAAAATTTGAGGAAATGTGCTAATTCTATGCTAAAATTGAGATGAAACGCTATTTCTTTAGCGTCGAAATAGCGTTTTTTCTCAATCTTGGCCTCGAATTAGCACATTTTCACAATTTTTGTTGCGAATAGCGCTTTTCAGGATTTTATTCGTATACTAGCAATTTTTCTAGAGGATTGTTGTGTTTTTCTGGGGCAAAATGTGAAAATGTGCTAATTTGACGCTAAAATTGAGAAAAAACGCTAATTCGACGCAAAAATTGCGGGGAGAAAAGATAACTCGCGCCTGAAATTGAGTAAAAGCGTTCTCGGGGCTAAAATTGATGAAAACGCTTGTTATAACTAAAATTGCGCTAATGCCCCACAAAAATTGAAAACTTCAAAAGTTTAAACTTGAAAAAATTGCACTAAAAATTAATTTTGAACCTAAAAAAATTAAAAGCTTAGCAAAAATGAAGAAAACGCTATGAGTGTGAAAAAAAAAAAAAAAAAAAATGAAAATTACGAATCTAAAGCTGTTAAAACTAACGCGCCTGAAACTGATAAAACCGCTAATTTTCAGATGAATTCGAGGAAAATTGCAAATTCACTAATTAAAATCTAGAAAAAAAACGCTAAAATTCGCGGCAAATGTGCAAATTTGACGCTAAAACGTGTAAAAGCGTTCTCGGGGGCTAAAATTTATTTTAAAAAACGCTTGTAACAGGTAAAATTGTGATGAAGACCCAAAAAAATTGATAAATTCTCGAGTTTTCAAACAATTGAATTAAAAACTCTAAACCACGTGCCTAAAACTGTTAAAATACGTTAATTCACGGTTTAAATTAAGAAAAATTCCTGTTATACTTATAAAATCGAAAAAGCGCTTGTAGACCGCAGCAAAAATTGAAAAAATTAATTAATGTGTTAATTCGACGCTAAAATTGAGAAAAACCGCTATTTCGACGCTAAAATTGAGAAAAACCGCTATTTCGACGCTAAAATTGGTGGGAAAAAGCTGTAATTCGCACCTGAAATTGAGTAAAAGCTTAATAAAATGAAGAAAAATCGCTTAATCCTGCGGCTAAGACTGTTTAAAAGCGATATTTTACGGCTGAAATGAAGAAAAATTGCTAATTGATGGATGAAATTGGGGAAAAAACGCTATAAATCTCAGCACAAATTGAGGAAATGTGCCAATTTCGGTGCTAAAATAAAGACACTGATTCGAGCCTGAAATTGAGAAACAACGTTCTTGGGGCTAAAATCGGGACAAATTCTAATGACGACTAAAGCTCTTCAAAAATTTGAAGTTTAAATAAAAATTATTTGAAAAGAAATTTGAATAAAAAATAAAGCCTAAATTAAAAATTTAAGAGCTTTAAAACAATGTGAATAATCGCCAATTTACAGCTAAAATTAAGAAAACGCCAACTCGCGGATTCTCTTGGGGCAACTGTGGGATTGAAATTGAGAAAAAGCGCTAATTCACGCGGTTAAAATTGGTAAAAAGCGCTAATTTACTGATAAAATCGAAAGAATCACTGGAATTTGCGTTAAAAATTTAGAAAAATTGCTAATTTACGGACAAAATTGGGAAGGAGCAGCCAGACGCTTTCTGATTCGCTTCAACTGAGAAAAAAACGCTAATTCGTGGGGACAGTGCCGATTCGCGGCTAAAATTGTGCTTTGAAAAGCGTTTATTCGCGCTGTTAAAATTGAGAAAAACCCCACACTCGCGGTTTCCGGTGGCAATTTCGTGGCTAAAAATCGATAAAAATTGGTAATTCAACGCTGTACCTAAAATGTATTTTCCTCGTTTTAATTAGCGCGACTGAGGTGTGAGGTGGGGGCGCCTTTCAAGAGATTTCCGCTCCGGCCAACCCCCCCCCCCCCCGATAGGTGTAGGTCCGTCACTGTTTCCAAGGGGAAAAAAGAATCGCGCGTCGCACCGAATTCCCATGTACCAGGCGTTTCCGCCCAAGTGCATGCAGTTTCCAGGGAGGGGGGTGGGGAGGTGTACACTTGTTTTTTATTTCGCGCTAGTCGCTCGAATTTTTATTTGTTTAGTTATTGTTTTTGACTCGCTTTTGCACTCTGAACAAATTGCACAAGTGAACAAAACGCATTATAAAAACACTAGCATAAATACAGTTGAGAAAAAAGACAATAACGCTGAGTTGTGGGGAGGGGAGAAATCACATAATTAAAAGAACAAAATTAAAATTGAATCCACGCGGTAATCACAGAAAAATTGAGTTTTCATAAATAAAAAAAAAGTTTGATTTTTAGCGTTAAATAAGATTTTAGGCTTACATCCTATTATAGCATGCTAATCATATCACAATACTTTCTTTTGCAAGTAAATAAAATAGAAAACCCCACTGAGGGCGCAGTGGGACGGTAGTAAGGGAGTGAAATCGTTGTTTGTTAAAATTTTCGGTAAAATGGAAAATCTTGGGACTCTCGTAGGAACTCACAACAACGTATGAAAACAAAAATAAAACTAATTCAAAGAGGATTCTGTCGATGAATCCGAGGCAGCGGAATTCTCGGTCGGGGCTTTTCGAAAACCAATCAGATTGTCGTGGTCCAAGATCAGCTCGAGGGAACGCAGTACTGGACCGTAAGAAAAAAGAAAGTGAGAAAGTGGTGGGCGAGGGTCGAGGAGGGGGGGGGGTTGAAAAGTCCAAACCTGGAGCACCATCTTGGGGAACGTGGTGAAACATGGTGCGAGGCTCGGGGCCTTTGCACATGGAAATATCGGGGCGTAGAGCTCGCGCTTCCTTGCCGGCAGGACACCAGGGTCGCGCCGCTACCATGGGAACCTATGGGTGGGTAGGGGGGGGGTAAGGTGGTCGAATGAGAGGAGACGGACTTATTGGAGACTTCATTATTGCGTGGTTTTACCTTTCGCAGACTTCTAAATCCTTCTAAATGAACTTGACATTTAGAAGGTGACCACATGTATAAGCATTGGGTTTCGTAGAAATTACGCAAATCCGCCGCTGCCGTAGGCTTATTGTTAATAACTATTTGAGCATCTTTTAGGTCTTCGGCGTTCAGTCTGATAAAAAGAACCCCGAGGACGTCACCAGTCTCGTAACACACCTGAAACGAGGTTTCCAAGTAATGGTCCAATTCTTTATATGCCCAATAAAATGAGCACTTACTCGCACAATTTCGGTATCATAATCGCTACAAAACCAAAATCTGAACCCCTCCATGTTACAAATATAAATTGCGGCCTTAAAACAAAGTTGTTCAATGTCTAAACTACTCTGACGAACAGCAGCGTTCAAGATTCCCTAAATTAAAATAAATAAATTGTGTAGCACACTACACGGATCTTCCACGGAAAAAATAAAACTCACCAGCTTGACCGCTTTAGCGTTGGCGATCATTTCCATCTGAGAATAACTTGAACCGTGAGCCGACACGGGTAGAGCGCAATGAAAACCCGTTCCATTGACATCGTCGTCTTCAACGTCTGTGATTGTCGAAGTGATCTCTTGGTCAACTTCAATATAGCGACGTGTGAATTTGACGGAACAGCCTGGCACGGGTTGATGCCCGAAACCTTTTTCCATTTCTTCCCGCATTTCGTCTAAACAAACAAAAAAACGTGAGGTTCAAGTTTTAAAGGGGGGGGGGGATTAAAATACTCACCCGACAGTTCGAATGGTTTCTGCAGTCGGATAGTGCGGGACGTTGGTTTGATAGGACTAGCAACGGGGTAGCCACTTTTATTTAACGGTTTCAAGGGCGACCAAATATGGCTAACTAAAAAAAAAAAAAAAACGAAACCCGCACCGTTAGTCGGAGAAGAATTACGTTTATTTTATTTTTATAGAACTTGTACCTTTCTTTACGGGAGACTCATGAAGCGAGACACAGGATGGCTTAATAAATATTCCATTCATAAATTTGCCGACGACACGTTCCCTTCTCTCCGCCTCTGATTCATCCCTGGCATTTATTTCCCAATCTGCCATTATTGCCTTTACCTACGAAAAATCGGAACTTTAAAACTAGAAAACAGTCGCGGATCCAGGAAGGGGGCGTGCGGCCTCCCGAGGGCCACGGTAACAAAACAAAGTTATTGGGTGGTCTCATCACAATGATCATTCAGCTTAAGCTTGAAAATCTACCTCGATTCTTTTTTTGAAACATAGACAGGCTTGGCCAACTTTACGTAATCCGACCCACGATGAACGGAATCGTTTGTTTAGCTCCATTTATGGTCATAATATCGTTTGTTTAGCCTCTCAAGCACTTTACACGACAAACTAACTTGGGTACGCGCCGATAGCTTTACGCCTCCCGAGCATATTTTTTCGAAACAAACGAAAAATATGGCTAAACAATCGTAAACAAACGATTTTACATTTAGATTTAAGCTGCTGAACAAACGATTTCGTTATTGTTATAATCCTTCATACATCGTTATAATCCCCTTCACTTCTTCTCCATATGTCTCTTCCACAATTAATTCCTAATTGTTTAATTATAAATAAATAAGTTCATATTTGGAAATTGACTATTTGAATATTTCAATGGCGACGAGGATGGGATCTCGCTGACTTGAACGGAGACGAAGACGGAATGGATAAAAAACGCGTTCAAGTACTAATTAATTGTTTAGCTCCCAAGCATTTCCAGTTGTTAGTCGATCTCGTTGCTCCTGAGAAGCCCTCCACGAAATCCTACAAGGAAATATTAATGAATTTGAAAGAGCACCTTGATCCTACTCCAAATGAATTGATGGAGAAAAACAAATTCTACAGTCGGAACCAACGAGACGGTGAATCAATTCAAATGTACGTAAAAGAGCTAAAAAGTTTAACGTTGAACTGTAATTTCACATGTCCAAATTGCAAAACGCACATCAACGATGTTCATCTCCGCACCCAATTCATACGGGGCCTACTTAATCGAGAAATTCACGCATGTGAACCTGGCACAACACATGTCAGAAAATTTAACGAAAAATGAATCAATCGTTTGTTTACCGTTTGTTTGCGTTTGTTTTGCCAAAATTTTCGTTTGTTTAGCATTCGGAATATGATTTTTTTTTAAAAACAGCATGTGTCGGGCTAAGTTCACGCAACCCGACACATGGGCGGAATCGTTTGTTTCGCGACATGTTCCGTCTCATTATCGTTTGTTTACGTTTGTTTAGCCATAATTTTCGTTTGTTTAGCATTTTGAATTTATATTTTCTTAAAAAATCTGCGTGTGTCGGGCCAAGTTCACGCAACCCGACACATGGGCGGAATCGTTTGTTTCGCGGCATATTCCGTCTCATTATCGTTTGTTTACGTTTTTTTAGCCGAAATTTTCGTTTGTTTAGCATTCGGAATATGATTTTTTAAAAAAAAAACAGCATGTGTCGGGTTGCGTGAACTTAGCCCGACACATGCTGATTTCTTAAGAAAATATAAATTCAAAATGCTAAACAACGAAAATTTCTGCTAAACAAACTTAAACAAACGATAATGAGACGGAATATGCCGCGAAACAAACGATTCCGCTCATGTGTCGGGTTGCATGAACTTAGCCCGACACACGCTGATTTTTTAAGAAAATATAAATTCAAATGCTAAACAAACGAAAATTTCGGCTAAACAAACGTAGACAAACGATAATGAGACGGATATGCCGCGAAACAAACGATTCCGCCCATGTGTCGGGTTGCGTGAACTTAGCCCCACACATACTGTTTTTCGAAAAATTCATACATGAAATGGTAAACAAACGAAAATTTCGGCTAAACAAACGTAAACAAACGATAATGAGACGGAATATGTCGCGAAACAAACGATTCCGCCCATGTGTCGGGTTGCGTGAACTTAGCCCGACACATGCTGTTTAAAAAAAAAATCATATTCCGAATGCTAAACAAACGAAAATTTTGGCAAAACAAACGTAAACAAACGACTGATTCATTTTTCGTTAAATTTTCTGACATGTGTTGTGCCAGGTTCACATGCGTGAGAAATTCGCCAAAAATTGTTGCTCGAGAAAGAATTGACGTTAAAAAAAGCAATAGAAATGGCAATATCAATGGAAACCTCCGAAATAGACGGTAAAAATTTTCATCTGAGTTCTCAATTAAATAAGGTGAGTGCTGAGGTGAGTTAAGAGGTCAACCAAAACTCGCTGGCAGAATGAGCAGGGCGTTGAACGGAAATGTTTCCGCTGTGGGAAAAATTCTCATTTAGCAAATGAGTGTCGCTTTATCAACGCGACTTGCCATAAATGTAAGAAAAAGGGGCATTTAGCCACCGTTTGCAAATCATCCAAAAGTTTCAAGGTTAAATCGACTGAGCATCCGTCGACTGATTCGGAACTGGAATCAGATGACAGCAGAAGTTCCATACATCAAGTTTTCGTTTTAAACAGCTCAGAGACATCCGGAAGGGAGACTGACAAAATCATAGTTAAACCTTTCATAAATGGTCGTAAATGTAAAATGGATTTTGACACGGGAGCAGCCGTTTCCTCCATGTCCCACTCCAAATTTATCAAACGATTTCCTGGAGTTAAAATCGACCGTTCACCTACATTAAGCTCAAAACATACACAGGATCCCCTATCGAGCTAGTGGGGATAGCAAAAGTCAACGTTCACCTCAATGGTATCGACATTTCAGATCGCATGTTCGTGGTTGATGGAGACTATTCTAGTATTTTGGGGCGAGCTTGGATTAGGAAACTTGGAATCACAATTAGCGGTATCAATCAAGTGGTACGCGGTCACGATAGTAATCCTGAAAAACTGAAAACTCGCTTACTCCAAGAATATGATCGCGTGTTTTCAAATAAGGTGGGGTTAATTCCTGAAATTAAAGGAAGACTTAAATTAAAAGAAAATTCTTTTCCAATATTCCTCAAACACCGACTTCCTCCGTACGCCATGAGAGAAAAAATTGAGAAAGAGCTGAATTCTCTGGAAAAAGATGGAATCATAACTAAAATTCCAAATTCTGAGTGGGGAACACCCATAGTGCCAGTCCTAAAACCCGATGGTTCCATTCGTGTCTGTGCCGACTATAAATCAACAGTAAATGACCAGCTACAAAACGAACGCTTATCCTATTCCTCGGATAGAGGAACTTTTCCACAAAATGCGAGGTGGAGTGTTTTTTACAACGTTGGATATCCATAAGGCTTATCTTCATTTGGAAATGGACGATGAAAGCTCCCTCATCCAAGCCATCAGTACTCACGTAGGTACATTCAAAGTAAATCGGTTAATGTTCGGAGTGAAGGTAGCGCCAAATTTGTGGCAACGTTTCATGGACGAAATGCTTACAGGTCTCGAAGGAATCGCTGTTTTCTTCGACGACATTATCATTCATGGCTGCACAATTGCCTAGCAACACAATTACTGAATTGCCCATTTTACAAATTCAACTCGACAGTCTTCCCGTAACTGCCTCAGACATAGCCGACGCCACCTCAAAAGACCCAGATCTACAAAAGCTACTTAAGACTTTACAGAAAGGACTTCCTATTATGGAGCCTGAAGCTTTCAAAGGGCTTGAAAAAGAATTAGCCGTTGAAAGAGGGTGTATCTTCAGAGGTTTACGAGTAGTCATTCCTAAACAAAAACAGCTACTTAATGTTACAAGAATTACATACAGCTCACACAGGCGTCACGAAAATGAAAGAGCTAGCCCGACAATACTGTTGGTGGCCTTCAATTGATAAAGACATTAAAAATTTGGCAGCCTTTTGTAAATCTTGTAATGTCAATGCCAATAATCCACCGAAAACTCAACAGTCGTGGATCACATCCGACTAACCCTGGGAAAGGCTACACGTTGACCACGCTGGTCCATTCATGAACCGGCATTTCCTCATTGTGTTTGACTCTTACTTCAAGTGGGTTGAAATCATCATTTAAAAACGAATTACTAGCTCATCAACCATAGAAAATCTTCGAGAAATCTTTGCTCGGTTCGGACTACCGAAGGTATTAGTTAGCGACAATGGATCAGCATTTACGTCGGCGGAATTTAGGACATTTCTTCGATTAAATGGCATTAACCATTTGCTTTCACCTCCCTACCATCCATCTTCCAACGGACTTGCAGAACGGTACGTTCAAACAGTCAAAAGGAAATTGAGAGCAATGGCTAATGAGCCAGGTGACTTACACACAAAATTATGTCGAATTTTGATGCAATTGAGGAAAGTGCCACACATGACCACAGGCAAAAGTGCAGCACAGATGCTTTTGAAAAATGATATCAGAGTTCGACTTGATCTTTTGAAGGAAAACCGCGAAAACCGGAGTGATCAAACAGCGTCAAGCCCTAAGCGTTCTTGCAATGTTGGAGACGAAGTAACAGCTAGGAATTTTTCGATTACGACAAAATGGAAATTCGGAAAAATTGTCGGGAAGGTAGGAAATTCACTCTATGATGTTGAAATCAACGGGAAGATTCATCGCCGACACATTGATCATCTTCGACGAATACCTAACTCTCCAATTAGAAGTCAGCGAACAATTCGGCCAGGAAAGGTTACCAAAACAAAGTGTCCACCTACTAGATCCAAGGATTTCGACGAAGATGCATCTTTCTTCATATTTCGACCAAGACCTCCCAATGCTATTTCGAATGAAGACACCTTTCAGCCTTTTACAGCAGAGGAAAGAGAAAGCATAGGCTCCAACCAAGAACTTCGCGAAGCAACAATCGACGAACTGCGAAGATCAACACGGATAAAAAGAAAACCCGATTGGCTCCGTTATTGAACCTCAACCGTCTTGTTTATTTTTCCTTCCCCTATAACTATTTCTGTGGCCTCGGCAGCTCCTCAAAGTTGTGCGAAATGGAGATTTTTAATTTTGCAATAAAAGTAAACCAGCACTTGCCCATACTAAATCTGCGCCTATCGACTTCCCATGGATCGGAAAAACTTCTTCAAAGTGCCCATTTCAAAATACTTGATTTCATATACTTAATTTCAATACTTAATCATTTCAAAATACGAAAATCCCCTCGGGCCGCTCGGCGGTATGGAAGAAGACACGTCGAATGAACCCATTGCCCCGTTACTCGATGATACATCAGGTGAGCCCGACCCATTCACGGTAATCATGGGGGATCCTAACGATAAAGAATAGCAGCAGTCACCCACAACAAATACAAGAAAAACCACCCGTGCAAATGGCTCGCAATCTCAGAGGTTGTGAATACTATTTAAGCATCAAACAGCGAACCGGAAAAAAGGATACCGCTCCTGACCAAACGCTAAACATCAAGGAAAAAAGCGCCACCAATGGGCCGAGTCCTAGGAAAAACCTCCCATCAGGTTCATACGCTGAGGCAACAAAGGCGAAATTCAACAATTCTGACGAAAGTCCTTCCTTCAACGCCAGCAATCAAACAACTGAAAATATATTCTCTACTATCCTAAAATCAGTTATGGAATCCATACAACCTTATGTCCCTCAAATCATCTCCTATGTGCTCAAATTCTTCTCAAACTATGAACGTTTAAACAACAAGCTTACACAACTCATCAACTCGCTTCTGCGAACAAATCAACCGCTATAGCCCTACACCACATCAAAATTCTCAACTGGAACGCAAACGGCATCATAGGAAAACTCGACGAGCTACAAATTTTCCTTGAAAAACATTCGATATCCATAGCATGCATTACTGAAACGCGTCTCAAAGAAACGGATACCTTGAAAGTGATAGGCTATAAAACTTATCGATACGATCGACTGGAAGGCAGGTCGTGGGGCGGCGTTGCTATACTCGTAAAAAAAATGTCCCACATACTACAAACTCCCGTCCACACATCGATAATTTGGAGGCCGTAGGCATAGAACTCCACTCTATTCCCAAAATACACATCACAACCGTGTATAGACCACCAAATAAGCGACTATCCGAGAACTCCTTCCTGAGGCTATTGGACTTCAACCGCCAAATATTGTTTGGCGATCTCAACGCAAAGAACGTAGCATGGGGGTGCAGACAAACAAATATGGCTGGTAATTTGCTTTTAAATTTATCATCTCGACAAAACTTCAATGTAATCCCACCAGACGAACCCACCTTCTTCCGGCCTAACGTACAACCAGACATACTAGATATCGCCATTTCTATAGGACTTTCACTGCCTGTCTCTTCAAAAACTGTTACTGAACTAAGCTCTGACCACTCCCCAACAGTAACTTCGTTTCATTCTCCAATAAGCCATCAAAATCGACTTAAACTCATCACGGGCCCCATCGATTGGTCCAATTACAAAGCCTATGTTAATCTTCACACCAACATAAATCACAGACTACGAAATACTGAAGAAGTCGACAAAGCCATCGGGGAATTTACCTCTACCATCGAGAAAGCTGTGAAAGCCTCTACTATTCTTACAACCCCGAGAAAATCGTTCAAGTTCGTTGAATCGATCCCAACTTTCATACTGGCAAAAATAAAACGAAAAAATTATTTGAAAAGGCAGTGGGCAACAATTCAGGCTGTCTCACCTAAAAACTGAAGTCAACCGTCTACAGAAGGAAATCCAATCGGAATTAGAACAACACCGCTGCGATAGATACGCCAAGTATCTGGAAAACATACACCCGTCGGACAATTCTCTATGGAAAGCCACGAGACAACTCGTCAGGAAAACGAACGATATCCCGCAAATTCGACACAACGACAGGATTATCACGAGCGACGAAGACAAGTGTGCCGCATTCGCTGAGTACCTCGAAAAAAGTGTTCTCAGAAACATCCTCTTCTACCAGTTCTGATTAGTGATTTCGTTAACCTCCCTCAGCAGTCTGTCGAACTAACACTCGAGTTCATAAAGCCCGACGAGATATTCGAACTGATCAAAAACATTTCAGTGAAAAAAAAAACCTGGGAAGGATGGCATCCCACCGAATTTGATTCGTAATCTGCCAAATAAAGGAGTAATGAACATACTAAACATCTTCAACAAGTGTCTAAAACTGAGTTATTTCCCGACATCGTGGAAAACCGCCGAAATCATCGTATTTTCGAAGCCTGGGAAGAGCAAAGAGCTAGTTCAAAACTACCGACCTATCAGCCTCTTGCCTGTCTTAGCGAAACTATTCGAAAAATGCATACAACGTAGACTAGCGAAGCACACGGAAGGTCTTATCCCTCAGCAGCAATTTGGATTCCTCCCGAGGCACTCAGCTACTCACCAAGCCTACCGGCTCACAGAAGATATAATAAAAGGATTAGAGAACAAGGAGCATACGGTCGGTATTTTCTTAGATCTCGAAAAAGCGTTCGATAAGGTTTGGCATGTCGGAATCAAGTATAAATTGAAAAAAGCGGGACTGCCAAAATATCTCTATGAAATTATATCTTCATTCCTAACCGAAAGATACTTCTACGTAAGAATCAACAACACTACATCGAGGCAGCTACCGATACTCGCCGGAACTCCCCAGGGATCGGTTCTTTCGCCAATGTTATTTAACTTGTACATAAGTGACTTCCCAAGTACACCAAATGTCGAGCACGCTATCTTCGCAGATGACACTGTCTTATACTCCTCGAACAAAGACATCGATGAAGCACGAAACTCAGAACAAGGAGCACTTGAGAAGGTCGCACTATACATGAATAAGTGGAAGATAATACTAAATTCAGCTAAATGCCAGGCCAAGGTATTTACTCTCCGCTTCCCAAAGGAACCTACCGAACTAAGCATAGGCAACAGCATCGTAAAATGGAAAGACAAAAAGCAATCTGTGCGCTACCTCGGGATTCATTTAGACAGAAGGCTAACCTGGGAGAAACACATAACCAACAAAATCAGAGATAGATATTTGAGACTGCGGCTACTCTACCCCATCCTAAACAGAAAAAACAATATAAAATCACGGTTCTGTACGATGGTATACACGTTGCTAATCCGCCCTCTAATATTGTACGGCAGTGAGATATGGGGAGCAGCAGCTTACTGAAATTTGTAGTAGTGAAACGCACTCTATTCGACAGTGACGACAGCCAGCTGCCGGAGCGATATCTTTTGATGCTCAGGCGAGCGTTCACATTCAGTTCCGCTTCAGATGAAGTTTCAATTATTTTTAGCATGTTGAAATTCGCAAGGATTGCTTGAATGAGGAAGTAACACATTTTCCAAAATCATGCCGTCGTGATAGCTTGGTTACTAAAATTCATGAAAACACGATCCGTTCAAATAAAATCAGGCCCTATATTTTTTTTATTAATTTTTAAAACTATTGGGTTGCGGGACCCATTTGAAAAAGGCTAGATAGACTGATGACGTAATAACAGCATTCGCATAACCTTCACAATAGCTTCCCACAAATCAAACAATAGGACTTAAAAGAAATGGGAAGGACAAGAAGGGGCAAGACATGATAACAGCCTCGATGCGGATGGTTGGGAGGGGTCACAACCCCTTAACTACGTCACGAGTCACAGTCCGGCCGTTTAAGGTAACAAAAAAAATTGGCAAGTTTTATTATTTCGCTATAAGTCGAAATCAATCATTTACGCACTGATATTCAATTCCTGGTCATATTAAGTAATTTTTTTTTTTTTTTTGAAAAAAAATGTTTCCAGCGATTTTTATTTTGTATGTTACTTTCTCATTTCATGCCTGAAATACGAATTTTCTTGATTTCGATCTCTAAAAACTAATTTTGCGGATTTTTCTCAATAAAAAATGTGTCGAGCCCACTAAAAAAATCAATTCACGGATTTTTGTTGCTATTAAAGAAAAAGGTGCGGATTTTACTCACTCAACAAGCAACTTTGGGGATTTTAATCGCCAGTTAACCATCATTTTCGCTTGGTGGTCCGAATCAGATCGATCTCCGAATTGGACCACCCAGCGAAATTGATTTGCTGGCAACGAAAATCGCTGAAATTACTTTTTCAGTTAGTAAAATCCGAGAAATTCACGCGTTAAATATGCCACGCCTAAGTCAAAATGTCACGTCAAGGTCAAAATGTACGCGAAACGTCAGATGAGTGAGAGAAAAACTGTTCCGAACGCAACATTGGGGGGAAACACTAACGCGAATCGCCAATTTCAAGGCATTGAAATATCAAAAAATTAAGAAAACTCAAAGGCCGGAGAAATGAGGGGGGGGGGAAAACAGGTGGAGGAGGAAGACAAAGGGTTCTTATGTCTTACGGCTAGCACTGCCGAGTTTTGGACACGACGAACCAAAAAATCAGCGCTTTCTCATGAGAGCTTTCTTGATTAAGGCAAAGCTCCAAAGCACAGTGAAACTTCAAAAAAAAAAAAGACCCATGTGTGGCCCAACCACAAAAGGCCACCACAAAAATCTACAATTTTGTCATGAATTTGACAAATCATTAATAAAAATAACAATTTCCTCTTGAAACTCACAACTTCATCATAAATTAACGAGAAAATTTACGACTTCCTCTCAAAATTTAAATTTCCTATTCAAACTAACAATTTCGTTATAAAATTGAAAATTCACTCAAAAATGACAATTTCCGCATTAAATTGACATTTCCTCATTAAATTGACCCCCATAAAATTCACTATTTCCTTATGAGACTGACGATTTGCTCATAAAATCGACACTTTCCCTCATAAAATCAACCGTTAGCTCATAAGCTTAAGAATTCCTATAAAATTGCCAGTTTTCTCATAAAACAGACAATATTCTATTATGAAATGGACAATTTCACCATGGAATTGCATTTTTGGAGAGGCGTTGTGTATAAATTTTGCCCTCGACATGGCATTTCGCGTACATCCCAAAGCCTCAAATTGAATGTGACACACCGTCCACTGCACGCTTAGCAACAGTGAATTCAATTTATGTCTATTTGAATGTACGCTCGATGTCGCTCGTTGTAGCGCCGCTCGAAAACGCTTCCAGTGGACGACCGGCCTAAAACTTAGGAAGTTTTCAATTTTTGTGGGCCTTTTACATAATTTTAGCTGTAACAAGCGTTTTCTATAAGTTTAGTCCCGGGAACGCTTTTACTCAATTTCAGGCGCGAATTGTTTTCCCCTCCCACGCAATTTTAGCGTCTATTTAGCGTTTTTTCTCAATTTCAGCGTCAATTTAGCACATTTTCTCAATTATGCTGAGATTAATTGACATTAAAAATTAAAGCTGAACATTTTGCCCTTGAAAAACACAACAATTTTGAAATTCCACTCGAGAAACATACTTTCCACAGCAAATATGACCAGTTTTAGCAAGGATACTGCGATTTTCGACATGTAATCGTTAAAGTCGCTTGGAAACTAACAATTCCGCTCCTACCCCTTTTCCCATCTAGGCTGAAAACTGAAAATTTATACCCCAGAACCTGACTAGTTTGGCTATAATACTTCACTTTGAAACCAGAAATAGCAAATTTGACTCAATTACGGGCAGTCAGGGAGGGTTTTCTAAAAAATCAATCAATTTCACCCTCGTAAACTCCCCCCCTCGCCCACTAAAATCGTTTTTTTGCGAAAAAAAAAAAAAAACTTTGGTGGGTGCGGCCAACTCCACGTAATCCGACCCATGAACGGAATCGTTTTTTTAGCGGCATATCTGGACGTAAACTGGTTTGTTTAGCATTTTAAAACTATTTTTCCAAGAAACGCTGCATTAAACACACACAAAATGTAGCTATACAATGGCCAAAATTATGAAGTTTTCAATTTTTTTTTAAAAAGTAATGTTACGAAATTCGAAACAAACGAAAACTATTGCTAAACAAAAGATTTTAAGCCCTAACATGCCGCTAAACAAACAATTTCGGTCATGGGTCGGAAAGAGTGAAGCTAGTCGCACCCAAGTTTGTTTCTTGTTTGAAAGTGTTCAAGGGGGCTAAAAAAACGCAAATTTCAGCTAAACAAAAGAAAATCACGTAAATCTAGCCAATAGTCCTTGAAGTGGCAAAGATTTGAAGCTGTAAATATTCGCTAAATTGCATGTTTAGGGGGCCTTTATTGTTGCGGGTGCGGACTCCAAGCTAGTCGCTGGTACGATGACGACTGACGAGCCTCAACACGCCCACCCCTCCACTCATTAATGCCACAAATTAGCGTTTCTCTTCATTTTAGCTCAAATCGCTAATTCGTCATTAGCGACATTTTTTCACTTTTAGCTATCAATTAGCACCTTTTCTCCATTTTTAGCCACGAAGTTACCACCGCAAATGGACGTTTTCTGAATTTTAGACTCGAATTAGCGATTTCTTCATTTGTAGCCGCGAATTAGCGCTTTTTCTACACTTTATCAACAAACCAGCACTTATTCTCAACTTTCCTAGCGAATTATAAGTTTTTCTCAAGTTTGGCTCGGAGTATTGTTTCTCCTAATTTTAGCCGCTAATTATTGATTTCTCTCAATTCCTGATTTTGAATTACCTAGCGTTTTTTCTGAATGTCAGCCACGATTCATCGTTTTTACCTTCGATTTTGCTATTTTCATCACTTTTAAGCCGCGACTCTGCGCAATTTATTTATTTCTAATCCGCGAATAAGCGTCATTTCCCAATTTTAATCACGAATCAGCCATTTTTCTCAATTTCAGCCCCGGAATTAACCTTTTTCTCCATTTTAGCCTTGAAGTTACCTTCAGAAACGCGGCGAATTGGCCTTTTACATTTTAGCCACGAATTAGATTTTTTTCTCAATTTTAGCTGCAAATTAGTGGTTTTCTAATTTTTGCCGCTAAATAGTGATTTTCATCATTTTTAGCCGCGTGTTAGAGCTTTTTCAACACTTCATTCGCGAATCATCGCTTTATTTAAATTATATTGGGGAATTGGCAATTTTTTCAAAATTCAGCCGCTAAGTACATAGCATTTTCCAAATTAATGCTAGCCGCTATGATTACATTTTTTTTTCAATTTTAGCCGCGATTTAATGGGGTTTTCTTAATTTTAGCAGCGAATTCGCTTTTTCCTCTATTTTAACCACGCACGCTTCAGCACCGCGTATTGGCGTTTTCAAAATTTTAGCCGTAAATTGGAGTTTTTCTCGAATATGTAGACACAAATTACTGGATTTCTCATTTTAGCCGCTGATTAGTTATTTTCAGGATTTTTAACCGAATACTAGTGCCTCTTCTACATTCTATCCACGAATCAGCGCTTTTTCTTTCTTAATTTTAGTTTCTAATGAACGTTTTTTCTCAATTTTAGCTGCGATTTAGCGTTTTGCTCCAGGGAATTCACGCCTTTTCTCACTTGTATCCTTGTCATTTTTCAAACTTCGTGCCCCAAATTAGCGTTTTTCTTAATTTAAACGGCGATTTATTTTTACTTGTAGCCTTGGATTGTCGCTTTTTCCCCAGTTTGAGATGTGGACTTGAACAGTTGAATCAAGAACAGCAGATTAGCAGATATGGCGAATACTCTGCTCCCATACACTGCAAATCAGCTAGAGGAGCTGAACAAACAAACCTTTTGGCTAAACGAACCAAAAGGCTAAACAAACGCAAACAAACGAATTTAGGCCCTGATATGTCGCTAAATAAACAATGTCGGTCATAAGACCCATCTATTTTGTTTAAAATCATGTTTCGAAATGCTAAACAACCGATTTTGGCTAAACAAACGTTAATTTGGACTGGAGATTGCGCTAAACAAACGATTTCATTCATGGTTGGGGCTACGTGAAGTTAGCCGCAACGGACGAAAAGTTTGGCTAAACAGACGAATAGGACCGTTTTCGCGGCTTTAATGCGGTATGGGTCGGGTCCACGCCAGGTTCACACTCGTGGAATTTTGCGGCTAAGATATCAAAGAAATTGCCTATTCACGGCTAAAATGAGAAATAGCGCACATTCGAGTTTGTCAAAAAGGGTTTATTCGCGTTGAAATTAAACTGACAAAAAATGGTCGTTCCATCCGAAAGTGCGGCTAAAATGGAGGATAAAACACCAATTCACGGCTGAAATTGTGAAATAGCGCTCACTCACGGGTAAAAACTGAGGAAAATCCTTCATGTAGGGCTTAAATGTGAGAAAAGGCGCCAATTCGTGGTCAAAATTGCGAAAAAGTGCTAATTGGCCTTTGTTAAGCCAAGTTTGCACCTAAAATTGACAAAAATCGCGAATTAACACATGCGTTTTTGAAAAAGCGCTCATTCACGTGCTCGTCCGCGGGCGTGGAAAACGATTATTTCGCAGTTAAAAGATGAAACTTCCGAGCAAAAATTAAGAAAATATGCTGACTCGCGGTTTACGGATGTCTTTTCAAGGCTAAAATCTGGAAAAAAGGCTTGCACAGGCCAGAATTCAGAAAAAAAAAAAAAAAAACCTCCGATGCGCGTCACAAATTGAGAAAAATACATTCATCATTTGTAGTTTAAATAGTGAAAAAGGGCTAATTCGCGGATAAGTTTGTGAGACGTTCATTCATGTCTAAATAAAATTGACGAAAAGTGTTTGTTAATTACCAAATTGGGGCGAAAATTGAGAAAAAACGCCAATTTCCGGCTAAAATTGAGAAATAGAGCTCATTCACGGATAGAATTGAGGAAAATCTCTCATTTATGGCGTGCGGTTTCTCGATCCGCGGTCAGCATTACGAAAAAGTGCTAATTAACCGTTTGTAAGGAATTTTTGCAGCTAAATTTGAGAAAAAGGGCTCGTATTGAGGGCTCAAATTGAGGTAAAGGTGCTCTTTCACAGCTGAAATTGACTGAAAGCACCTACTCGCGGTTTAGTGATTCCAAATCCAAGCTGAAAATACAACAATAAAGTAAAAAAGGGGTAAGTTCACGGTTTATTGAGACCTTTTTCGCGGCTAAAATTAATTAAAACGGCTAGTTTTCAAGGTAGTGAGGAAAGACGCTTATTTGCAGCTAAAATTAAGGAAAAAACGCAAATTCGCGGATAAATTTAAATAATAGTGCTCATTCAGGAGTGAAATTATTGATAAAAAAAACGCCGTGTACCCCACCACCACCCCACCTACTAAAATTGTACTCGTGAAGTTCGACTTACCATTGTGCTCAGCTCGACCGGTTTCTTGATTTTCTCCTCGCTGTCGGCAATTTTTTTCTCGTCCACCTCAACAACACTCGGCGGTGACGTTTCCTCCTCGGGGCGAATATTTTCATTGTCCATCGCAATATCTTCGTCGCTACGGAATTCGTACATTTTATCGGCCAAACACCGGCGACGAAATAACTTAAACTTAGGTTCACAGCTCAGATCGTCAGTTTCCATAAAGTCGTACACCTGAGACATGAGAAAATATTGAGTTAAACGTCGGACAACATTTTTAAAAAATCGATTAAAAACTTACATTTTCAGCCTTTTCGATCATTTTGACTGACTTAGATTTATCCGAAAGTAAATTAGAAAATCCTAAAGAACGAGTATTGGACGAGAACCAACGCTGCTTCGGTTTTTTGACTTCGTGGGACATTAAAGCAGCTACCAAATCGCTACACCGCTTATCCATTTGACCTTTTCTTGACGACTTGCACTTCTAGAAAATTTAAAATTAATTAATTCCAAGTAGTTTTAGAGGAGGGAAACCAATTAAAAATCTTACCAGCGTATTGTACTTTTGTATGTGCCTCTGAAGGGCGTATTGTAAATAGAGGGGTAGTTGAGAGATTTCTACTTGAAACAACAATCTTGGTTCACCGAGTTTTTTTACTAGGAGTTGCGTCATGTTGCAGGCCCAGTCATCCGAAACGAATACCGAATAACATCTATCCCTTAAAAAACTATAGCTAAGCCTGGGGGGGGGGGGCGAACGTCGGTTAGTACGTAAGCGAAGGTAAAAAAAAGTGCGCTTTGATTTTACCCACCTGTTAACGAGAGAAGATTCCAATGTTTCGCTACTACGAATCCCGCTTTCAACTGAGACGGACAGCGAGTGAAGAAAGGCCCCAGTATTGAACACCATTCGACTTCCAGACGCCAAACAAATATTGGGATCGAATGGATAAACGTGTGGAGCGTTGAATTGCGTGTGGACGGTGAGGCCGTGCCTCATGCACGACAGACCCACGCCACAATCCCAGCCAGCAGCCATTTCTGAGGTGATAAAGGGGCAAATGAAATGAGTGAGAGTTGTTGGCCAATGCACGACTAAAAAAAAAAAAAAAAAGTAGGACGAACCTTCTTCATCAAATGACGCCGCGACGGCTCTGCATTTTTCGCAGCCGGTCAAACAGGGTAAAGTTGTTAATGTGATGTAAGTCGAACTTTTACACTCGGTCTCAAGTCCCCAGCCGTCGAAAAATTCGGAGGTTCTGTAAAAATAAAAGAAGAGGAGGGGGGGGTTAAGGCGCCGTGTAAACTATGCGGCGACGGAAATAATACCCCTGACAAGTGCCGTAAACTAAAAGTCGTTCGTTGTCGTTAGGCCATTGAAGAATACCAATGCTAAGCATTTCAGTTACAACGTTACCGTCAAACAACTGCACTTCGCCGATTTTCGCCGCGGCACGTCCAGGTCGGAAGAGCCAGAAGTGAAGACGATACCTTGAATGGAATCATTCGAATTATTAGATCCGTAATAAAAAAAAAGTTAACGGGCGAAAAACAAACCTGTACGACATGGTGGGGTAGAAATCAGAGGCAGAATCAGTCAGGTAGGTGTACGTCAAAAGGATTTGGCCGCATCTTGTAGCACCCATCAATATGTGACTAATGAGACAAAAAAGTATGGAACAAAAAAAAAAAATTAAATATAAAATAGCAATGAAACTAGCCAACAAGGGTTCGTAAATCACCACAATTGAAAATACGTGGCGCACATCGAGTCAAAGACCAGCAACTCAGTGATTTCGTCCTCTCAAGCCCCTCCCTTCATCATTTTTTAAAGGAAATCATGCATTCTTCAAAGAATCGTGAAATTCGAACCCAGAATTCATAACTAGGGTCCTTGCACAATAAATGTGTGCAATATTTTGACTTTACCCTACATGTTCAATATATTGCGCAATTTTGGGGGGTTACCTTATTTTTCAGATGCCTGCATATAAAAATTGTTAACACAATATATTGTGCTACCCATACACGTTCAATTTTATTATGCAACCCCTATAATTTCACAATACTTATTGTGCGTGCATGGGCCGCTTAATACCTACAAACTGGAAGTTGTCGCTCACATTCTGATTTCTGAAACATTTTCGTGCTTTTTTACTCCATCAAAGGTCAAATTTCAAAGGTTTGGCTCACTCAAAACCCCATTTTACGGGTTTAGCTCAATTAAAACAATATTTTGCGATTTTGGATCCTTCAAAACCAAGTTTTGCTGGGTGTTGCTCTTTCTGAATCCAAATTTCGCGAACCTAGCTCATTCAAAACCGAAATTCACGGATTTGGCTTGGTCAAAACGATTTTTTTTTGTCACTTATAAACAAAAAAATGAATAGGATTTTTCTCTCATTCAAAACAGAGAAATTGGCTCCTTCAAACCCAAATTTGTTGGTTTTGCCCTCCAGCATAGGAATAAAACCTGTCCAGTTTGTTTTAAATTTGTTGTCGATGATAGAAAATAGCACGACTAAATTCGAACATTGACTTATTTCGACAATTTGCTCTTTGAAAATACCTAAACAGGCGATTCCTGCCCTGAAAATGGCCAAACTGGCCATTCGCACCTAGAAAATGGCTAAATTGACAATTCGTGCCCTAAAAATAGCAAAACTTGCGATTAACGTATTAAAAAATGGCATACTCATGCCGGCAATTCACACAAACTGCTCTAAAAATGGCCAAATTGATCACTTGCGCCCTACATCAGGGCCCAAACGGGCCTTCAAATTGGG
Organism: Corythucha ciliata; assembly: GCA_038030265.1. NCBI lineage: Eukaryota > Metazoa > Arthropoda > Insecta > Hemiptera > Tingidae > Corythucha > Corythucha ciliata. The sequence goes on along the minus strand of CM075942.1, from coordinate 6,958,975 downwards.
TGTCTGCACACAAAAACCGGTCAATCACAGCTATTCGCGGCTTAAAACGATATTACTCGCCACTGGCGTTTGAACACCGAACAAGAGCTGTCCCCACCCAACCAACTGATCCTTAAAGCCTGAGCCTTAAAAAAAAACCCCTAAATTAGACGATTCCTACCCCGAAAAATGGCCAAACTGACCATTCGCAAATCCTAAAAATGGTCAACCTGGCAATTCCCTCTCTCAAAACAATTTAACTGACCGTGCGGACCCTAAAATGGCAAAATTGACGATTCGTGTCATGAAAATATCACATAACCCAGGACTCAAACCCGACCGAGCGATGGCAGGGGAGGGGAGTATCAAGCCCCCCCCCCATCGCACCCCTCCAGCAGTTGCGACGTTGGCTTTTCAAGCAGGTAACTGTCATTTCTCGTCTTTTATTGGAAGTCCGCGCGGAAGACGCAGAGAGATAACCGAGTAAAGACAGTCACCTCACTGAGCCGCTTTCCTTATTATATTTCTGCGGCTATTTCTCTCAATTTTACTGCGAATCGCCGGTAGAATTGGAAAGTTTTTCCTCAATTTTAGCTGTGATTTAAGCGCTTTTCATCAATTCTATCCGCGAAAGCGATTTTTATAACGTTAGCTACGAATTGGTGATTTTTTTCACTTTCACCGTTGAATTAGCGTGTTTTCATAATTTTAGCCACGGACTCGACCCAAGAACAGCACATTGGCGATTTTCACAATTACAGCCGTCAAGCGACTTAGCGACAAATGGCCATTTTTCGGGATAAATTTCAGGATAATTCTGTTTTTTCCAAGTGCGAAATGTTAAGCTTTAATGCTAATTCGCCAATTTGAAAGGTCAAATTGACGCTTTCCTATTGCAGCTGGTTTCGAATTAAGACAAGTACCCCCATCCCCTTCTTCAGAAGGGAGGGCAGCTGCTCATTAGTCCTTTGCTGTGGTTAGACCTTTCCTGTGGTTGGACCTTTGCTGTTGTCTGATCTTTGATGTGGTCGGTCAGTCTTCTGCTGTGGTTGTGGTTTTACTGTGGCCGGACCTTTGCCGTTGTTGGATGTTTGCTGTGGTTGGATCTTTGCTGTGGTTGAACCTTTTCTGTGGTTAGACCTTTGCTGTGGTCGAAAATTTGCCGTGGTTGGATGTTTGCTGTGGTCGAATCTTTGCTGTGGTCGGATCTTCGATGTGGTCGGACCTTTGCTGTGGTCGAATCTTTGCTGTGATGTTACCTTTCCTGTGGTTGGACTTTGCTGTGGTTGGATCTTTGCTGTGGTTGGATCTTTGCTGTGGTTGTACCTTTTCTGTGGTTGGATCTTTACTGTGGTCGGATCTTTGCTGTGGTGTTACCTTTCCTGTGGTTGGACTTTGCTGTGGTTGGACTTTGCTGTGGTTGGATCTTTGCTGTGGTTGGATCTTTACTGTGGTCGGATCTTTGCTGTGGTCGGACCTTTGCTGTGGTTCAACCTTTTCTGTGGTCGAACCTTTTCTGTGGTCGGACCTTTGCCGTGGTTAGGGAATTGCTGTGGTTGTGGTTTTGGACATTTGGGGTGGTTGGACCTATTCTGTGGCCGGACCTTTGCCGTTGTTGGATGTTTGCTGTGGTTGGACCTTTGCTGTGGTTGAACCTTTTTTGTTTTCGGACCTTTGCTGTGATGAACCTTTTCTTTGGTTGAACCTTTTCTGTGGTTGGGCCTTTGCTGCGGTTGGACCTTTGCTGTGGTTAGACCTTTGCTGTGGTTGGATGTTTGCTGTGGTTGAACCTTTTCTGTGGTTGAACCTTTTCTGTGGCCGGATCTTTGCTGTGGTTGTACCTTTTCTGTGGTTGGATCTTTGCTGTGGTCGGACCTTTCCTGTGGTTAGACCTTTCCTGTGGTTGGACCTTTTCTGTGGCCGGAACTTTGCCGTGGTTGGATGTTTGCTGTGGTTGAACCATTTCTGTAGTCGGACCTTCGCTGTGGCCGGATCTTTGCTGTGGTTGTACCTTTTCTGTGGTTGGACTTTGCTGTGGTTGGATCTTTGCTGTGGTTGGATCTTTACTGTGGTCGGATCTTTGCTGTGGTCGGATCTTTGCTGTGGTCGGACCTTTGCTGTGGTTGAACCTTTTCTGTGGTCGGACCTTTGCCGTGGTTAGGGATTTGCTGTGGTTGTGGTTTTGGACATTTGGGGTGGTTGGACCTATTCTGTGGCCGGACCTTTGCCGTGGTTGGATGTTTGCTGTGGTTGGACCTTTGCTGTGGTTGAACCTTTTTGTTTTCGGACCTTTGCTGTGATGAACCTTTTCTTTGGTTGAACCTTTTCTGTGGTTGGACCTTTTCTGTGGTTGAACCTTTTCTGTGGTCGGACCTTCGCTGTGGTCGAACGTTTTCTGTGGTCGGACCTTTGCCGTGGTTAGGGATTTGCTGTAGTTGGACATTTGCTGTGGTTGGATTCTGGCGGTTGTGACTTCACTGTGCTTGTAGGATTTGCTGTGGTTGTGCTTTTGGACATACGGGGTGGCTGGAGCTTCGCTGTGGTTGAGCCTTATTGGGCGGTTGAAGCTTTTACTGTGGCTTCACCGGGTGTTCTTTGTGGTTTTGGAGTTTGTCGTCAAAGTGGACCATTATCGACCTGAGTCAACGGGCGTGGCCCGGTTTGATAACCCGGTCTTGCCCGTGCTGTGTATTTCACGTCTCACTGATATTTTCACCTTCCTACAATGGAAAATGGTCACGTTTAATTGACCTCTAACCCATTAGTCCGACCCAATATAGGGACAAGTCACAAACCGAGTTTGAGAGTTTGGTAGTGGTTGGAGCTTTACTGTAATTGTATGCAGGCTTGTCGCAAAAAAAAAATTGAGATACAAGCACAGTTTCGGGGACTTAAAAATAATTCAACCCAATTATACTAAAACTGTTTTCGTTATAATGGGTTAGGGGGCGTGAGTTTTATTCCTGGGCCAGAACAATCGCTCTACGGCTCTGAGCACCAAAAGTCAACACTTTTTTCCCCCATTTAAAGCGTTATTGTCACATCTTATTGAGTATTTTAAACGCTCCTGTCGGGTCAGTGGTTTGTTCTTGCCTAAAAATAAATAAAAACCCGAGACACTCTCGTACTTGAATCTCCCAAATTGAATTCCTCAACTCAAACAACCAAACGTCAAGACACAATGAAAACAAATTCAACTTACTTCCCCAAATTGGGCATCGTATCCTTCAAATTGAAAATGAGTCGCTCGGGCACTCTGTCGAACAGTTGTCTGGCCGGTTCCCTCGTCAAAGCGACGCCTCGAATAAACTCCCCCAGTGTTTCGCGATTCTGCAATTTTTGAAGAAGATTGCCCTGACGATACTTGCGATTTCGAGACGACGTCGTTGTCATCATTGACGACGACGACGACTGACGTCGATGTATTGTCGAGTGCATGACTGGAGTCGGTTGTCCAAGAGGCATAGTTTGCAAGAAAATACGATGGTAATTCCGGGCCGGGGTGGAGGAAGAATAATAAAAATAAAAAGTACGAAATAAGGACCCTCGAAGGGACTCGCTATGAGGTAAACATTGTCAAAACTGGACGTTCAAAACGCTCCGGAAAAATCAGATACGACCCGACTTGTTCGGTTTTGTCATAAAACTACTGCTCATTGTGGCCGAGTAGTTAAAAAAAAAAGGAAAATAAAACTACTAAAACACTATAAAATTCGCGTAAAAACGTCCGCAGTTGAAATCATCGAGTTTCAAGTTCTCGGCTGCGATTCTTCCTGGGACTACAAAGTGTTGCCAACCTTTGAGCTTGTGGTTGACAGAGGAAATTAAGATAAAAACCGGTTTATTTCCGCAGAATTTCAAACGATACGTTTTACAGCGATTCTACTGACGATTGAGTCGACCAAATTTGACACTTTACACTCGTCAGATTCAATTTTGTACAACTTAAGAATTTCTTTCACGTTGGCATTAGTTTCCCAGTCAGCTGGATCCACCCGGCGGTCGAATTTGATCGTTTGCAAAAGTTTTTCCATAGATTTTTGAGTTCCAAAATGAGCAATGATGACGGACGTGTCATTTTCGTTGGCACCGAACGTTTCGAAGGATTTTTTTATACCTTGGAAAGGGCTGATTCTATAAATGATTTCAGTGTAGATTGATACAGTAGACAGTTTTTCTGAAAATAACGAAAAAAAAACGTAGAATTTTCACGATAAATATTTGCGTGAAAAGTGTACCCTTTTCTTTGCTCTCAGCGGCTTCATGACCAGCAACGACGACCACAAAAGGGTCCGGAATTAGATCGGCTTTCAGTAGGACTGCGTCAAGTTCTCCTTTGCTTATCTTTCTCTTCATTTCCTCCATATTTTGGACATTTTCGAGTCTTTCCATATGGAGTGGAGTACGAAATCGGGAGTCATCAAAAACAACCATTGTTAGGTCGACAAATTTTGGTCCAAAATCATAAAAATGCTAAAGCAAAGTTTAGCAGCTTTCGTGTTTGGCAACCTCGCGACTGTTCACCTCAGTTTCTTTCTATCATCGACGATAACACGCATCGCCGTACCAGTTCTCTTGGTCTTTGTTTGCACTTTTTTCCTAGGAGTTTTCCCCGAACTATGTCGGCGATTTTCCTCACTTTTCAAAGGGAACTCAGTAGTGCGACTGCCGCAATCACAAAAATCCACAGGTCCAAGTATTTGAAACTGTACCCTACCAAAGTGGTCCTCACAAACGGTGCGAGCATCACAGTTCGATACCACGAACCACGGCAAATTATTACGGTAAAAAAATTAAAAAAAAAATCGTCGCTTATTTTACCAAGTTTCTGGTCAAACAATTCTCACGACTATCATCAATTTTATTATTTCAGTTGCCCTTGGATATTAATGAGTTGACCGAAGATGAAAAGAAATTGGTGCTCGCCCGACGGCGACCAAAAACTAAATTGAAGGTCCAGGATGACGAGCTGGCCAAATTCGACTCCAATAAATATTTAAATTTAATCAAGAAAAAATAAAAAAAACACTTTTTATTTCTCACTAATGACGCCTGGAATTCGATTTGTGACGTAATGAGTTGGGATAATGTTGGCATAACTGTTGGTAGTGAAGCTTTTCCCCCTTGACTGAAATTGACTTGTTGTTGGGGTTATTTTCGTTTGAGTTGTTAAGAAAAAAACAAGTTTTTATTGTTATCTCGGCGTATACCATCGGCACATATTAAACAATCACGTTATTCTATTGACGAAAAATGACCACGTAAGTCCTAGTTTTATTATAATTTATAATACAAAGAAATAGCGGTTTCGCCGGATGCGGGAGGAATGAAACCCATGTAAATCAGTTCTTGAATCACGATCATTTCCCTCCTCAACTCATGTTTAAAGAGCAAAGTTTAATTGTTTTACTTCCTCGTAAGATTCTACGGCTTTAATTGTTTTCGCGTCTACCTTTTTCATTATTTTCTCCTAGCGGCCATTTCACCTTGAATTGAAAAGAAAAGGCCTGCCTCTCCACCCCCCTCAACGTCCATTCCTCTCCCATTCGTTTTAACCTGCTCCATCGTTTCCAGTGGAAGCTTCGCCCCTCCTAGTTCTTATTTCTCAGTCCCTCTTTTTTTATTGAACACGAAACTTTTTTGGTCTCGAAACTTCCTCGCATTTTCACGCCGGTTATTGTTTATAACGTTTCGCGTAACAAACGGCAGTCGACGGTGTGGTTTTTTTTTTTTCTGTAGTAAAAGTTTTAAAACAAATTTTTGTCGGTGCACTCGAATCATGGTTCAAGGCGTTTCGTAAGTAGTTTTTTTTTTACGCTATCTGAAAATTCACTCGTTTCTAATTGTTTTGTCCGTCTAAAAGCATAACCTCAACTTGCCCATGTGAAAAACATTAAACTTTTAATCATTTTTATGTTCCCGCAGCGACTTGAGATATCCAAAAAAATGTTCTAATTAAGCCTTTCCCCCCCCCCCACACACCCATCAAGCTTAAAGTTTACATCCGTCCGTTTTTTGTTTTTTTTATTTCTTTGATCTCGTTAATATTTTCGCTTACTCACATCGCCCTTGGCAGCCAGACCGGTGTCTTTTTTTATCGATAAAATAATGTCTCAGCAAAGCCAAGGCGGTGTTTCCCTATTTCCATTGAGTTGACACTTTTTCGACTTGGGAGCACGTGCTTGCCCAAGTTCTTCCAACTTGAATGCTTAGCTGGCTTTGTGCGTCAGAATGTGCTTATTCTGGTTAAGAATCACGTGGTTTGGTTCTCTTGATTGTATAGAATGCCTGCTCATTTTTCAGTTTTCACACTCTTCAGCCAGTGGCGTGCTCACTACTCTGTAGTTTGGTGAGGGGATTGGGTGTCTGGCTAATAAATTCTCAGACAAGCTGTGGACATAGTATAAAGGCTATTTGAGTACAAAATGGCCATTTGTCGGCCTCTGAAATCCTGATTTTCGTTCAATGTAATCGTAGCCGCGTCCATAGTCCACACTATGCCGAATCGAAAGCGAATGGAGTCGAGTCCAGTCGACTTGTTCGATTCGTCACATTCAGGGCCTTCTTTATTAAGGCGGCTCCACACATGCTGTATTCGCCGAGCACCGACCAGATGCTCGTCGATTTCTTAGTGGTGTGTAGGGGTGCTGGGTACTTGGTGAATGCCGAATACTCGTGCTCGGCAATGCTTTGGTCAGTGTCAGTTTTTTTCCCACCTCAATGGAGACGAATGTAGGAAGAAACTGTAGCCGTAGGAGCCTACGTTGTCTGTCTTTCCTCGTTGAGGTGCGTTAGAAACGAACCGGTTTCGGCTGCTCGCCATCTTCAGCGTCTGTAAGTCCAACTGATGAAGATGGCGAGCAGCCGAAACCGGTTCGTTTCTAACGCACCTCAACGAGGGAAGACAGACAACGTAGGCTCCTACGGCTACAGTTTCTTGCATGCATTACCTACTAACCCTCGTAGTCTAAGCGATCATACTAACAATATTAACGAATGTAGGAGGCTAAAGCTCTGGTTTCCTAGAAAAGCGGTGCCGTAAATAGCGGTAGAAAAAATCCCCTTTTAAATCTGTAGTTGCCTACAGAGCGGTCAACAGACAGCGACACCGCTTCGAATGAGACGGCCGTTCATGACGGTGATGTACTGTTCATCAACGATGAATGCTCCCAGGCAGTTTTTAAATTTTTATTACATATTGTAAGGAGCGAGGGGGGGGGTGACCTCAAACGAGGACAGTGGTAAATGATGGGGTATCAAGCCTTCGGGCAAGGGGGGATCTGTGACCTCTCTCAAGGGGGGTGATCGAAACTCTACCCCCTCAATAATCCCCATTAACTGCCTACCACTCCAATAATTGATGTTTAGAGCGATTTGACCAGCTCTGAGGGGGGGGGGGTCTGCTGTCCCCCTCCTCTCTGCGATCGGCATATAATGCCTCCGGGATTATTCATGATTGAAATTCTGCTAGACACTAGTTATCTATTTCAGCAAAACCGAGAAAAAGGCTAATGAACAAGTATTTTCAGTATAATAATTGTTTCGCATGGTACGAAGCGAGGCACTTTTTACATAGCGTAATGTTGCATTTTTCGCAATATCGTTCTTCGCTTTGAGTTACAAATTCGCGTTGTTTCCCTTTTGTCAATAAAGTGGTCGATGCCATCGGTTCTGAAGCTGTCCTAAGGTTGGGACAATCGGCTTCTTGACAGAGTACGTCAGAGTACGTTGACTAGTTTCAAGTCAACGAAACTTCACACACGAAACCGAGCAATTCCGGGTTTTCTTCGTTGGGCTGATTGTGTACTACATGAGCGTTTACCATGGTCATGTCTTAAAACCCTGGTAAAAAGGCAATAGTAGTCCTGTACTACTTTCGTCACTTTTGACCGTTAGGCGATATATTTTGAGGCTAAACAACCGTGATCATTGAAGCTGACCATAATGAAACTAGAATTTGAAGACTTTTGGCTGGGCTACAAGCATCTTGCTCACCTTGGAAAATCGGGAACCCTTGGCGGTTGGCTCAATCGTGTCAATTTTTATGGCTATTACTTATTGATACATTTTTGTCCATATCCATGTACTAGAAAATCAAGGCAAATTGTGGCAAGTAAAATACATGATTCCCCAATGTCTCGCCAATGCACACGCCGACTCAGCTCGCTACTGGTATCGGATACATTTTATGATCAAGGAAGGTAAAGGGGGGAGGGATTCTTCTTTTATAATGCTCCTTGCAACGATTTCTCTCTTCCAAGTTCTCACATCAAATCAAATTATTACTTACTTCAGTATATGTGGTTGAGGGGGAACCTGTTTACCCCGGTATTTACCAGTGTCCTATTTTGAGGACACTAATTAGAAAATCGTTAATTTCTCAGTGGTATGATTCAATGAGGTAAAAACATTTTTATGGCGTTCTGGGCATTCTATTTCATTAGAAAAATGGGCGTATACAAGTATAAAAATTGCGAGATGGCTTTGAGCGAGTTTTAAAATTCGTCGAAATTTTGTTCTCTTTTTCCAAATTAAAATTTTAATTTTGGCTAAACCACTTTTGATAAAATTCTACAAAAAAAAAGAAAAGAGGTGCCAATGGACTAAACAAAATTTCAATGCATGAAGTCTTGAAAAAAAATCAAATGCGTTGGCGTAGAGAGCCTGAAATTCGAGCGTCCTCAAAATAGGACAGTGGTAATTAATGGGTTAAAAGGGAAATGTTCTGCCGTAATATTACGGCACCGCTTTTCTAGGAAACCAAAGCTTAACGATGCGCGGAACGAACTCCGAATGTGTGGATCAACGAACTCGCCACTCGCCGATTCTAGTTCAGAAGCTACTCGCCGACGAGTAGCTCTGCATTCGCCGAGTTGCTCGGTGCTCGGCGAATACCGCATGTGTGGAGCCGCCTTTATAGTTGGAGTCTCGGGCCCGGCATAACAGCGGGCCCCCCTCTTTTACTGAATTTCGCTCACTAAAATACATTTTGTATCTGATGTAGTAATTTCACGGGCACTGAAATCCCATTTTTGCAGGTCTGACTCACTATAATAACATGTTCGCTGATTTCGCACTCTTTAGTACGGTGCAATTGAACCTAAACCCCAACATTCAAAGTGAAAGTTTCCCTTCAACGCCAAATTGTTCCTCACAACCCACAAATTGATTGGTAAAAAGTTCCACCATTTGGAGCTATGGGTTTGGGTGGAGGGGGTAATAAGTTAGTTAATTCTTATTTGTTCCAGCATTTCTCAAATATAGCGTGAAAATGAGCGTTTACAAAAATAATCTTCATCAAATTGCCCACAAAAATGATCCCTGAGATAATCTTACTTGAGTGAACGGTTCGAGAGTTACGGCGGGTGTAGTAGTAAACATTTTTCGTATTTAGACGTTTTTTGTGGAAAAAACTGGCATAAGGAAACTTTTTTTGTTTGCACGATTTTCTTTTGTAAAGCGGCCCATACACGTACAATAATATTGCGCAATAATAGGGGTTGTTCAATAAAATTGAATGTTTGTGGATTTGTATTGATGGGTTGCACAATATAATGAACAACCTATTTTTGTATCCCTAAACATCTGGAAACGAAATATTGTACAAATTTATTGCGCAATATTTATTGTACGTCTATGGACCCCTTAAAATCAAATTGCAATTTCAGTGGACTGTAGAATGTTAGTAATATGCCCTTGGAGGGACAAAAACCTTCTCTTTTTCTCAAGGGGAGCTACATTTTAAGGGATAACAGGCTTCCTTTGGCCTAGGTCATATGCACAAGGTGGATCCGTATTACTCAGATACAAAAGTTTGGGTAAAACTACCTCTAAATCCGAGTACAATTCTACCTCCGGAGGAGTCCTATCTTGAACCATTCCTGGTTTATGAGTTAATGGCAAAACAGGGCAATTTCGTTCAAAGATCCGCGATTTCTCGGCGTATTTCGCACCTAATCCAAACATTGATGGCAGTTTCGGGACCTATGGACAATTTCATGTGAGATAGAACCCATTTAATTGCTTGAAATCATCATCAACTCCTAGAAATTCAGCCTTTTGTCATAGATTCACGTAAACTCCATAAATTTTACGTTTTCCAAAACATTGCTGCATCCAAACGGGGTTTTCCACAGACCGACGATGCTCCAAAAAAACGTCCCTTATTTTCTAAAGTTAGTTATGGCGTATTCACATTTAATGGCACCCCTGACATTTCCTGCGATAATATCGCGAGAATGCACATTAATGAAATAAACAATTAATGAAATAATTGATGAATGAATTAATGAAATCATTAATGAAAAATCATTAATGAAAAAATTAATGAAATAATAAACATATGACTTCGGAAAAGCTATTGCTTCCGAAGCAATAACTTTTTCACAGTCATATGTTTATTTCATTAAGTTTCTTCAAAAAAATGAATGAAATAGACACATGGCTGGCGAAAAAAATATTGCTTGTTGTTAGAGAATAGGCCCCTAGGCCCCCTAGTCGCTAATGGCAACAAATCGCGATCAATTCTAAACTTTGTTGGTGAAAACGGGTCTTGGGCCCGATTTCACCAACTTCTTAAACCACGATCAACAATTAATCACGATTACAATGTAAATACTTGTATCAGAATTTATTTGGGTCGTCATTGGCAACTAATCGCGATCAACTTTAAGCGAGATTAATTTTGTTGGTGAAAATGGGTCTTAGTCATGAGTTAGCACTCTTTCTCATTTTTAGTCGTGAATTAGTACTTCTCAATTTTGACCACGAATATACGATTTTACCACATTCAGCGCTTTGTCCGTATTTTAGCATCTAATTAGCCATTTTTCTCAATTATATCAGCAAACTACGAATTTATGCTGCTAAATTAGGAAAAATCACTAATTCACCGATAAAATGGGGAAAAAGCGCTAATTAACTCAAAGTTAAATATGAAAAAATCGCAAATTCATGTCAAAAAAACAAGTGATGTTTTCCCGTTTTAGCAGCGAATAGACGGTGCATTCACATATAGCGATGAATTGGCGCTTTTTTCTCAATTTTAACCGAGAATCAGGGTTATCACTACTTTGAGCGAGGATTAGCTGAGGACCCCTTTCCCTCATTACTTTTTGCCCCTCATCCCTTCATATCATTGCGCTACTAGTTCCGCATCAAAAACCAACACCCTAAAACATTAAGACTCGTGAAAAAATAAATATTTTTATTTTAGGTTCGATCAACGTTGGTCGCCTATCGATAGACGACGATAATATTTCTTCTATATTAGAAAAAAGATCTGAAGAATCCGGGCCCCCTCAACACGGGGCCCCGGGCCTAGGCCTGTCGCGCCCCCGCCTAAAGACGGCACTGGTCACATTCACACATGTCCACACTGTGGAAGGGAGTTGAAAGCATTGTTAGTATAGTTTAGTCAACGAATGACAAACATGGGGTCTAGACGGAAAGTCAAAACGTACAAAAACTAACTGCGGTACGTTGTTTGGTGTTCCTTGAGGTATGACATGTTAAAAGTCCTTGGCCCTAGTGATGGCGCGAGGGGTTGTGAGAGACGGGCAAAGGTCTCTTATTTTGGTTTTAGGACTTTATCGCGGAAGAGGTTGTTTTTTTACAAGATGTATGCGTATACGAAATTATAGCTCACACAATTTCATATTCTTATGGATTTTTACCGTCTAAATTAGGGTTGCCAGATACTGGACAGAGTGCAAAGGCTGGCCTGTCTGGCGACCCTAGGGGCGTTCAGAACGACACCAACAAGACCGATGGAGGTAATGCTAGGACTAAAACCCTTAAGCCTTGAACTGCAGGCACGGGCTATGGAAACGGTATACAGATTGGACTGTATGTCAGGGGAGGTAGGAAAGGGGGGGATACGAGAACACATGCGCAGAGTGGCACCGTCCACGGGCATGAGATCGGATCAAATGGTTAAACAAGGGGACTTTGGAAAGACGATCGGGGTCAAACTATCCCGGGAGACCGGGCAAGGGGGGGATACAGATGAGATTAAGTGTTTTACGGACGGTTCAAAAATTGGAACCGGGAAAGGGAAGGCGGGGTCAGGCATATACATCCCCGGAATGGGGGTGGAAGAGAGCCTGACGCTGGGGAAATATGCGACGGTGTTCCAGGCGGAGGTTGCGGCCATAGAGGCTTGTGCAATCGAACTGAGACGGAAAGGTGTGACAGATAAGCGAATAACGATATACTCGGACAGCCGAGCCGCCCTCGGGGCCATTTCCAGGCCGGTGGTCAAGTCGGGGGCGGTGGGGGGCTGTAGAGCCAGTATATCGGCACTGCTGACGGAGGGTAACACGGTTACATTGGGGTGGGTACCAGGCCATGCTGGCATCCCGGGGAATGAGAGAGCAGACAAGCTGGCTAAGACGGGGGCCATGACAGAGTATGTCGGCCCAGAACCGGTGGTGGGGATAGCAAGGGAAGTAGGACTCAGTGAAATTCGGGGTTGGGCGAAAGCTGAAGCCCAGGCACGATGGGAAGCAGAGGATCACTGCAGACAAGCGAAAGAGGGCATTAAAAGGTATGATGCCAACACGACAAAGTGGCTGGTAGGGTTAGGGCGAAAGCAAACTAGAAAGATAGTGGGAATATTTACCGGGCACTTTGCAGTTCAGAGACACTTGCACATGATGGGGCTAATAGGGGATCCCACATGTGAGAGGTGTGGAGTGGAGGAGGAGATTTTCCGGGTTTCGCCCGGAGTCTCCGGGCCTGGGACCCGGTCTCCGGCCGGGCCGAGATCATCTCCGGGCAAAACAATAGTTCGCTTCAGTTCTGCCCCCCCTATTCTGTAACTCTTAATGCCTGCGTTAGCGAAATAAACAAGGTGAATTATTGAAAGAAATCAGCTGAGAAATTAGCCCTGAATTAGCGCTTTTTCTGAATTTTAGCCATGAAGTTGCCACCAGAAATCGCGAATTTGCACTTTCGGAATTTTAGCAGTGAATGAGGGCTTTTTCTCAATTTCAGCAGCAAAGTAGCAATGTCTTTCCATTTAACCATGAATTAACGCTTTTCCTCCATTTTTGCAGCGAATTAGCACTTTGTCTCAATTTTAGCTGTAAATTAGCACTGTCTCTCAATTTGACCAATGGCTTATCAGAGATCTAGTCACATTTAGCCACGAATTAGCGCTTTCCCTCAATTTAAGTGGTGAATCAGCGATTTTTTTGCACATTAATCCATGAATTAGCGGTTTTTCTGAATTGGAGTCACTAAGTTGCCTAAAAAACCACAAATAAGGCGTTTTCTCAATTTCAGTTTTTCTTAATTTAACACCCGCGAATGAGCGATGCATATTAGCAGTGAATTAACGAGGTATTCACATAAAACGATGAATTAGCACTTTTTCTCAATTTTAGCCCCGAAATAGAGGATTCTCTAAAATATAGCCGTCTATACGGGATATCTTTGGATGATATTGTAAGCAATACGTTGGAGGTAAACCATTTTCTAAAAAGAGTAGAGACGGATTTTGTTGAAAGCTTAAAAATTAAGGCTATGAGTAGCGAGCGCCATGTGCTCTATAAAATGCTAGACCCACAAAATTTGTTGAACTCTTCTGGTCTAGATGCTGCATCAATTGCATGGATAATAAAAGTGAGAGGAGAGCTGCTCTATCTCAATGGGTATTCGTTCACAAATGAAATTAAGTTATGCTCTTTGTGTAATTTGAACACGGATGAAACTGTGTTTCATTTTGTCGCCGTCTGCCCTATTTTGAAGGAATTTAGAAATCAATATTTCAATAAGCCGTTAATGACAGAAAACGAGTTTTTAGTGGTTTTGAACGGAAAGCGCTGGAGGTCCTTGATTAGTTTCTGTAAGGCGGCATAGAAATACAGGTACGATGTAGTGCAAGAATTTAATTTTTCCTAGTAGGTATACTTGCTGAATAAATATGTTACCCGCTATAGGCCCATTGTTATTATAAATTGTTCTGTTGCGTCCTTTCATTATTTGTATATTTATTTCAATTATTTATTACTCCAATATACGCCTATTTAGAATTCAAATAATTTTCTATGTTTATTTATTATATTATTTTAAATTATCTAGTCGCTCTCTAGTTTACATTGTTAGATTTACTAAACACAATTGAGCTATACTTTCACACTCCCTCGGACGGCCAATGGCCATGAGGTAGGTCTACAAAAAAAAACCACTAATAAGGAAATTTATTGTGAAATATTGGAAATAATGGCAATTATTATTATTATTAGCCGTCTATTAAATCTTTTTCTCTATTTTCCAGACAACAGCTAACAGTTCCAATCACAAAAACTGCTCAAATCTCAAGATGTTCTCTCAAAATGCACTCTCCACAAAAATCTGTAATTGCGAAACAATCAAACTAAAGAAAGCTCTGAACACCAAATCAATCCCCCCCCCTGCACCCACCCTAGTCACGTCTGTGAATTCGAGGGAGTGGGGAGGCTGAAAATAAAGAAATTAATCTTTAAATTAAATGCTTACTATTGAGTTCCGAGAAAAATTGCTCCCCAGGTGGGATTCTAACCCATGACCTCCTAGTTTCGCGCCAGGTGCTCTAACCAACTGAGCTATCCCGAGAGTCCACGCAAAGTGCGAATCCACCTAGGAGAAATCCCCTCTCGGTCCTCAAACTGAATGTGACGTTTGCCATGCGCTGACCCGATAGGTGCAGTTTGAGTTCCGAGAGGGGATTTCTCCTGGGTGGATAGCTCAGTTGGTTAGAGCACCTGGCGCGAAACTAGGAGGTCGTGGGTTCGAATCCCACCTGGGGAGCAATTTTTTCTCGGAACTCAAAACAAGTAAAGAGTAGCAAGAATTTAATTTAAAGATTAACTTCTTTATTTTCACCCTCTTCACTCCCTCGAATTCGCAGACGTGACTAGGGTGGTTAGGTGATGAGTGCAGTAATCCCGTAATTGTCTGTAGAAAAGTCTTCTAAACGAAATTAATTCACTAATTGCCGGACATATTAAGGAATGTAACATTTTATCATTTTTTCTCTGTTATTCTACATGTTAACCCGCGAGGTTACAAAATCTCGTGCTGCTCAGAATAGTCCGGGACTGACAAAGGAACGGAGCTAAAATTAAGAAAACACCAAACCGCGATTGGAGGCGTTTTCATTGCTAACATTGAAAAAAGCGAATTCGAGACTTACAGATAAAGCTCTAATTCGTTGCTATTATCGTTACTGGAAAGGCAAAGATCGTAAGCGCCAATTTTCGTCAATTTGAGTTTTTGGGGTTTTTAGATTCTACGGCACGTATATGTACATAAAACAACAACAAATTAAGCCAAAATTGGGTTCAAACTATTTAACCCACGGACGGGAAAACGTAAGCGCCATCAAAAACATTGTATCCACCCTCTCAGCCAAACGTAAACGACACGAGACACCCGCTTGGGATCGTATGCGCCAAAATTACTGTCGCTTACGATTAATTTCGTGGCGTTTACAATTCCCCTCAAAAATGACGTTTTTTCGATGTGAAATAGCTTTCTCTTGGTGCTATGACGTCAGTGCTTCGGAAGAAGATAGTGAGCGCCTTGAGTTGCGATCAAAAAAACGCCAGGTTCATGCGTACCTCAGCCTATACGCAGACTTTTTGTGGTCGTTCTGCCCGGAGGTGCGATGTTTTTCATCCTTATTTCCCATTTAGGTGTATTTTGGTCTTAGCGAGGAACTGACCAAGACTCGGCCAATACCGAAGTGGTACCTAAGTTTCCACCTTTCATCAAATAAGGTGGACAGTGGCTTCTAAGCTAAACGATCAATCAGATGTGAGTTATCATCAATCATTTCGTCGGAGTTCCTCAAATGCATAATAATCCATCTCGATTGTTGGGCCGTGATTATGAATACGGCCCCGAGTGAAGTGATGCTGTGTTTTCCTGCTTTTGGAATTTGAATTAATAACAAATAAATTCTCCCCTGTCGTCCTAGATTAAAGAGTCCTCATTTTTTAATTGTCAAAACTTAATTAAATGTCTCTTCTTCCACTCTCACTTTTTCTGGACGTCGAATTCATAGTGACTTCTCACAAATTTATTTTCCCTTTAAATCTTTAAAACCAACCATGGAATGGCATTACTGCATTTTTCTAACGCCTTATCTTGCGTTAGAAAAACGCTCGTGTGCACCGAGCCTTACAGTGCAGTCAAAAAACTTTTTTATGAAAGGCTCCAAGCGGGTAAAACTCGTCCAGCCCGGAGACTTGGTTCAAAAATTTCATGTTAAAGTAGAATAATAGATCCGACGAGTGCCGAGTCATTGCAGAGAAGGGGAAAATTTGTAAAAATGCCTAAATTTGAGATGTTTGATAGAAATAGAATGGTGGTTCCTGACGTATTTGTGAATACTGGTGATTGATTTGGTCGAATGAAAGCAAAATCAAGTTGATAGAGGGCCAATAATTTCCGCGTCATGTGAATTATAACTTGACAAGTTTCTAATGGACCCTGAGGGCCCAAATTTCCAGATGGTTCTAGGAACATCTGTTTAACTTCTTTCAGTCCATAAGAAACTTGTCGATCTATAGTACTAAAAATACTTGTTTTCACCCATAAAGTTGCTTTAAAATTGATGAAAATTTTAATGGTAGACCGACGTTACTGTTATTTCTTACGTATTTTTCAACGTGGAATCTCAAATCTCACTATAGTCTTTTTGAGTTAAGACCAAAAGTGCAAAATAAAACCTGGATTTGGGACTGGAATAGCAAGTACTATCTTCTGGCGCTTGAAAAACATGTAAATTCTTGGATGAGATCAATGAAACTCATTCTGTCCACGTATTTATACAACAAAAATGCAACCAACACCAGGTCGCTATCATTGATAGCTTTCGATGCACGCCAAAATTGGTGACTTTACTGTTGTCATTCTTAAAATAGGGCGTGTAATGCGTTCAATTATGTTTTGTTTTTATGACTTGCCATAGTCCACATAACAACAAAACGACCATTTGTTTACATTTTTAAATGAATTTAAGCCTCCGCGGGAAAACGTAAGCGACAGTGGCCGCGTTGCAAAAATTCAGACTTGTTCAGCGCTTAATGAGCGCTTAATCTTTTGCCGTTGCAAAACTGTCAATCTAGCTCAGCGCTGAGTAAATGTTTAATAATCCAACAAAACATGTTCCGAGGTGTTTCGATAACCTTTTTCATCGCGATGAAACCTTTCTGCCCTCTTTTTTTCAAAAATGCCATAAAAGTTCAACGATGGTTGACAACAAAATGAAGGAAAGTAATATTTTTACTTTTTAAGCCATACAAGTTGATTAATATTTTATTTTTAGGGTCTTGGCTTATTGCAATAATAAGCCAAAAGTCTAAAAATAAAATATTAATGAAGGAAAGGAAGTTACAAGTTACTAACCTTCCGATTATGATAACGGGGAGTTGAAAACTCACAAATCACCGTTGCAAAACTTCAGTAAGCACTTAATTCTACACTTCAGCGTTTAAACACGAGCCCCGAGTTTTGCAACGCAACCAGTGAGCTGATTCAGTAAACGTATCCGCCTAAATCGTATCCACCAAATAACAGAAATTGTTTTCCCATGTCGATCGTAAGCGACAAAACATGTTTAAAAAGTATCTTGCTCATGGTAGAAAGTTTTGGAATTATGAAAATAATTAAAATGAATCACTAGGGTCACGTACACAAATTTTCAAGAGAATCAGGCGACATTAAGTTGTCCTAAACGAAAAATGCATCTCCTGTAAAGTTGGCCAAGTGGCGCTTACGATACTTTGCCTTTCCAGTAACGTTATGTGAATGCATCATCAATTAGCTGCTAATGTGAAGAAAGAGCGATATGTAATACGCTGCTAAAATTGTGGAAAAGCGCTAATTCAAGGCTAAATGTGAAAAAAATCGCTGATTCCGTGCTAAAATTGAGAAAAATCAATAAATCGTGCCTACAAACATCGCTGCTAAAATTTAAAAATAATTATGAAAAGCGCTAATCGTGGCTAAAATTAAGGCACTAATAATTCACGGCTGAAAGTGCTACGAATGAATCCGTTACGCTAATCATACGCTAATTTGCGGCTAAATTGGAGAGAACACCAGCATTCGTAGATAAAATTGAGAGAACACCTACTGACGATTTCTGGAGCCAACTTACGGGCTAAAATCGAGCCAAATCCATAACTTAACGCGACGCAAATGTATATTCCTTGATATTTTACGGACAGAGCCGAGAGGCCTCATTGAGATTACTATGTAAGGCCCTCGTATGTGTAGTTTGACCGGTAATTAGGCCTTGGAACAATCAATTGGGGTGATTTCAGTGGTTTTCAGGATTCTCGGTATATTCTCGACTCGGCCGGAGATTACGGAAAACCGGAGATCTGGCAACCCTAACCTGATATGGTTTTGGAAGGAGAGACCGGACCTTTGAATTGGCGATTCAGATTAACCAAATGCCATCTGGTGGCGGCCCCACCGAAGTAAGAAGAGCGGTAGACTTTCCATGGGCTCTTATGAGAAAACGCAGTTTTTGTTCTTTTTTATGAATTTTTAGGATTTTTAAAGTTCATTTCTTTGAAATATTAGTTGGTATTACTACCGACTTTAACAATTAAACTCACCATCGAGAAATAATTGAGATAAAATGAAAGAACTCGCGGTGAGAAAATGATGCCGTTTTCCATTTACCGGGAATTTTGCGCTGCGAGAGTGATTTTTCCTCCCGTCCTTGATGAATAATGGAAAAATCCCCCTACCCTATGCAGAATATTGTGCAAATGAAAAACGCAACAAGTTTTCAAATATCTTTGCGAATTTCCGGTTAAGAAGGGTTGTTCAGCCCCAAAATCAGACTGTCCTTAACCAAATATTATGTAATTTTCCCCAACAAATAAAGCTCGGTGCACACGATGCATGTTTACTTGCATGGTGAAAAAAAACATATGATCCCCATCAGTGACCGGATGTTTTTTAGAACAGGCAGGCCATCATGCTTCAAAAAAATGCATCGTGTGCACGGTAGCTTAAGGGTGTGTTTATCAATGCACTTATTCTACAGACAAAGCTGGGATAAGTCTGGTTGCTATGGGCCTTTTGGTAATCAGTAATGCAAAGTTCTCCGAGCTATTACATGAGAAATCCGGTGATTGACAAACCCACCCTGCATGGTGTAAATATCCATCACAGTTGGGGGTCTAATTCCCCTCCAGTAGGCACAGGAAGGTAATTAAAGGAGTTATTAATAAAAGGTTTTCTGTATGAAATTTTTACTAGTCACATTTGAGACTTTTTGAGACTTAAATGCCTTGTTTGAATTGAACAAGCTGCAACATGCCGGATTATAGATAAGTGGTAGTTTTTTATCCAAGTGGTTAAGTTTTCAAGTAAAATTAGCACATTAAAAGACGCGATTTCATGAGTTTACCCTATTCTGCAAAGAAAGCGAATTTCATCCCAGAAACTGACTGTGCTCACATAAAAAGGGACAATATGTTCCACGAAGAACTTCCACTTTTGCCGGTTAAACGATCGGTGTAGCCTTCTAATGGATAAAAGCTGTCAATTCTTGCATTAACGATTTGTCTCCATTTTAGCCGCGAATTAGCGATTTATCTCCATTTCAGCGATTTTCCTTGCAAAGAATTTGTGTTTTTTCTGATTTGAGCCGCTATAATGAGCCATGTGATTATTACCCGTGAATTAGCGCTAAATTTTCTAATTTTAGCCACGAAGTTGTCTCAAGAAACCGCGACTTGCCATTTGCTCTATTCAATCCGGGGAATATAGCAAAATAATGTTTTTTTTTTCCTGACTTCAGCCGCAAATTAGCGTTTTTCATCAGTCTATCAGCTAATTAGGGATTTTTCTACGTTTCATCAACGAAATAAAAGTTCCCCAAATTTTCCCTGCGAACTACCCAACGCTTTTTCTGAAATTTGGCCGCGGATTAGCGATTTTTTTCAGTTTCTGGCACGAAGTTACGATCAGAAGCCTCGAATTGACGTTTTCTCATTAGCCTTATTTTCCGTTTTGGTCTGGATTAAGCGGGGGATTGGCCGACCACGAGAAGGCGCGAATTTTTAGCGATTTTCATTTCCACAAAAATTCTAGGGGCGCCAAAATCCAACATTAAAGATGATTATTTACCACTGTAAGCCACGGGCGGGCCATTTAGGAAGGCTTAGCTGAGTCAGCGGGCCACTTTTTGGCCCGCGAGCTCTCGGTTGGGCCCACGGCGGCCTACGCCTTGGCGTCCTCTATTTGGCCGCGTATACAATATTTGGTGCTTAACTCCACTTCCCCTTTTTTGTAGCTCCTTGATGAGACCGTGCATTTATCAAATTTATATTGATTCACATAGTCAACATTGTGAGACAACAAAAAGAGATAATGACTACGTACTGTCCATTATAGGTACAAACCATAGGATACTAAATTCACTACGTTCCCGAAAAGTAATCCTTTGAAAGCAGGTCGATCGAACAAAGGTCGTAACCTCAAATCCTTTTTCAATCAAGTGTGGCTATAATTAAGACGGAAAACATTGTAAACTCCTTAAAAACTGCAAAAACACCATTATTTAGCCCATACGTTGGTGGTAAGAGTAGGGCTCTTTTCCGCCATTGCGCCTCGACGCTAGCGCTACAAGTGATAATCTGAATCGCCAATTCTCGCTTTTTTTTGGCTATGTACCAAGTAAAACCCCTCGGCTGATTCAACTTTTTGTGTGTCTTTTCAGGGCGACAGCTCCGCCCGTCATGTGGGCTCAAAGGCAAGGCGTCGTCTTCCTAACGATCTGCCTCGAAGACTGCAAGTCGCCAGAAATTAAAATCGAACCGTCTAAAATATATTTCAAAGGCACCGGCGGTACAGACAAGAAACCCCACGAAGTCACCATAAATCTCTACAAAGAAATCGACCCTGACAAGTCAGAAAAAGTCATCCGAGACAGAAACATTGAAATGATGCTGAAAAAAAAAGAGACAGATTCCGGTTATTGGCCACATTTGACCAAGGAAAAAGCTAAATACCATTGGCTCAAAGTGGACTTCAACAGGTTACAATTTACATATTCAGGTAACAAATTACTAAGGGGTTTTCTTTAATCATTTTTGTCGTGTTTTCAGGTGGAAGGATGAAGACAGCACCGATGAAGAAGAAGCGTCCCACTTTGGAGATGGTGATCTGTCAGAAGTAAGCCCCTCCCTCCCTCGCCCTGCCCTAAAGAATTCGCCCATTTTTTTTTTTTTTTTCTAAATTCTAATATCGTGTTTTCGTAGATGATGAAGTCTATGAGTGGTTTTGGTGGCGGTGACGCTAAACCAAATCTGGACGATATCGAATCAGACTCGGATGACGACGAACTTCCAGAATTGGAATAAAACGTAACACCCCACCCCCTCCCCACTCTTTCCTTGTCCCACCCAAAACGTTTCATTTTCCGTTCTTAGCAGACACAATTTTTTTTTTTTTTTTAAATTAAAATTCGAGGCGACACCGAAATTGATGAGCATTGCCTTCGCTAAATTTTTTTTGTTAATTTAAATTTTCTGAGCAACGGAACGGAAATTATAACAAAAAAAAAAAAAAAATAGAAGTGCAAGGGAGATCGCCTGTTTCCCCCTCCCTACAATTTCCTATTCCCTTTTTATATATAAATAAAAGAACGTTAATTCGTAAATAAGCTTTGTACATTTTTTGCGCGTGTAATTGTGTATACAGTCTCTAAATAACAGCAACTTTACTTAAACTGAGCGCCTTCGATTTGATTACGAGATAATAATAAAAAAAAAGTACATAATTATAATATTCCGAAGATATTGTGAGAGCTAATGACGGCAACATTTTTGTTTCTCGGTAGATTATGAAATGTTGGTGAACTTTTCATTTTTTTTTAGGATATTTTCATTAAAGTAATTCGAAGTAAAATAAGTTTTGTCCGTTTTTAATGAGACTTTGTTAACGGTTTAAGTTGGCTGCGTGCGGACAACTTTTTTCTTCTGTCGGTTCTGGGTCTCGGGGGGGGGGGGGAGAGGCTGTTTGCGCGCTTAAATAGAATTTAAATGAAAACGCAAGGCGCTACAGCCACAGTAATAAAAATAGACGGAACACGAAGGATAACCGTAAAATCCGCACATTTAATTTTAGCACAGTAACAACATCAATTTTTTATGTAATAAATGTTATACAACGTTAGGTTTTAACACAGCAGCACCGTCGCCATTTTTCTCCCAATCAAGCTCACATTTTTTTTTAACGGAACCAAACGATGGAAAACAAAGAGCCCAGAGGGGGGCGGGGCGGGGATGTGTGACGATTTGGAATGAACACGAGTAATCAATTTTTAGGCCCTTGTGTTGCCAGGAGAAACATTATAAACGGCAAACGGAGGAATGTAGCGGCGGAGGAGTGAAATGATGGGGAGGGAGGGAGGGAGGAGAGAGTGAATTTTGGTGGCTTTTTTAACCCACGTAACTACAACACGAGTTTGTCTTTCGCGCTGTTTTGTAGAAAGCTTTTGACTGAAGCGACAACTCTTCAGATTTCATGATGAGATCCTCAAGTTTTTCCCCTCGGCTGAGCACGGCGCCTATCGTTTCGTGCTGTGGAAGTGAAAAAAATGTTGAAAAAAAAAATGTTTCGACGAACCGACGGGGAAATATTTTTACCAAAATGATTTTCGTCTCTTGAAGTTCAGCCTGGATTTTAGTTAGACCGTCGGCTTCGCGAGGATTTTGAAATTTCGCCAGGTAGTCGTTGATTTGAGGGAAGTCAACGGCCGATTCGGACGTGATGCTGGGCCACGTGTTGGGTGGATATTTACAGGCAAACTCGTCCATAACTTTGGTCAACATCGTGTGAGCCACACGGAATGGATACTCGACGTTCGACAGGACGACACCGGCGAGATTGTCGCCACGAACGAAGACGTGACACATGTATTCTGGAAAATGTAAAAAAAAATTGGGGAAGGAATGGATTAAAAAAGAAAGTCGGGTGGTGGGTAAGTGGGGGGGGGGAGAGGATGCGTAATCACAACAACGAAAATCACCAGTTAGCTGTGTACATCGCGATCAACAGGACAAATGGCCTTGGAATCATCATCTGACATCTTGAAGAGACCAGAGGGGAGGGGGGGTTGTGTCTAGGATCTGGTTTTCCTGTAACATTGCCAGGGATTATGGTACCGTACAATAAGGTTGTCCTTTGCCAGTACTGAAGCTTAAGAGGGCGGGACTTCGACCAGCATCGGAATTTTTCTCAATTATTTAGCAGCGTAGTAGCGTTTCTAACCTGTGAATTCGCGAATTTTCTCAATTTTTTTTTTATTTGAACAAGACCAACCAAGAAATGGTTTTACAAGTATTTTATCTAGGTTAATTAATTATATCACAGTCAGGGGTGGGTAAGATACTTGAGTATTTAAAATACTTTGTATTTTAAATACAAAATATGTATTTGTAATTGTATTTAAATACTTTTGGAAAAGTATTTGTATTTCTGTATTTAAAATACATTTTTGAAAGTCTTTTGGGCTTTGTATTTGCAATACATTTTCAAAAGTATTTTGTATTTCACACTCAACGAAAATACAAATACTTTTAATTTCAACGTTCTTTAGTTTCCACTTCTTCGCCACCATTCACCAGTATAACCTAACTTAGTGACACCATATTTGGCACAAAAACCCGGTGTAATAACAGCCTTCGATTGACGTTTTCATTTTTCGAAAAAGTGGAGAGGGAAGGGTAGTCATGGTGGGAGGTGGAAGTTCCGAATTCCTTGTTAGCACAACTGCCGCAAAAATGATGCTAGCGGATGGAAACTTTGCACAAAAATGGATCATACAGAGCGCTAGCCTACAAGTACACAAAGCTGTACAAGTAAACAAAACTCGGGGCAATTATTGCGAAAAACAACGCTAATTCGAGTTTAAACTGGACCAAAATGGCAAATTCACAACTCAAATGGCGAAAAATCGCCTATTAAAAAAAAAGAAAAAGAGAATAGATAATGTGCTAATTCGCTGCAAAATTATCAGAAAACGCTATTTCACAGCTGAAATGAAGAAAAATCAATAATTCGCGGCTGAAATTGAGAAAACGAAAATCTGTACAGCTTCTGAAAGAATCGAGGCTCAAACTGAGAAACAGCGCTAATCCGTAGACAAAAATTGCTCACGCGAGCTAAAACCTATAAAAAACTACGCGGCTAGAATTGACAAAAATATTAATTAGCGGGGCCAACTTTAAGAAAAACACTAATTTTCAACTCAAACTGAGAAAAAAGTGCTAATTGGCTGCTAAAAAATGGCTAAACTGCAGCTGAAAATGAGGAAAACGCCAAATCGTGGCTAAAATGGAGGAAAATCGCCAAACAAATGAAAGAATCCCTAATGCACTGCTAAAATTGATTAAAAGCGCTAACCCGTGGCCAAAATTGGTTAAAGTTGTAGCGTGCCAACAGCTAACAAACCTCAATTTTTATTTTTAAAAATAACAAATATTATGTTAAAAAACAACATAAGTCAGTTTGATCGCGAGTTCGTATTTTCCCAATTTTTCATTGTCGTTATAAAAAAGATCTCTAAATTTTTTCGTTGGCCGTTATTTTGTATACCGAAGAGAGCGCGACCCACAAAGTCACTAAACCTTGAAAAATTGACAAAACGCAAATGCGTAGCTTCTGTTCGAGGCTAAAACTAAACAATAAACGCTAATCCATAGCAAAAATTGAAGGAAAAATGTCAACGTGGGACTGAAGTGTAAAAAAAAAAAACAGCTAATATTGAAAAATTCACTATAATTAGCCTGTCGTAAATAAATAAAAACTCTCGCTAAAATTGGGAAAAAGTGTTATTCCTGGCTAAAATTTGAGGAAATCACGAATTCGTGGCCGAAAAATTAAGGTAATTCGCGAATTCACAGATTATAGAAACGCTTCAAAGCAGCTAAAGTTGAAAAAAACGCGAATTTACTGCTGAAATTGAGGAAAATAATCGCGGATAAAGTGTGTTGGAATTTCTAATTCCGCCTTCTGACAACAACTTTGTGGCTAAAATTGAGGTAAACGGCAAATTCATGGTTATAAGTAAAAGAAAACACACTGATTCACGGCTAGAACTGAGATGAAGCCCTATTCTACATATAATTAAAAATTGAAAAAAATTACTAATGCGGTGCCAATTTGCGGCTAATATAGAGAAAATCAGTAATTATTCTGGCTAGAATAAAGAGAAAAGTTAATTTTCAGCCTAAATTGAAACAAAAAGTGCTAATTCACAGTCAAAAATGGAAGAATTGCCGATTTGCAGTAAAAATATCGGAAAACGCCAATTCGTGGCTAAAATGAACAAAATTCGCTAATTGTTCTTTTTTCTTTATGTGTCCCAGCAATTAATTAATTGCAAATTAGACGACCCTTGTCTTAGGACTTTTCAAGGGATTACTCCCCCCTCACCGCACCACCCTAGTCACCATGCAGTGAATTCGAGGGAGTGGGGAGGCTGAAAATAAAGAATTAAACTTTATTGAAGCTAAATACTTACCATTTTTACTTGTTTTCACTGCATGGTGACTAGGGTGGTGCGGTGAGGGGGGAGTAATCCCTTGAAAAGTCCTAAGACAAGGGTCGTCTAATTTGCAATTAAAATTCGCTAATACACGGGCTAGAAATAGCTACTGCACTGCTAAAATTACGAAAAAGCGCTAATTTACGGCTAAAATTGAGACTAATTTAAATTTGCGTCAAAAATTGGAAATACGTTAATTCGCGGCTTCCTCGGGAGACTTTGAGGCTAAAATTGAGAAAAAGCGCTAATTTATGGCTATGAATGAAAAACTCGCAAATTCGCGGCTAAAACTGAGACGAAATCGCTATTCCGCAGTGTATGGTTACGGTGAAGAAAAAAATGCTAATTTGTGGTAAACATTTCGAGAATTTTACGGCTGATATTGAGTAATTTTCAGCTCACACTGAGTAAACCGCTAGAAAAAATCGCTAATTTGCAGCTAAAATTGTGGAAAACGCCAACTCGAGGAAAGTTGAAGAAACATCGCTGTTGAAGAAAAGCGCATATTTATGTCTTTATGGTGGGGGGGGGATTACCCCGCTAATCAGTTGCTAATTTGCGGCGAAAAGCGCTAATTTGCTGTTAAAGTTGACAAGCACTCATTCGCGGCTGAAATGGAGAAATTCGCAGTTTAAACTTGGCATAAGCGCTGTTTAGCGGATAGACTGTGGAAATAGCGGTAATTTGCCTACAATATATGGAAAAGGCCATGGCTAAAATTAGGAAAAGGCCTTAGAGGTTACCAATAGAGGTTTTATGTATGTAGTTAGAGACTTTTTGGGGCCTCTTGAAGATTTCCGCCCCGGGCCCCGATATAGGTCCACCAGTGACCTCACCTCCTTTTCAGCTCATGATCCACCAGTGCTCGCCGGTTCGGTACTAAATACTTCGTGACAACTTGCCTCCTTTTCTTTGCGCATCGCGGCGCAGCGCCATTTCGCGCTGCTACATTTTGTCAACTTGTCTATTGAAGGACCTGATATTTTTGATTTATTTTTCGTGTGTTTTTCGCACTATCTGCCGTCGAAATCGAATTTTTGAAAAGTATTTTAAATTGTATTTGTATTTTATTCAAAATACAATTCAAAAAGTATTTGTATTTCAGTATTTATAATACATTTTCAAAGTATTTTGCTCACCCCTGATCACAGTTGGGTTTAACTTGGATGTTGACTGTCTTATATGGGGCAAGGTATCACAGTAGGTATTTGTTGGTATCACAGAATATTTTTTGTTTCGGTCACAGCATTGCGTAGTGCGTATCAAGTATTGTAGTCCAATCTAACATTTGTTATTAGAGAGATTTTGCAAACAGCTCCATCAACACTAACGTTAACGCACAGTTGGAGGTTTGCTGTGGTTGGAGCTATACTGTGGTTGGAGTTTTGGTGTGGTTGGAGCTGTGCTGTGTTTAGAGCTCTGCTGTGGTTGGCACTTTCCTGTGGTTGGAGCCTTGCTGTGGTTGGCCCTTTCTTGTGGTTGGAGCCTGGCTGTGGTTGGAGCCTGGCTGTGGTTGGAGCCTGGCTGTGGTTGGAGCCTTGTTGTGGTTGGAGCCTTGCTATGGTTGGAGCCTTGCTATGGTTGGAGCCTTGCTGTGGTTGGAACATGGCTGTGGTTGGAGCCAGTGGCGGACTGTGGTAACGAGGCGCAGGGGAGGTGCCTTGGTTAAGGGGGCACCGGTTGCGTGAGCTTCAGTTTGTGACTGATAACGCAGTGGCGTATAAAGTTTAGGGGGCAGGGCAGGCCATTGCCCACCCAACTGGAGTACAGGATGGACAAAAGTATATTTTCCCCACCGTATTTTCACTGCATTCTCGATAAATTTATCCACCAGAAGTTGTTCCACGGAACAGTCAGTTTTCTTCTTTGGGCTTCACTGGTGGACCTGCGCTTATCGGGGCCCGGGGCGGAAATTCTCCAAGAGGGACCCTCAAGTTGAGTTTTCTCCACTTTAGCGGCACATTAGCGATTTTTTCTACATTTCAGTACTGTTCTCAGTTTGGGCTGAAAATTAGCGTTGTCTTACGTACCTCTTTTCCTCAATAATAGCCACAAAATATCAAGTTTTTCCGCATTTTGGCCACAAATCACATTTTTTTGTTCACCATGCGCT
This sequence comes from Corythucha ciliata, assembly GCA_038030265.1. Taxonomy (NCBI): domain Eukaryota; kingdom Metazoa; phylum Arthropoda; class Insecta; order Hemiptera; family Tingidae; genus Corythucha; species Corythucha ciliata. The sequence goes on along the minus strand of CM075942.1, from coordinate 6,931,316 downwards.
ATGAATTAGCGATTTTTCACAGTCACAAATCAGCAGTATTTTACCCATATAGCCACAAATTAGCGATTTTTCTCAATTTTAGCCTCAAAGTTGCCTTCAGATGCCGCGAGTTGGCATATTTTCAATTTATTTTTTATGCAAATTGAAATTTTTCACAAATTTTGCCACGTAGTAATTTCCTGAATTTTACCCGAGAATAATCGCTTTTTTCAATTTCAGCAGCGTAGTAGCGTTTCTAACACGTGAATTAGCGAATTTTCTCAATTTCTGCCACGAATTGGAGTTTAACGCATTTTTAGCTGCAAATTGGCTATTTTTTCCATTTTTAACCGCAAATTAGCATTTTTTTTCACATTTTAGCACAGCGCTAGCAATTTTTTGTCACTTTTAGCTGTAGATCAGCGTTTCTTCTCAGTTCAAGCATCAGCGGTGTTTTTTAACTTTAGAGCCCCACGAATTTGCCGTTTTTCTCAATTTTAGCCACAAAGCAAGTATTCAAGTTGGAAATTTTACCACAGTTTTGTCTGTGAAATGGTGACTATCCTCAAATTTAGCCGCAAACTGGCACTTTTTCTCAATTTTAGCAGCGCATTAGTGCTTCTAACGCGTGAATTCGCGAATTTTCTCAATTTTAGCCACGAATTGGTGGTTTCCGCACTTTTAGCCGCAGATTTGCCATTTTTTCCATTTTTAGATCCGAATTAGCATTTCTTCTCAGAGAGTTTTTAGAGAAAGAGAGAGTTCAACATTTAGAGTTTTTCTTAATTTTGGCAGCGCTAATTAGTGATTTTATTCAATTTTAGTCACTTTTTTTTTACTTTTTGCTATGGATTAGCGCTGTTTTTCAATTTTTTTGCCGCTTAGCAAGTTGAACATTGACGATCACCGGTTTAGTGTGCCCAAGGACCTAACGAAACAGGGGACCATTTTAGCCGCGAATTTTCTAAAATTTGAGCCACCAGAAGCGCTCTCAGGGAATCAATTGAATATTCAGCCCTCTCTTCGCTGATATCACTTATTGCAACGTTAGGAGAGACTGAAATTCGTAGAAAGGAGCCAAATCGCTGATCAACCGTCTTTTACATGACCTACATGATGTACCTATATTATTGTAAGTATGCGTTCTATATTCATGGATGTAGGCTACATCCATGAATATAGAACCTAATAATTCCATTTTTTTACCATTCAGCCTTTTCGGGGGCTGATAGTGGGCTAGATACTTTTTTTCTTTCTGTCTTCATACGAACGCCGACCTGATCGAGCTGTCCACTTCGTGCTCGTACGAAAGCGAGTTTCTCGGCCGCCGGTGCGCGATTCGTTGAACGCTCACACTTTGCCGAGCGAGCGGTGCCACAGTGGAGCAATTGTGGCAAAAATGGGAAAAAACTAAATAAGTCGGAAACGAAGCGTTTGCGGCCATTTGTTGATAGGACGTTTTATGTTCAGCGTGAAATTTAACGTTGAATAACAGTCTTTGCCGCACATAATCATCGGTTTGTCTATAATTATGTGTTAAAAATTTAAGTTTGTATAGATGAACCCTACCAAAAAATTTGGTTTAAAAAATTTTCAAACATATTTCATGCGATCTATAGCGTGAAATGAGCCATGAGCGAATACGCGAATTCACGAAAACGCTAAACTCAACAATAATAGAAAAATACGAAATTAAAAAGAAAGATTGGTGAAACCCCCACCTTATATGCTTTCTAAAAACGCTTTAAAACTTATTGCTACAGAAATAATAGAAAAAACTTTTCACTAATAAAAAAATAACTTAAAACCAAAGAAATAAAATTCAGCTTTGAGATGGATATAATGAATATTTCTGTCGCCGGTATTTTTAATTAATAAATTAATTAAACTGATGTTATCCGGACGACGATGGAAGGGCATAGCCCAACAAGGAGTACGACTCCCAAAGGCGTCTCCGTGGCGCAATTGGCAGCGTGCTGGACGGGTAATCCAGAGGTTGCGGGTTCAAATCCCGCCGGGGAGCCAATTTTTCTCGAAACTCCAATTGTGTTGGTCTATGCCCTTCCATCGTCGTCCGGATAACATCAATTTAATTAATTTATTAATTAAAATTCTGCTTCTTATTGCAAAAATTATGCACAAAATAAAATGAAATTTGGGTAGTGAAACACAATAAAATAAAAAACCTTCTTTTTCAAAGCAACAACTCCCGTATGTCCTTACTCACTGGCACGTGCTTCTTTTTGGGTTCTGGCCTCAAACTCGTAATAAGTGGGTCTGAGGTCTCCAGTATCTTATGAAAAATGTCCTCGTTTGTAACTGTGCGAGAGTGCCTCCTCGCGTGATTCAATCTGAAGATTTTGTAGTCTTTGTTGCGACTTTCTTGCGCTTCTTCAGATAGCATTCCCACGGGAAGAGCTGCAGCTGTAATAATTTCTGAGCCGTGAACCAGCAATTTGTGTACTGTTGAGGGCATGTAGTACCATGGGTAAAGTTGAATGGCTGGCTATCTCAGCGGTTTCTTTCGCGTAGACCCCAAATTTAACGGCATCAATGTCGTGGTTGCTGTTGATCACATTTAAGGCTGTTGACGGTGCTTCCTCAACTTCGGTACACGATTTCTTTGTGGTGAAACCGAGATATTTCATGAAAATTGGCACATAGCTATTTCTAACCAATTAAATTGTCAGTATGGATTCACTTTTTGGAGAAAAAAAAATTCTGAGGGGGGTTCCCCCCGCAACGAAAGCTTCGGTACACGTTTTCTTGGACAAAAATGCAATATACTTTTTTTTATTATTTTTTCGCGAATCTTTGAGGTTGCCAAATTGTCACTATGGATTCACTTTTTTTTTAAATTTTCATTTTTTAAAAATTAAAGGCCTCGATAAAAATGTTTATTCTCACCGTAAATATTTGAGGAAATAGGTTGAAAATACAGTCACAATTTTTTAAAACGTATTCATTAACACTTTCGTATTGTTTTAAGAACTTATTCCTAATTAATAGCTAATTTTATTTTCGTTGAAATGAGGATTCCACCTCGTGGCGCTGTGCTGCGGCTACTTTGAAAAGGTGGATTCTATACAATTATTCGTTGGACTCGAGATGCTACCAACCCCCCTCTAACTTCACTATTAATAGCTACCGTACTTGTCCAACAACTCCCTCAAGGTTACAGAAAGTATGTTTTTTAGTGCATTTCATTCTGAAAATGCACTATTGGTCTCGTCGTGATGGTGGCAAACATGGGTCATGTCATGTTTTTTTCACGTTTCAGAACCTATAGAACACGAATTCGGTGGTCTCCAGGATTCATATATATATTTCTTTTAGTGCATTTCATTCAAAAAATGCACTATTGGTCTCGCCCTGATGGTCGCACATATGGGTTGTGATCAGGGCTGGGCAGTAATTGAATTACGTAATTCAATTACAATTAGTAATTTGTAATTGATAACAACACGCCATTGTAATTGATAATTTGTAATTAAAAGCACTTTTTCGAAGTAATTTGTAATTAACAATTACCAATTACATTTCCATCTTCAGAGCCAATATTACTTCGAAAACTCAGCGGGTAATATTTCGCGCCTTACATGGAGCTTTTGCATGAAATTCTCTGAAAAAAAAAGAGTTTCAAAGCAATTATGACACGAGCGATATCCTTGAACTTAGGGTTGCCAATTTGAAATTTGAGAAAAACTGTACAAAAGTTTCAAAGATCAAAACCCCAAACCAGTGGCGTAAGTAGGAATTTGCCTTAGGGG
>CM075942.1:5531983-5665378 GCA_038030265.1 Corythucha ciliata | reverse complement strand
TGTGGAACAAATTCATTTACATTGAAAACAGTGTTAAAAAGTAAATCGCGTCGAGCATTTCGACTCCGCGTCGAGTTCGAGCCGAGTACGAGACGACCCGTGTGTGGAGGGCCTAAGTTAGGTTATGCTGGTGAGTGGTGGCGTAGAAGTGGAAACTAAAGAACGTTGAAATTAAAAGTATTTGTATTTGTATTTGCATTTTCGTTGAGTGTGAAATACAAAATACTTTTGAAAATGTATTTCAAATACTAAGCCCAAAATACTTTCAAAAATGTATTTTAAATTCAGAAATACAAATACTTTTCCAAAAGTATTTAAATACATTTGCAAAATACGTATTTTGTATTTATTTGGGTGTAAATACCCAAGTATCTTGCCCACCCCTGGTTGTGGAGGAGGAAATTGACAGTTTTAAAGTCAAAATGACGGGCGAAACTGATACTTTCGCAAGACGAAATTGACAGTTTTCGAAGGAAACTCCCCTTCCTTTCTTTTCTTTATCGAAGGGAGCACTTGGAAAATCCATAATAGCTATGAACCCGAATTCTCTTCAATGATTGAGTTTTAGGGCATGAATCATCAGTTCAGGCATTTTCACGATACGAATGGTCATTTTTGGAGTGCGAATGGTAGTTTTGCCATTTGAAGGTCACATTGATCGCCAGTTTGAGCCTTTTCAGGGTGTGAATTTGTCAGTTTAGTCATTTTTAGAGTTGGGAAGATTCCAGAAATGCCAATTTCTGATTGGGGTGTAAGCTCTTAAGCTTAACTTAGTGTTAAGTGGAACTTTAAACCCACGTGATCGACCCGGTCCTTACTTGGTTACTTTTATCAGTTGAATAACGGGTCTATGCGGTGACAGTTCTGGAATCACGCAGGCCCTCCTATACGTTTTTTCACATCCTTTGTCGTTCTTTTATACCCGCTAAATCATGGCTAAATCTATGGAAAAGTCGCTATAAAACGTTGCTTAATTCAAGAATTAGCCCAAGTTTGTATAGCTACATTTAAGTGAAGACACTGCCGCTGATTCACCGGTGTAGTTGTAGTTCAATAAAAAACGACAAAGATGTTGGGGGCAGGACCCACAACAACAATCACGAAAAATCACATCTTTGACGTGGATTTGATGAAATTGAGCAATGTCCAAGGGTCTCCAAACCACGCCCGGTTCAAATCGAAACACTTTGAAAACATAAACATTCAGCCTAAAAACCGTACAGTTTACAGTTAACGCCTGGGCAATTTCTGGCAAAAACTCAAAATGTTTAAAAGAAAACGGCAAAAACCACCGCGTATCTCAAGGTTTCTCAACACAGGGAGTCCAAAAATCTAGAAGAATTTATGATCAGACGAGCGCTTTAAGTGGTTCTCTCTGTGATGCCACCATTTTTGACCACTTTTATTGCACACGGTCATATTCGTTGGGGGGGGGGACGATAATATTTTAAGGGCTCAAATAGCCTATTCGAGCCCTTATTTGGCCATTTTTTCGGCGCAGCAAGTAACAATAGGCATGGCATGAATCGCGTCTGTTAAGCTATATAAATGACGCAAATACGATTACAATAGCCATTTTAATAGCGTGAAGGCTCAGAAATTGGTCATTTTTGATGCACGAGTGGTAAGTTTTACCATTTCTCAGGCACAAATGGTCCGTTTAGCAATTTTTAGGGCGTAATTAGTCAATCCAGCAATTTTTAGCTAAACACATTTTCAGTTTAACCATAGACCGCATAGAGTAAGTTTTACCAATTTTTGAGTGTGAATAGGGAATAGCCATAGTTTGGACATTTTCACTACGCAAACTGTCAGTATGGTGTAATTTATGGAGGGCGTGAATAGTCAGTGTGATGTTTTCAGGGCCCACGAATCCGTCTTTTTACTTTAGAGTACGAACTCAGTTTAGCCATTATCAAAGCCGGAATAGTTAATTTAACCGTTTTTGTGAACGCAAACAGTCAGTTTTGCAATTTGTTTGGTGCAAATAGTAATAGTTCGATATTATCCGGGCGAGAATCGTCAGTTTTGCCACTTTATGATCCGAATGATCAGTTTTGCCGTTAAAAAAATTGAGAAAAAATCTAATTTGCGTCAAAACCTGAATATTCGCTAGTTCGCGACTTCTGCGAAGGCGACTTTTAAGGCTGAAATTGAGAAAAATCGCTCATGCATTGCGTATGGTATACCAAAAAAAATCCTAATTCTTGAAAAGTACAAAATCTTCCAAAGGTTCCTTCGTTCGTTCCTTTGTTGGGGGGGGGGGGAGGAGACTTCATTATGGTCCTCCCCTTTGAGCTGAACTATGAATCCACGCCACGGTTAGCGTCTTGTGGTATTCGAGCTTAATATGCTGTGGTAACGCATTGTGGTCTGAGGGTTTTTTTTTGCGAATGGAGCTACTTGCGGTTTGAAAATTCAAGAAAAGCACTAAATTACACGGCTAAATAATTAGCCGTATTTTGGGGTTAAAGCGTTCATTCGCGGGCTAAAATTGAGAAAAAGTGCCGTCGCTGTATGTGAATACGTCGTTAATTTTGTGCTAAAACTCATTAAAAGTGCTAATTCACTGCTAAAATCGGAGGGAAGCGCTCATTTAAAGGTGCAATTGAAAAAACGCCAATCTGCGAAGCAACTTGAAGGCTGAAATGAAGAAAAAGCGTTAATTTGGGTATAAAATTGAGAAAAAGCGCTAATTCATGTATAAATGTGAAAATTTTCTAAATTATTTACATAAATTTTGATGCATTTTTGTGTGTTAATACTGACTTAACGTAACTCAAACTTTAACACTGGTGGTGGAATCCACACCATAAGAAACCAATTTATCGGATTTCTCTCACTAAAAAAGAAAATTTCACCAATTTTGGCGGCTGATAAAGCAACTTCACGGCATGGCTTGATAAAAAGATACAAATGTCACGGATTTTGTACACTAAAACCCAATTATTTTGAAGGTCCGACTTACAAAATTATTTTTGTTGATTTCACGCTCTAAAAAACCTTCGCTGATTTTTCTGACTATGTATTAACCAATTTTCAGTGTTCTGGCTCACAGAAACCCTAATTTCGCGGTTGTTTTATTGCTTAAAATCCAATTTCGCGGCTTTTTGTAGCTGAAAAACGTTTTTCTTAAGTGTTTTCCTCAATATTACCCGCAAAATAGAGGGACTTTTCACGAATTAGGATTTTTTTGGTTCAACATACGCAATGCATGAGCGATTTTTCTCAGTTTACTCGTGAATTAGCGGTTTATTCACCTATTGCCACAAATTGGCGTTTTTTTTTCAATTTCAGCCTGAAAAGTTGCCTTCAGAATCCGCAAATTGGCGTACATTCCGTTTTTAGCGCAAATTAGAATTTTTCTCAATTTCAACCGCGAATTAGCGCTTTTTGGCTTATTATTTCTCAATAATAAGTCTTTGTAATCGTATCGCAAAAAACATTTTTTGACCCCCCCTCAAAATTTGTAGTTTCACGTTTCAAAGTGTTTTAAATTGTAGCGGCGACGCGTCGTAGCGTTTCAAACCTGTGAATTAGCGAATTTTATCAATTTCAGTCACAAATTGGCGTCTGGCGCAATTTTAGCTGTAAATTGGCGATTTTTTCCCTTCTTAGCCGCGAATTAGCAATTTTCTAAATTTTTAGGCTTAAAATTAACCTTTCTCTTAATTTTGACTAGGCTGATTATTCTATTTTCTAAATATTACCCGCAAATTAGCGGTTTTTCACATTTTACCACCGCATTAGCAATTTTGTATAACTTTTATAGATATAGATTATTGCTTCTTTTCAGTTCTAGCCGTGAAGTAGCGTATTTTTTAACATTGTACTATAGCCATGCATGAATTTGCCATTTTTCTGAATTTTAGCCACAAAAATGCCTTCAGAAGGTGCGAATTTAAATTATAAATGTAAATTATTTTTTTTCAAACCAAAAAATTTACATCTATCCATCAATTTCTGTCAAAAAATCATCATTTTTAAATTATAAATTACACGACACTTATTTCGAGAATTAGTGATGTTTCTCAATTTTAGCAGCATGGTAGCGTTCCCAACCCGTGAATCACCTACCGAGTTTTGTCAATTTTTGCCAAGAATTGGCGTTTGAGTCAATTTAAGCTGCAAATTAGCAATTTTTTCCATTTTTAACAGCGAGAATTAGCACTTTTCCCTAATTTGAACTGAAAATTAACGTTTTTCTTAATTTTAGCTGCGCTAATTGGTGATTTTTTCAATTTTTGCCGCGAATTAGTGATTTTCTTCATTTTGTATCCGCGAATTAACGTTTCTCCACAACTTTATATCTGCAAATTGCAAATTTGCGATTTTTCCCAATTTCAGCTGTGAAATAGCGTTTTGTGCTAATTTTGCGGCCATTCAGCATCCTATTCCCTTTTTCATACGCGAATGGGCGATTTTACGCTCAGTTGTGAATTTGCCATTTTTTTGTCGAATTTTAACCTGAAAGCGTCTTTTATTTTTCAATATTATAGCGTGTTTTCTCAACTTTAACCGCGGGGTTTGCCCAAATACAACACTTTTGCGTTGATTTCCACAATTTATTCGTAGAATGGACTCCATGTACGGCGAATCAGCGATTTTTTTCTTAATTTTAGTCTGGAAGTTGCATCGCGAAACCACGAATCAGCCATTAGCGAATTAGCCAAATTAGCAAACTATGACTATCCGGGGTTCCCGGTGACAGTTCGCAGACCAGGATGTGGGGCAAAATTAGCCAAATTAGCAAATTTGATCCCGGACATTTCGCAACCCTATTCATGCGACGCGTTTGGCATCTTGGGGATATGCTAGTTCTGCTTTCTATCTCAAAGATCTGTTCTGACGTTCGATTGTTGGCTGGACGCACTAAAAAAATGACATAAACAAGAGCAAGACGCTTGCGTGTTCCACCAATCCAGCTCTTGGGTAATTGGTAATTGAAAAAGTAATTCAATTACAGTAATCGTAATTTTTAATTATTCGTGGAAGTGAAAAGTAATTGGTAATTTGTAATTAATCGTCTTTTTTGGAAGTAATTTGTAATTAATTACTCAAAAACCTGTAATTTGCCCACCCCTGCGTATAGTTTACTCGTTGTGCCGCGGCCTTTCGAAAGAGTTTTTTTCCCCCACAATGTGACGTTTCGCTTAAAGTTTGCCCTTGGCGAGACCTTTCGCATTCATTTTTCCCTTGACGTGGTCGCGTTCCACCCTCGAGTCTCTGACAAAATGACCCTAAAATTAGAGGTAATCACCCCTCCTCGATAGGATTTTGTAGGAGATTTTGGTGATTTTTTTTTTTTGCGCAAGTGACCTCGACTCCAAGGGAGGGGCCATGGCCCCGGTGGCCCCTCCCTTGGATCCGCCACTGTCTCTGCTATGATTGAGCGCTATTGATGATGAGTATCTTTGTTCCCATGCCCAAGCAGCATGATAATATTTTCTGAACATTCAGACAATATTTAGAATCTCAAAAAAATATTTTAAGAATATTAATTTTTCATTCATCGTTAATATTCTTATCATAATATTGTTTAATATGAAAATAATATTTTTGAACGAATATTTTCAAACGAACCTGATTAAAATATTTTTAAAATACTCTTTTTTGGTGTAGGCGGAAATATTTTCTGGTATAATATCGTAGAATATTATGTAAATATACTTTTATGATTATTACCTAAATACTTTTCAAGATTATTTAATGCATATTTTTGGTAATTCCACCAAAAATGAACCATTCATTGGGGAGCTTGAACTTTTCGGAACGATAACATACAACCCCTGCGTTTGCAGATTATGGCTGATTATAGTTATTTATGCACAGTTATAGTTAGTTATTTAGTTATAGTTATTTTCCACGAGCACAATACTTCTTTCCTTACGGGCCCCGTCTTTCTGGACAAGGTTGTAAAATAACTAATTTGTGAAAAATATTATTTGTATTGGTACCAAGGAAATCATTTTTGTTTAATGAGCGCTGTGAATTCTCGATTAAGAAGGGACTTTATCAGAGAAGTATGAATCGTTCATTTATGAACGACAAGAATTACGTATCATATTTGACCACCCGGAACAAAAAAATACGCGGTAAGAAAGCTTGCAGAGGTTGAGAGAACAATTGAGGTGAACCGCTACCATTTTTATTACTTATTCACCCCACCCCTTGTTACCGGACGGTAATTATCTTACTCAAAATTATAAACGTCCTAAATCTTTTTTCTTTCTAAATCTTTAACTTCACTTACTGACTTCTCTCGCTCTCTAGCGGCTTAATTTTCAGATGACGGAAGGGCGCGGCCCTCCTCGCCCCTCAGCTCGTTTTTCTACTTTCAAAATTCTTGCTGACTCGCCGAAACATCTTTTCTAACTTTTCACTATGCGAGCCTATCAGATCTCTTTATTTCTTTCGTTTTCTTTTCAAGAGCCAATCACCAGCGGCCTCCTTCATATAAATACGAACAAAGTTACTTTTCAACGGCAATTCTCGATTCTCTATTCTCTAGACGGCAGACGACATTCACACCTCTCTCTACTCTTCGGCTCACCTCATTCACCCAACTTTTCGATCGACCTGAAGACGAAGCCTTCGAGCTGGCTGAAGTTGAAACAAGGGATAAGACCTGGAAAAGGCCCCCCAACCGAACCCTCGTCGAGCTGATGACTGAAGTCTGAGGAAGGATAAGACCTGAAAAGGCCCCCAACCCTCGTCGCCATCGCCACGCTTTTCTCTCAACGTTCTTGGCTCTCTTGTCGTCTTGTCTCTTCACTTCGCTATTTAAAACTCTTCCTTCTTCAGTTCTTCTCAAACCCTTGCCGGGGTGCTTTCTGCTTTCCAGAAGGCTTTCTTTTTTTTATTTTCCTCTCCGTAGGAAGCTAGCTCGCTCCTATTAAAAAATAATCGAGCATTCGAGCTTATTTTAAAAACCTTCTTCACTGGTTTTTTTCAAAACCTGAGTTGGTGAAGAACGGTGCGCCTTCCCCTTCGATTGGCTCAGCCAACGAGGCCTCCTTCTCCTTCAATACCTGTTCAGCCCAGCGTTCAGGTATCCTCCTGTCAACGTCTCGATATAAGGAGTACTGGCCAAGCCAGTCCTCGGAAGAACGTTTGTTTCGCGACCTTAAGACAGTCCGTCTTAGCCACACGTTTTCCTTTCCCCAAAGCGCCGTTCTCTTCTCACTCCTTCTCCAGGAGACGACTGCTTCTTCTTCCTTTCTTTTGCCGTAGAGTATTTTGGCGCAGCCAAACTCTTCTGGTTAATTGTTTTTCCTTCCTTTTCACCACGGAACGATCACGCAGGTCTAAGCGCTATAGCGCTTCTTCGGCTCGTACGTTCCAAGCGCTCTTCCCCGAGCGGCGTGCCATACCCCTCTGTTTGGCTCAGCCACCAGAGGTTCCTATACCCCGAAGCTTGTTCGGCCTCTCGAACAACTTCTCCTTCTCGGGAACCAGTAAACAGTTGCGGCTCAGCCCAACAATTGAAAGTTACCCTTCTGAGTCCTTCGTCGCTCGTATCTTCCTCTCGGCCGATTCAAACTCCTCCCCCGGCTGCCGTCCCTTCTTCTCTTCCTTCAGCTCGACCTAAACTCGCCCGTTTGAAAATTTGTCGGAATTGTAAAACGGTAACTCGTTCTACGTGTGGCTGCCCGACGCCCGTATTGGTCCGATACGATCACAATCGCAAACTTCTTCGACCGACGAGCCCATTTCCCGGCGAATATCGAACTGTCGCCATTTTCTCTACCGTCGTCACAGTCTGCTGAACCTTCGGCGCCTGGTCAAATCCCTAGCGACTCGTCAGTCTCAACTCCAACATTCTGAAGACGAGTTTCTTACGTGTGAAAGTACCACCGATTTCATCGACCTATACAATTCTGACGATTTTCTTGCGGCCTACGAGGCGGAGTTCGAGTAAACTCCTCTAACTCCCATCTTTCATCTTTTTTTCCCGTCCGTGGTTATTGGCTCAGCCAAAACCACACACCCTTCCTTCTTTCTCCTTCCGTGATTATTGGCACAGCCAAAATCACACCCCCCCCCCAAACTAAAGTACAAACAAAAGGCTGGCGAAAGTTTTTATTTTTCCCCTCGAGGGATCGGGGCTCGGACCAATTTTTCCACCCCTGTAACACCCTCCTCAATAATATTATTCCAAAAATAACCTTCAAATTTTGGCCCCTTATGAATTAATTCTAAATAAGCAACTAAAAAATAGTTTTAAGTTTTTAGCCTACGCATAGGCGCTGGGCAAATCGCTCTTAACATTATGGAGGAGTGCTGAAGGGAGGGAGAGGGTTGAGAGAGGTCCCTCGTCCCATTCTCCCATTCCCAGATCCGTCCTTGGGCCTACGGTTCAACGTCTACCACATGCGGGCCGCGTTCAAAAGAACAAGGGGTGTTAGAGAAAGAAGGACTTGGGGGTGGCTGGTTGATTCGCTGACTGCCGTTTTAGTGCATTTCATTCTGAAAATGCACTATTGGTCTCGTCGTGATGGTGGCAAACATGGGTCATGTCATGTTTTTTTCACGTTTCAGAACCTCTAGAACACGAATTCAGTGGTCTCCGGAACTCATATATATATCGCACCCTGAGAATAGCAGTGTTACAAGTCAAAAATGTCGGATTTCGAGTTATACCTCTAGGTAGGTAGGTCTGGGCAAGCCCTACACTAAAATAGTAGTGTGTTATTCCTAGGACGGCCAGATGACTCTTGGGAGCGGTAGTTACACTACTACTTCTCACGCAGAAGCGGTCAACCAATCGGAGTAGCAGTGTTACTTTTTCATTATATCGGCTTCGATCGAGACCGAGAGCCCGTCGCGGAGAAATTAAGCCGCGAGTACCGTTACTTTTTGAGTTGTAACACTACTCTCCCAGTAAATTAAAACGATTTTCGAGTTGTTGCTCAACATTTCGTGAGACTAGTCAGAAATAATAAACATTTTCTGGAATAGTAACGTTACAACTCCCAACTTTTTTTAAAATTTATGATAAAAATTATTGAAACAATTTTTTCAAGTCCAAGCTTGGCTGCGATAGATGGAGGGGCCACCATCAAATCACCAGGAGCCTCGAACTACGTAGAAAATAAATATATAAAGATCAGCTAGCAAAGTCCTACATTCAAAACTTCTAATGTCGATTCCCAACAAAGACGATTTTTCATTAGTCACACTGCTATTCTCGGGGTGCGATATATATATCTTTATGGCCGTTTCCTTGTTAGCACGATAACTCTCGTAGAAGTAAATTTAGCGGAACGCGCTTTGGCACAAAAATCAGTAGTCATAAGACACCGGTCGGTATTGCATTTGGGCCAAATCGGTCAAGGTGGAGGGGGGGGGAAATAGGGCTTGAAGTCGTCAAAAAATCACTAAAAATCAACAGTTGATTCTAGAAGCATCATATTCGGTACGTATACTCCATGTTAGACTAGCCTTTGATTCCCATTAAGTTCAGCTTAAACAAACCCGGCAGCAAACAGTACGAGGGAGGGTCAAACATTAACGAAACAAATCATGGTCTCAACATTACTACTTCTGGGACGGCTTAGGGTATCCGTATACAAAATGAAATGCACTCTTTCCGACCGCCAGCTGCCGGAGCGAAATTTTTTTTCAGCTTTGTTTCTCCCGTTTGTACCGCCCTTCCATCTTCTCCATTCTTCAAGCTGGCTTTTTCGCATTTCCCTTTCGTGAAGGGGTGTCAAAAGTTCTTCAGATCTTGTGGTTTTTCGTTTCCAGTAATTTTAGTCGACATCACCACTGAGTTCCTCATCCAAGTTAGTGGACATGGGTGAGTACAATTTAATTACAACTTGATTAAGCTAAGGAAGAAAGCGCGCCTCGATGGTGTAATGGATACAATGCTCGCTTCGTAACCCAGCGGGCCTGGGTTCGAATCCAGCTATTGCCCATTTCACTATAAGGCTGCGGCGAGCTGTGACACGGCTCACTCGGCTTCGTGTGGGCGTTCACGGCGGTGTGCGTATGACAAACCGCGCATCGACCGAAACGCCCGCGTAGTACGGGTGTGAAGTGCACAGCTGATGGAGTCACAGGGTATGGCGTAAGGGCCACAAGAGCTTAGGCGCCAGCGGGCTCGGTAGATCCGAGTCCGCACCCTCAAAAAAAAAAAGCTAAGGAAGAAAAATGCATTTAAAAGTATACTGGTTACACGACACCTCATTTTATTCGAAAGTAGTTTATTTGTTAACAGCATATTGAGAGAACTCATTTAAAGCTCAATAATAAGGCAAAAAATTAGACAGCCTCGTTAATTTCCTTGGTGTTGCGCGGGCAATATTGGGGTGAAACCGAGAAATACGATTACTGAGAAATGCTTAATACGTACTAAAATTCCCGGAATGTTCCTCTATTACCAGTATGCAATATTTATTCAAAAATCGCATCGTGTGATCCGGGTTTTATATAAAGCCGGATACACATATGCGGTACTTGCCAAGTAACGAGCAACACATTTTTGAAATTCTCAGCTGGTTGGTTTCTAGGCAATTGCTAGAAATTGATTGAATATTTTGCGAGTTACTTGGCAAGTACCGCATGTGTGTATCCGGCTTAATATTCTACTCATGAGATGAATAGCAATTCTTGTTTACCTGGTGTAATTAAAAAAAAACCATTCTGTTGTAGGATCAAACCTGGATCCGACACAAAATCAACACACATGCATCAAGGTATGTAGCTATAGAGTATAATTTTTGTGCGATGTAAGCTTTTTGAGTTAACCTATTGTATTACCGTGTTCGATTTTTTTTGGGGGGGGGGGGCAGATTTCTTGCCAACGATATCCAACGAGGAGCAACTCACCACCTTTGAAGGGCTCCTCACAAATGATACGTCTTTCGAGGACTTGGTAAATAAAGTAATGATTTTCATCTTGTTCACTTGAACTTTCACACAAAAATCTCAAAGGTTTCAAGCTGTCAGTGCTTGGTGACGCAAAAACGGCCGGACCAATTTTAAAAAAATAATGGACCACGTGATCGCTAAGTGGATAATTACTTACAACTGGCGGGGTGTAAAGAGAAAAAGCCCTTCGAGCACTTGAATTTGGCTCGTGCTCTGAACGGTAAGAAAAACTTTCCTTCTGCCAATTGTTTTCTTCATTTTCTAATGTTTTCTCTCTTACAGAGGTCACGCGCAGAGATTGTGATCGACTCAATATCGTGGATACAGAGGTGGACTTGAGCCACGCCGGCTCAGAGTGACTGGCCTCCTTTTATGGATTTTTCAAAAAAAAAAAAAAAAAATTGAATATTTTGACGAAAACCTTCATTGAAAATATACAACTAATATTCCAAAAGAATATTTTGCGAATATTTCGAAAAAATACTATTCAAATATTTCAGAAGAATATTTTGGGAATACTTTGAGAAAATATTTTTGAAACTTACTTAGGGAATATTTTGTAAATAAGTACTTGAAGAAAATATTTTTGAATATTATTTCAAGAATATTTTGCGAATAATTTTCTCTGAATATTTTATAACCACCCAAAAAGCGGAAATTTGAAATATTATTTGAATATTCGAAAATAATATTCTAAAAATATGTTTTAAATGAACTTTGCTACTTGGGTGTTGTGAAAAAAGAAATCTGAACAATCCGGGGCCCCCGCCTAAAGACGGCACTGTATGACAGATAGGGTTGCCAGATTTGAAAAGCTCGAAAACCGGCCAATACATATATATACAAGTCGTGTATTACATAAATATATACCGGGTGACCCACTGTAAATTGAACCCAGGCCACTCCCACGCGCGGACAAAAAATAATTGACTGTGAATGTGTGAACCAGTATGTGTATGTTCACAGGTTCAATTTGAGGAGGGCCTAATAGCGTTTTCGATTCCCCAAAAAATCTGCCTCGAGACAGTAAATTTCCATACGTTTTCTCTTAATTAAATATGTTAATGTGAGAAAAAGAAACTGCCACGGAGCGGGAATCGAACCCGGACACCGTATCTCCGGTACGGCTCTTAGACCACCAAGACACCGCGGCGACCAGGAACTATTCAACTCCGGGCTATCTCCAGTGGCGGATCTAAGAGAGGGGCCACAGGGGCCATGGCCCCTCCCTTGGAGTCGAGGTCACTTGCGAAAAAAAAATCATCAAAACCTCCTCACCTTAATTTTAGGGTCATTTTCTCATAGGTCCGAGGGTCTCGAGAGATGCGAAATATTGATTTACTCAAGGGGAAAACTCTCGCGAATGGTCTCACAGAAGAAAATTGACGTTGAACGCCACCACGTCAAGGGCAAAATTTATGCGAAAGGTGACGCCAAGGGCAAACTTATAAGCGAAACGTCACATTGTGAGGAAAAAAAAAAAAACTGTTTAGAAAGGTCGCGCCACAACGAGTGAACCGCGCGAAATGCCCCACGGCGGCGGGCAAAACGCAAACATTCCGGGCAAATACTCACTTGAATCGCCACATTCAAGGCAAAATTTACGTGAAAGGCCGCGCCAAAGGCAACAAATATGCGAAATGCTTCACCAAGAGCTCGTCGGTTTCACTAAAAAATTGTCAATTTCATAACGAAATTGTCTGTTTTATGAGAAAACTTTCAATTTTATAAGACATCTTAACCTTATGAGCATAATGAACGCCACCACGTCAAGGGCAAAATTTATGCGAAAGGTGACGCCAAGGGCAAACTTTAAGGTTGACTTTATGAGGTAATTTTCAGTCTAAAAAGTATCAATTTGATGAGTCCATCTTCAGTTCAATTAGGAAATAGTCAATTTTATGAAGAAAATGACATATTGTATGAAGAATTATCAATATAATGAGAAAATTGCCCCTTTCGAATGAATTTCCAATTTTGTAAGGCAATTGTTAGTTCGAATTGGAAATTGCTCATTTCAAGAGAAAATCGTAACTAGGAATCGTTAATTTTAGGACGAAATCGTCAATTTTATTAGCGCATCGTCAATTTAATTAAAAACGTGTCAATTTGAAGCAGGCATTGTTAATTTGACGTGGAAATTGTCAATTTCACTAGAAAATTATTTATTTTTCGTCCTTTTGGAACTTATTAATTTTGCCCCTTGACTCAATGGGCAATTGCCCTTTTTATGATTATTGTTAATGCAGTAGTTTCGCAGTAGATCGTTTCGAAATTATCAATTTTATGGGAAAATTGTCAATTTTATAGAGAAATTGTCAATTTCACGACGAAATAATCAATGTTACGGAGAAATTGTATATTTTATGAGGGAACTGACAATTTTATGAGGAAATCGTCAAATTTATGAGGAAATAATTAATTTTACGGGGAAATTGTCCATTTTATGAGGAAATTGTCCATTTTGTGAGGAAATTGTCAATTTTATAAGAAAAAAGTTAATTTTGTGAGGAAATTTTATGTTTTACGAGGAAATAGTCAATTTTATGAGGGAACCGTGATTTATTAGGAAATTATATGTTGTATGAGGAAATTGACAATTTTACGAAGAAATTGTCAATTTTATGAGGAGATTGTCAATTTTGTGAGGAAATATCCAATTTTATGAGGAAATTGTCTATGTTATGAGGAAATTGTCAATTTCATGAGAAAATTGTCGATTTCATGAGGAAATATCCAATTTCCAGAAGGAAATCGTGAATTTTATCAGGAAGTTATATGTTTTGTGAGGAAATTGTCAATTTTATGTGGAAATTGTCAAGTTCATGAGGAGATTGTCAATATGATGAACAGCTAATTTCGGAAAATTTGTTTGCCAGTAAACCAATTTCGCTGGTTGGCCTACTTCAGTGACTGATTGCGCCGATTTTTTGCACTAAGAACCGTTTTTAGCCGGTCTCACTCAATAAAAATGTAATTTCCATGATTTCACTCACTAAAAAACCCAATTTTGAGGGTCACAATTGCAGTGTTAGCCATGGGGCTTATAAGACCTTCCCCTGCATCACTGCGCTGAGTACACTTTATTCGGCGGGAGGCATATTTTTGCCAGACTAATAGTTCACGTTACATATTGAATGTTGAATGTTGTTTCTCTCCCCCCCCCCCACTTTTTCGGCGTTTGGGTTTCCTCAATTTTCCGATGTTTCAATTATCGGAGATTGAGAACTGTGTCTGTCTAGGAACGGTTTGACGTGTGGTATTGGTAGGTGCGAGGGCCGAATGGAGTCATAATGTGGCCCCCTCCTTAAGCTGACTCTGGATCCGCGCTTGGCCATCTCTTTCCTTCACGACAACACAACAATACAGTGACTGAACCGCTGGAACTGATAATACAATAGGCCCTACCTAGGCTGAGAGTTAGCGCGGTGCCGGCCTGCACAAGTCACACGAAAGTCACGAAATCATCCCCGACGTTTTAAAGAAATAAAATCTTGTCGCTAAGTTCCCTTACGAATAGTTTAATGAGGAAAAATTATTACAAAATGAGCAAATCCGAAAACCGGCTTTACTTAAGGCCGGTCGAGGGTCCGGCCGGCATCCGGCCTCGGACTTCCAAAACCGGCCAGGCCGGTCGAAAACCGGTCATCTGGCAACCCTAATGACAGACTGGTCTATCTGCCTCTTTCCTGTCTTGAGTTTGTTTAGTAGTAGCCTCATAGCTGTCCGTAGGCACCTAAGAAACACAATTTCCTGGCTGAACGTTTCATTCATTTCTTATCGAATTTCGCGTTCTAAGCAAACTGAAAAAAAAAAATATGTTTTCAAGGTGTTTTGTTGGGGGGGGGGGGTCTGAGATAACTGTCGCTGCGTCAGAAAGAACAAGAACATCCCATTCGTGTATTACATTTTGTTTGAAAGAAGGGGTAATCCAACTTGTGCGACGATGATAGGGGGTATTTTTTGTCCGATCTGAAAGTAGTTGTTAAATCACTTCCTTTCCCTTTCGGTCGTCGGCATTAAACGCTAGTCATCGACGGACTGCGCGTGATAGCCCATAGGCAGTTTTCGTTACATGTCAAAATCCAGGTGCCTCTCCCTCGAAAAATGACCAATTTAAGTAAATTCGCGACGAGGCGGAACGCGATCGGTGCCGCGTCTGCTGCCGTCGTTCTGTGGATTCTAAAACAAAAGCTGAGCCCTAAGAAAAGAGCTGGGTGAGCATCGGAAACACTTGAAATTTTTGTGCTGAGTAATTGCCGTGTCTGTGCTGATAATTTGTCTTTTTCTCATCCCTAATTGTCCAGGAAAAAACCAGAACTCGTCGAAGTTGAATATGTCATTGGCGAGGTGAGGATTTGTCCCATCATTTTTTTATTTGTTTTATTTTTTGAATCGGTGTCCCGCATTGTTTTTATCGTATTTCTCACGTCCTTCAGAAAAATCCTACCAAAGTGAAAGCTCACGTGGACGCGGCATTTTTCAGACAACTTAAATCTCTTTTAAAAGTCGGCATTCCTGGTGTTTTTTCCGCCGAATCTGGATTTTTGGCGTTGGTCGCTGTGTCGCTGGCGGCTCGAACGCTCTGTGATATTTGGATGATACGAAATGGAACGGCGATAGAAAAGTCAGTGAACTTTCGTTTATTATTACTATTCATTCGTTACACCTATAATTGGTACGATCAGAAGGGAAATCCCCCAAACCGCCTCTCGCCACTACCACTCAAACCGTGACTTTCACCTCATTTCGCCCTTTTTTTTTTGTTGAAGACAAATAGTTCATGTACCTACTTAATTTACTCACGCAAGTTCTCAAAATGTGAGTGGATGACTGAACACTACGGGTTCAAACGAAAACACCAGGGAAGAAACCTGAATGTTTAATCAACGTCACGTGATATTTTTTTATGGAAGTCTGGTGACATTACGTAATTTCCCTCTATAAGCCTTGTACACACGGAGACTTTTCTGTTCTGTCATGAAATTTTTTAAGATTTTTAGGAATGTTCGTTTGTCGCGATGTCAAAAAGTATAAAATCCATATAGTTCGAGAGTTGGCGACAGTCCCATTCAACCGGAAGAACATAGTCACGAAAGTTTTGCAAAATTACGGCATATGACCAGGGGTGGGCAAATTACAGCTTTTTGAGTAATTAATTACAAATTACTTCCAAAAAAGCGGATTAATTACTAATTACCAATTACTTTTCACTTCCACGAATAATTACAAATTACAATTACTGTAATTGAATTACTTTTTCAATTACCAATTACCCAAGAGCTGGATTTGTGGAACACGCAAGCGTCTTGCTCTTGTTCACTGTCATTTTTTTAGTGCGTCCAGCCAACAATCGAACGTCAGAACAGATCTTGGGGATAAGAAGCAGGAACAGCATAGCCCCAAGATGCCAAACGCGTCGCATGAGTAGGGTTGCGAAATGTCCGGGGTCAAATTTGCTAATTTGACTAATTTTGCCCCACATCCCAGCCAGCGAACTGTCACGAGGAACCCCGGATAGTCATGGTTTGCTAATTCGCTAATTACTGATTCGTGGTCTCGCGATGCAACGTCCAGACTAAAATTAAGAAAAAAATCGCTGATTTCCGGTACATGGAGGCCATTCTACGAATAAATTGTAAAAATCAACGCAAAACGTTTTGTGTAAAGTTGAGAAAACACGCTATAATATTGACAAATAAAAGACGCTTTCAGGTTAAAATTGGCCAAAAATGGCAAATTTACAACTGAAATGGCGTAAAATCGCCCATTCGCGTATGAAAAAGGGAATAGGATGCTGAATGGACGCAAAATTAGCACAAAACGCTATTTCACACTGAAATTGGGAAAAATCGCTAATTTGCAATTTGCAGATATAGAGTTATGGAAAAACGTTAATTCGCGGATACAGAATAAAAAAAACCACTAATTCGCGGCAAAAATTGAAAAAATCACCAATTAGCGCAGCTAAAGTTAAGAAAAAAGGTTAATTTTCAGTTCAAATTGGGGGAAAAGTGCTAATTCTCAGTTAAAAATGGGAAAAATTGTTAATTTGCAGCTTAAATTGAGTCAAACGCCGATTCTTGGCAAAAATTGAAAAAATTCAGTAGATAATGCACGGGTTGCATGGAGATGCTACCACGCTGCTAAAATTTAGAAAAAGCGAAAATTCGCTTAAAATTGAGAAACATCAATAATTTACGAATTAAGTGTCGTGAAATTTATAATTTAAAAATGATGATTTTTTGACAGAAAATGATGGATAGATGTACATTTTTTGGTTTGAAAAAAAAAAAATTTACATTTATAATTTAAATTCGTACCTTCTGAAGGCATTTTTGTGGCTAAAATCAGAAAAATGGCAAATTCATGCATGGCTATAGTACAATGTTAAAAATTACGCTAATTCACGGCTAGAACTGAAAAGAAGCAATAATCTATATCTATAAATGTTTTATATAATTGCTAATGCGGTGGTATAATGTGAAAACCCGCTAATTTGCGGGTAATATTTAGAAAATAAAATAATCAGCCTGGTCAAAATTAAGAGAAAGGTTAATTTTAAGCATAAAAATTGAGAAAATTGCTAATTCGCGGCTAAGAATGGAAAATATCGCCAATTTACAGATGAATTTGCGCCAGACGCTAATTTGTGACTGAAATTGAAAAAATTCGCTAATTCACAGGTTTGAAACGCCACGACACGTCGCACAGTGCTGATTTTGGCCAATCTAGGCGGAAAAAAGTGATGTTTTTATATTCATATTTTTAGTGCTTAGGAGTTCTCTATACAAGTGGTGTGGCACGTGGATAATGATAAATAAAAAAAATAATTCATTCAAAGCGCAGGGAGAGCCTCAGAAGTCGTGTTTGAGCAAAGTCCACT
This sequence comes from Corythucha ciliata, assembly GCA_038030265.1. Classification (NCBI taxonomy): domain Eukaryota; kingdom Metazoa; phylum Arthropoda; class Insecta; order Hemiptera; family Tingidae; genus Corythucha; species Corythucha ciliata. Next base: position 5,647,614 of record CM075942.1, on the reverse strand, counting down.
TTTTCATCTTGAGATTCCACCTTTTTTACCAAGATAAAAATGTCTGGCACTCTTTCTCCATTCATTCCAGCGCTTTCACAGCAAGATGGATGTCAATCAGACAAGTAAGTAGACCTGTATTATTAGCCCATTCGAGAAAATTTGGGGGAGTCGCTTTGATAATGTGTGTTAAGTTACAGAACTTTTTGCTATTGAAATTTTGAGTAATATCAAGAAAGAATAGGGTTGAAATTGGTCATAGCCAGCTGTAGCCAAGCTGTTTCGGGGCTTAAATTTTTCTCAAAAGTATCTAGTTACAGGATCTTACAAGCTCGTTTTTCGATTTTAATCGTTTTGGGAACTGTGACGGTTTTTGCAGAATCATCCATTAAGATTACGCGGCTGAACTTTTTTGAGGAGTGGCGAAAATATCGGAAATCTGAACGAACTTCGGAGCTTTTTCACTATGTCCTTCACCTTATTGGGCCGAAAAGTCCAGTGGATGATGTATCTTCAAACGCATTGAAGAAGCAGATTTCATGGATCTCCACCAAATTTTCCCAGCGTTGGGAAAAATGTCATGACGTGTTTTTGCAAACTTTCTCTTCATGGATGTCAGGAGAAGATTTCGAGTTTTTCATCATACAGGATACTCTTCCAGAGGCTGCTGGACGCAATCTCGGTCGACCTTCGAAGGAATTCGGGGATCTAGGAGATAAGAGCAAGAAGAAAAGAATCGAAGAACTCTTGGAAAATTATTCTCACGAGGAGCTCGCTTTTGCTGCTCGAACAAGCCTGTACGCAGAGGGAAAACGTGATGCTGCAACTGTAGTCAAAGAAGCAACCGAGTTTTCCCCAACAAGACCGACTGTTATCAAACATAAATTCAGAGCGCCCACAAATTCCCCTCGAAGATACTCGGACGATGAAGCTCTTGCCATGTTCATCCAAGGTCGATTTTCCACAAGAATGTACGACTTGGTTCAAAAAGGAGCCAACAAACGGCAGGCTGATATTTATCCGCCTTACAGAAAAATTTGGGAGGCAAAGAAAAAGTGCTACCCAATGGAATCAGCTACGAAAATCACCGAAACATCTGCCGAGGTAGGTTTACAGGCACTTCTAGATCATACCGTCACTCGATTGCTGTCAGCAATAGAACATGTTTTAACGAGCGCTAAAGTCTCTTCGGAACTAACAATGCTCTTTAAGTGGGGATGTGACGGGAGTTCGGGGCACTCAGCGTACAAGCAAAGGTTTCAACGTGAACCCGAGGCCTCGTTGGACCAGACATCAGAAGAGATGGACGTTGATGACAAAATATCCGATGATGGTGAAACTGCAGAGGTTGAATCTCAACGGATTATCGACACCAGTCTGTATGCAGTTTTCATCGTCCCTCTTCAGCTCCGTTCTCGTGACGGAAAATCTCTGATATGGCATAATGATAGATCGTCTTCTCCTCGATTTTGCCGCCCCTTGAAAATAATGTTCGAAAAGGAAAGCATTGATCTCATTAAGAGAGAGATCTCAGCAGTGGAGAGTCAGGTCAAGTCACTTTTTCCTACTGAAGTGATTTTGGGAAACAACCAGAAGGTTTCAGTAGATCATGATCTAAAAATGACGATGATAGATGGAAAAACCTTCAGCGCCTGCACTAACACTTCTGTTCAAACTTGTGGTATTTGTGGTGCTACTCCAAAAATGATGAACAATCTCGACTTGGTGTACAATCAGCCTTGCAACACTGAAGCGTTTGAACTCGGTATTTCATCGCTCCACGCCTACATTAGGTTCCTCGAGTTTGTCCTTAATATTTCCTATAGATTGACGATTAAAATTTGGCGAGTGCCAAGAGGCAACAAAGCCTTCGCCGAACGAAAACGATTCATCATGCGTGAACTCAAAGAGAAAACTGGTCTTCTTGTAGACGTTGTAAAACAAGGTTATGGGACGACCAATGATGGAAACACAGCTGCTCGATTCTTCGAAGACTTCTCGACAGTAGCGTCTATCACGGGAGTTGATGAAAATCTACTGAGAAGATTCTGCGTCATTCTTCAGTGCCTATCGAGTGGATACACCATTGACGTTGAGGCATTTTCAACATACACTAAAGAAACTGCTCAGCTTCTTGTCACATTGTACCCATGGTATCCAATGCCCTCGTCTGTCCACAAGGTTTTGGTGCATTCCTCAGCAATAATCAAATCTTTCACACTGCCAATAGGAATGATGTCCGAAGAAGCGTTAGAATCCCGAAACAAAGATATAAGGAACTTCCGAGAACACCACACGCGCAAAATATCTCGAATGAGCACTATGGAGGACTTGTTTCATTCGCTCATGTATTCCTCAGATCCAAAAATTTCAATGATACAAACTGAAGGAGGTGGTGCCCTACATCACAAGATGAGGAAAAGTGTGTACCTGAAGGAATTCCTTGATCTGTTGAAGGAGCCAGATGTTCCATGTGACGAATCGGACGACGAAGATGACCTTGTTGGGGCTGCATCATTACCACATCATTTGGTGGGGAGTTGCACATGAGTTTCCTCGACGCCCCTCCAAACATACCTCGCCTACTCCGCGTTACGGAAATTACCGCCGTATTTCTGCACCAATCGTGGACTTCAAGGGCTCATTTAAATCTCCAGGAAATTCCGCACAAGCGTACGATCTTGCTTTCCTAAATAAGTCGTCGAAAGAGTGTGAGTTTTCAAGGTAAAAGTTTATGTGCGTTTTACAGTTATTTTAGGGATGAAATATGAAAAAGGAAGATCGTACGCTTGTGCGGAATTTCCTAAAGATATAAATGAGCCCTTGAAGTTCACGATTGGTGCAGAAATACGGCGGTAATTTCCGTAACGCGGAGTAGGCGAGGTATGATTGGAGGGGGGTCGAGGAAACTCATGTGCAACTCCCCCTTAAGGAGAGAGAGAGTTACATATATTTAACGTGCAAGTCTAGTCTATTAACATCAAAAAACTCCCTAGAAACTGAATTCAAGAAGTCCTGAGCGTTTTGATAAGGTTCTGAAGGATTCAGACTTTTTTCCACCTAGATTGGCCAAAATCAGCACTGTGCGTCGCCGCTACAATTTAAAAAAAGCGCTAATTCGCGGTTGAAATTGAGAAAAATTAAAAAAAAACTGAATATACGCCAATTTGCGGATTCTGAAGGCAGCTTTTCAGGCTGAAATTGAAAAAAAAGCCAATTTGTGGCAATAGGTGAAGAAACCGCTAATTCCCGAGTAAACTGAGGAAAATCGCTCATGCATTGCGTATGTTGAAACAATAACATCATAATTCGTGAAAAGTTCCCCTATTTTGCGGCTAATATTGAGGAAAACACTAAAGAAAAACGTTAATTTCCAGCTGAAACTGAGAAAAGTGCTAATCCCCTGGTAAAAAGACTAAAAAATCGGTAATATGCTGCTGAAATTGAGTGAAAACGTGGAAAACTAAGAAACATCGCTCTCAGGATAAAAACGATACTTTGCTGCTAAAGTTGAGAAAATGCGCAAATTCATGGCTGTGGAAGGGGGTGGGGCAAAACCGCTAATCTGCGGCTGAAATTGAGAAGAACGATACACTCGGTCAAAATTGAGAAAAGCGCTAATTTGCGAGTAGAGTCCAAAAATCGCCCTATGATGAGGCCAGCAAGATGTCCAGATTCAAGAGTGTGCTGGCTGGGTGGAATGATGACTAAAATGTGAAATTACCCGCCTCCTTTCAACCTTACGAGATTTCAATCTGATCCTTCCCCCCCCCCCAAGACAAATTCCTACTTACGCCAATGGTTTGGAGTTTTGATCTTTGAAACTTTTGTACCGTTTTTCTCAAATTTCAAATTGGCAACCTTAAGCTCGAGGATATCGCTCGTGTCATAATTGCTTTGAAACTTTTTTTTTTCAGAGAATTTCATGCAAAAACTCCTCCAAAAGCTCCAAGTAAGGCGCGAAATAGTACCCGCTGAGTTTTCGAAGTAATATTGGCTCTGAAGATGGAAATGTAATTGGTAATTGTTAATTACAAATTACTTAGAAAAAGTGCTTTTAATTACAAATTATCAATTACAATGGCGTGTTGTTATCAATTACAAATTACCAATTACTAATTGTAATTGAATTACGTAATTAAATTACATGTAATTCAATTACTGCCCAGCCCTGCATATGACCCCCTATTTATGAGTCCGAGAGTCTGCCATGCTGTATCTGGGGACTAAGGATTTTATAGCTAATTAAGTCCTTAATTTGAGACACGAATTTCCGGAAGCACATAGTAATGAAACTAGTCTCATTCGAAAGGTTTTATGGAGCTGATTACGACTTTAGTTAACCGGAAGAACGAAGTCCGGAAAATGGTGTTATGCAACAGGTTTTATAGAGATGATTACAAATATGATCGTCCGCCGGCGTCTGCCTGGAGCATTTGCCCTCGGTGGCCAGTCAAACTCCCTAAATCAGGAATATTAATTAACCAGAAGAACGAAGTCCGGAAATGGCCTTATACTACAGGTTTTATGTTGCTGAACACGGAAATGATCGTCTGCCAGGGGCACTTGCCTTCAGTGACCAGTCAAACTGCACAGAGGGAAAATAATTAACAGGAAGATCATAGTCCTGAAACTAGTCTCATTCAAAAGGTTAATCTTCCGGTTAATTATTTTCCCTCTGTGCAGTTTGACTGGTCACTGAGGGCAAGTGCACCTGGCAGACGATCATTTTCGTAAGTATTCAACAACATAAAATCTGTTGCATAATACCATTTTCCCGGCACTGGCGGCCCTACACGTATCGGGGCCCGGGGCGGAAATCTTCAAGAGGCCCCTAAATGTCTCTAATTAAACATACCGAATATAAACCTCTATTGGTAACCGCTAAGGCCTTTTCCTAATTGTAGCCGAGGCCTTTTTCTTATTTTAGGCAAATCACCGCTATTTCCACAACCTATCCGCCAAACAGCGCTCATGCCAAGTTTAAGCCGCGAATGAGCGCTTTTGGACAACTTTTCCAGCAAATTAGCGCTTTTCGCCGCAATTTAGCGCAAATTAGCCACAGATTAGTGGGAAATCCCCCCCCCTTTTTCTCAACTTTAGCAGCAAAGTAGCTTTTTTTTCCTGTGAGAGTGAATCAGCGATGTTTCTCAACTTTTTCTCGAGTTGGCGTTTTCCACAATTTTAGCTGCAACTTAGCGATTTTTCCTTGCAGGGACTAGGGAATTAGCACTTTACTCAGTTTGAGCTGAAAATTAGCGTTTTACTCAATATTAGCCGCAAAATAGCGGTTTTTTCGAAATGTTTACGACAAATTAGCATTTTTATGTTCACCATAACCATAACGCTACGAATTAACGATTTTTTCTCAGTTTTAGCCGCGAATTTGCGGGTTTTTCATCCATAGCCATAATTTTGGCGCTTTTTCTCAATTTTAGCCTCAAAGTTGACCGAGGAAGCCGCAAATTTTCTCAATTTTAGCCGTGAATTAGTGATTTCCCTATATTTCAGCCGCGAATTAGCGCTTTTTCGTAATTTTAGCGCTAGTAGCTCGTAGTAGCGTTTCTAATCCGTAAGTTAGCGAATTCTGTTCATTTTAACCACGAATTGGCAAGTTGGCAATTTTTCCATTTTTGGCAGCGTATTAGCACTTTTTTTCAATTCAGGCTGAAAATTAACCTTTCTCTTAATCTTAGCCAAATAATGACTGATTTTCTCAATATTAGCTGCAAATTAGCGGGTTCTTCTCCATTTTAGCACCGCATTAGCATTTTTTTAAAATTTTAACTATGGATTAGCGCTTCTTCTCAGTTCTAGCCGTGAATCAGCGTTTTTTTTTTTTACTTATAGCCATGACTTTGCCGTTTTTCTCAATTTCAGTTACGAAGTTGCCCACAGAAGGCGAGATGGCGGAGTTAGAAATTCTTAAACTTTTTATCCGCAAATTTTTTCCTCAATTTTAGCCGCGAATTAGCGTTTTTTTTTTCACTTTTAGCTGCGTAGAAGCGTTTTTAGCCTGTGAATTCGCGAATTTCCTCAATTTTTAGCCGAGAATCGCACTTTTTCCCTATTTGAGCTGAAAACTAGAGTTTAGTGTGTGTATTAGTGAATGTTTTCAATACTAACTGCGTTTTTTTTTTTTTTGTTTTTTTTTTCACATTTCAGTCCACATTGACATTTTTTCCTTCAATTTTTGCTGTGGATTAGCGTTTATTGTTTAGTTTTAGTCCGAACTTTTAGTGATTTTCCCCAATTTTGGTCCACGGGTTAGCGCTTTTCCTCAATTTTAGCCACGAATTATCGTTTTCCTCATTTTCAGCTGCAGATTTCATTTTTAGTAGCGAATTAGGACTTTTTCTCAGTTTGAGTTGAAAATTAGTGTATTTCTTAATGCTAGCAGCCCTAATTAGTATATTTTTTCAATTTTAGCCGCGTTGTTTTTTAGATTTTAGCCCCACATAAGCAATTTTTTCTACTTTCTGCTATGGTTCAGCGCTGGTTCTCAGTTTGAGCCTCCAATCTTTCAGAAGCTCTACAGATTTGCGTTTTCTCAAATTCAGCCGCGAATTAGTGATTTTCTTCATTTTCATATCCGCGAATTAACGTTTTTCCTCAACTTTATCCGCGAATTAGTGATTTTTCTCTATTTCATCTGTGAAATAGCGTTTTCTGATAATTTTGCAGAGAATTAGCATATTATCTTTTCGCCATTTCAGTTGTGAATATGCCATTTTGGCCCAATTTTAATGAGTGGGAGGCTTATAGGCGCTCCCTGACGGAGTATAACAAGGCCCTTAGGAAAGCAAACCGGGCCACGTGGAGACCTTCTGTGAGGGGATGGAGGATGTGTCCATCATGGGCAGACTGCAGAAGGTCCTGTCCTGAGAGCCCGGGCCAAATTGATCTAATCAAAAAGGCAGATGGGGCAGATGGCAGAAGACGAAACAAGGGACAGTCCAGGCCTTGCTGAGTAAGTTGCAGCGCCAGGCCTGTCTTGGAGTAACGGGTGCTATGCACTTCGGTCCATGGCGCAAGCCAGCATCCTCAGCTCTGAAAGACCCACTTCCTCGTGGTGCCTCTCGGGCGTGACTGGCTGGCCACCTGTCGCGGCTAAAGGGTCGAGCTGAGTGATGGGACCGACTCTGCTGGGGAGTCCGGGCCAAAGATGAGGTACAGACCAGGTAAGGGCCGGCAACGGCCTAGGTACTGGCCACATCTTAAGGAGATCCGCAGCAGAGTACAGGGCTGTGTTTGCTGTCATGATAGGCAAAGCCTGCGCCATCTGATGGCCACAAGGTTGAGGGTCTGGTCTTCTGAACCCTCAACTTGATCAGTCGTTGAAAGAGTCTTCATTGTTCAGTAATTAAGTATATGTATTGAACTTGACTCAATAAACTCTTCGTGCAAAGAAGCTGATGTTCCAATTCCGTCTAGTCGAATTTATTATGTTCTGCACTCGCCCTGGCGGCTTCCGGTTCCTCTCCCTTCTTCCGAACCAGCTACGAAAAGCGTCGCCTCTGATCCCTATTCTCAGAGACGTACTTGTCAGCGATCTCCTGGTCTCCAGGTGATCGCTCCCCCCCCCGTCCATCCGCGGTGCCGGGCTGAACAGGCTGAGGGCTTCTGAGAAGCTCGTCCTCAACCTGCTCCAGGGTTTTAGAGCCCCGCATGCCGTGGGAAGGCTTAATACTCAGGGATGTCGCCTGGCATCCCTGAGGCTCCGTTAGATACACAGCTTACCCAGTGTCACGCACCCTTCGGCACGGGTCGCACATCGACTTGGGTTGGTAGCGAGTTCTTTTAGGACCGTGCCTTCGTCACTGCACGGCCCATACCCCTCCTCCATGTGTTGGGCGAAATCTCCGTAACAGAGCCGCCAACCATGCTGTGGATACCCCAGCACGGCGCGTCAGAGAGCTGGGAAGGCTGGAGATCGGAGTTGGTGGTCTACAGCTGCACTAAATGGCATGGTGCCGTATTTTATAGACGCCATGAAATACACGGCGTCAACACATGACAGCCCCATTTGGCCCCATTTCCACTCGTTAGATGACCCCCGCCCTCCCGCTAATAAGTTTCTTGCTGCATTTTGGATTCCAAGAAACTGGAATTTGTCCCAATTTTACCAGGTTACGTTGAATGACCTTGTTTCTAATAATGCTTCTAGTGCGATCGTAACGGCGGATAAAGGAAAGTTTAAAATGAATCTCCTGCGATTCTTCGCCGCTATGCCAATGGTAGACAAACCATTATGCTTTTATCCTGCGTGTTTTACCTTATTGTCTGATTCAAGATTGCTTGCGTGAATAACATACTCAAATGGAGTTTAGGAGAATTTAAGCTCAGACTGAGAACACGGGTCACGCATCATCTTTACGACGAATACCTAAAGTGAGTCCTCCCCCCCCCTCCCGCCATATTTGTACTGTTGTTTCAACTGGTTTTTCTGCCCAGAGGGTTCACGTACTATAAAATGTGCAATCTTGACAATCGAATAGCCAACGCCGACCAGCTTTTGACAACCGACGTCGATAAATTTTGCGACATGTTTACCGACATGTATTCCAATATGTGTAAACCACTACTGGATGTTGTCATATACGTTTACCGGTTGACTTCGAATTTTGGAGGACAGGTGAGTGGATTTTTTTTTTTTCATTTCACGAATTTGTTGTTGAGTTTACAAGGCGCGTAACAAGCACCTAACCGCCTCGCCCGACGCCGTCAGTCATCGTAGATTGAGCAATGGTTGGGGGTGTTTCTGTTAAGTATCGTTTTCGCCAGTGACAAATATTGACGGCTGTAGACAAAATAGCGAACCGACGTGTGCGCCTCGTGCCGGCAACTTCCACCCTTAATCTCCCCCCCCCCCCTTGAATCATAGGAACAAGTAAAATTGCGTTATGCTAACTACTGCGCTGATAAATGAAGGATAGGACAGGCTTTTTATTTCATATTTAATTTATTGCTTCTCGGAGAAAAGATATCTAACACGTAATCGAGGAATAAATATTTACCCATTGTTCTGGTACCTACTCTAGATACACAAGTTTCATTTTCTCAACAAAATGTTATCCCCGAGCCGGGGCACTTTCCTTGGATGGTTTACAAAGGTCAATTACTACTAATTAAGTCGTGATGAATTAGTTTTCATAAAACCAATCGGAAGAGATATAAGACAGATTTTTAAACGTACCTCTTTTGTCTATTGCCAGTCGCGCTTTTCGGACTCACTCCCCCCCCCCCTGGCCGGTCAATTTCCTTTGTAAACTTCTCACGGTAATATTTTACGCTGAGATACTAGAATTTAAAATCACTGAAACCTGTAATGGAACCCAATCAACGTGTTATTTATACTGGACATTTAAATGTTGGTATCCCACGAAAGAGCGACTGGACTGTTCATTTGATAAGACAATAGCGCAATGAAATTTCGATCTAAATAAAAAAACCACTATTTACTAATATTCAATTCAGTCATCAAGCACCCCCCCCCCCCAACCAGTTGTCGGGGTAGAGGCCGAAAGTTTAAGCCTTTTTATGATTGATTGCATTTCGCTCTTTTCTCCTGTTATCCTGCCTCATTCCTTGAGCGTCTTTGGATAACTTCGATTTATTTTCTTTTGCCGCTCCCTGCCGATTTCCTACGGCCCCCTTGTTTGTTTAAACTTTGTAAGCCCCGTCAGTCCTCGTCTTTTAGTTTTCTTTTTTAAAACAATTTTTGAAACCGCTATATAAGCACCCTTTTTGCAGGTCCCTGGGATCATGATTTTCTATTTGCTGTTTGGAGGCACGCTTACAACGTATTTGCGACGCCCAGCCGGACGACTCACCGTCACGGAGCAAAAACTCGAGGGTGAATACCGTTACATAAATTCTAGGCTCATCACACATTCCGAAGAAATTGCATTTTACAATGGCAACAATAAGGAAAAGTTAACTATCTTGACTGCTTTTCATCGTCTGGTGAGTACTCGCTTCTGACACTGTTTGAACGTTGAAAGGAACGTCACATTCTTCCTACAGGTGAATCATTCGAGAAAATTCTTGGAATTCCGCGTTATGATGGGCATGATAGACAACATTTTAGGAAAATGTAAGAAGTTAAACTGCTTGTTTCATTTCATTTTTCCAATGTTTTTTGTTATTTTCTTTTAGATTTCGGCACCGTCGTGGGCTTTTTCGCTGTGAGTCTGCCATTCCTAAATCCCAATCATCCTCTTTTAGGAAATAAACCAAAGGACGTGAGATTTTTGGTAAGCACTACAATTTGAGAAAATGAGCTTAGACTAAATTAAAATGCATCTGCAGGAATACTACACTATGGGTAGAATGATGGTTAAATTAGCCGAAGCGATCGGAAGGATAGTTTTAGCTCTAAGGGATTTGAATAGGTTGGCCGGGTTGACGGCACGTGTCACTCAGCTTACAACCGTTTTGCAAGAACTCAACAGTGGAAATTACCAAAGGACCATGTTATCCACCGGTAAAATTTTTTAACCGTTTAAAAATTGATATTCACTTCGTTCAGTCGTTTTAGTTCACTCTTCGCTGTTCTTAGGCGACGAAGGTCTCGAGCCCGGAGCAGGAAAAATTGTCTGCCAGGATCGAATAATCAAATTCGAAGACGTTCCCCTAGTAACACCCAACGGGGATGTTCTGGTGAGAGCGTTAAATTTTGAAGTGCGTTCAGGCATGAATGTCCTCGTCTGCGGACCCAATGGCTGTGGTAAAAGTTCGCTGTTCAGAGTTCTGGGTGAGTTGTGGCCTCTTTTCGGTGGCACTCTCACAAAACCGCCGAAATCAAAATTATTTTATATCCCACAACGCCCGTACATGTGTTTGGGTACTTTAAGAGACCAAGTAAAATGTTTTTCTTTTTTTATTATTTTTAACAATCGTAGACGACAATAAATTAACCAAATTTTGTTCAGGTAATATACCCTCACACGAAAGATGAGATGAGGAGACGCGGAAAAGACGATTCCATTCTAACCAAACACTTGGAACGGGTTCAATTAACTTATTTACTGCAAAGAGATGGTGGTTGGGATTCGATAGCTGATTGGATTGACGTTCTTTCTGGGGGAGAAAAACAAAGAATCGCTGTGAGTATTCAATTTCTCGCGATTCTGACCCGAACAACTTCTTACAATTCTGCAATTTAAATATTCCAGATGGCGAGGCTTTTCTACCACCAGCCACAGTTCGCCATATTGGATGAATGCACAAGTGCAGTCAGCGTCGATGTCGAAGGTTCAATGTACCAGTACTGCAGAGAAGCCGGTATTACTCTGTTCACTGTTTCTCACCGGAAATCTCTTTGGAAACACCACGATGTAAGTCGAAGTTGAGCGCAGTTCAATTTTCATTTAGGCTTCATACGTTCGTTTAATTTTCACTAATTAGTATTACTTGATGATGGACGGACGTGGCTCCTACGACTTTAAGAAAATCGACCCCGAAACCGAGGAATTTGGTTCTTAAATCAATCGACGAGAGGGGGAAACCCTTTTGTTTTACCTCAACAAGGTTAACAACAAAGGTGTGAGAGATAATCAAAACCCGCTTTTAGAGAGTGAAAGTTCAATTTATTAAAATGTTATTCTTAGTTTACGAAACTGTGATGCTCAATGGCTTACCGTAGTTGTTGTTGATAGGTTCGATTTCCAACAAATATTTTATTTTTGTTCTTCTCTTACCTTTTGTCTTGGTGGTTGACAATATTTTATATTTATTTATTTTCACCCGCCTTGATTTTCATACACCGAACTTTCATTTTCCCGTACTTAACTTAGTCTCAGAGACTCGGTGTAGACTTTTCGAGAATCTGGTATTATTTGCCTCGAGGGTTCGTGTGAGGCGGAGGTTGCGTCGTTACTTGAGATTTTTGTCATACTGTCCTATATTTCTGGGCACATTCACGACTTACAGAGCCGGCCTTGAACATTTGGCGCCCTCGGGCGAGTCTTTCACCCCCAACCCTCAGATTAAACCCTTTAATTGGCAATTTTTCCATGTGATTTTTGTGATTTCTGTGTCATTTTGTCGCAGATTAGGTCTTTTTTTTTCAGCCACACAGGCCTGTCGAGAGGGAGGGGCCACTGATGGGCACGTTACCCAGATTGAAGCTTGGCTTTACTTTGGTTAGAGCTTTTTGTGGATAAAATGTAGTGAATAATGGCATATTACGGTATATACAATGATAATTTTTATCTTGGAAATTTATAGTTTATGATCCAGCATCAAGTTGATCAAGAACTGACTAAGCCATTCGATACCTGAAAATTTACGCTTTCCACTAACCCTGCATCAATGTGATTCAGCCGATGACGCAATAATTTTATTGTTTTTCCTAATATGGTCCCGACAGCTTTTTCAGATCTACTGGCTGGTAATTATGACTAAGAGCCTAAAGATGACACCAACCCTTCACGCTGTTTTCCCACTACTTCAAGGTCAAATTGTAAAAATTCCCCGCCCACGCATTCTAGGGTTATAACGGCACTGCCAGGTTCACTTTTAAGGCTGTTGACGGTGCTTCCTCAACTTCGGTACACGATTTCTTTGTGGTGAAACCGAGATATTTCATGAAAATTGGCACATAGCTATTTCTAACCAATTAAATTGTCAGTATGGATTCACTTTTTGGAAAAAAAAATTCTGAGGGGGGGTTCCCCCCGCAACGAAAGCTTCGGTACACGTTTTCTTGGACAATAATGCAATAGACTATTTTTTTTATTTTTTCGCGAATCTTTGAGGTTGCCAAATTGTCACTATGGATTCACTTTTTTCAAATTTCAATTTGTTTTTTTAAATTTTCATTTTTTAAAAATCGTGGCCTCGATAAAAATGTTTATTCTCACCGTAAATATTTGAGGAAATAGGTTGAGAATACAGTCACAATTTTTTAAAACGTATTCATCAACACTTTCGTATTGTTTTAAGAACTTATTCCTAATTAATAGCAATTTTATTTTCGTTGAAATGAGGATTCCACCTCGTGGCGCTGTGCTGCGGCTAGTTTGAAAAGGTGGATTCTATACAATTATTCGTTGGACTCGAGATGCTACCAGCCCCCCTCTAACTTCACTTAGTGTTGAATCGATACCAACAAAGTATCGATACTTTACTCATTTGAAGTATCAAATAGTACTTGGTATCGAATGAAAAGTATCGATACTCATATAACTTGTTTACATTATCGTATAAAAAGTATCGATATATACTCGGTACCGGTACAGAAGTACCGATACCAAAAGTACTTGGTATTGATTCAAAAGTATCGATACCGTAGTGGTATCGATTCAACAAGCTTGTAATAAAACCCCTCCAACACCAACCAACAAAAGCCAAAAGCACTACCATCTCTAATGATTTATCGAGTCGTCAATCACTACTTCCTTATACAAATGCAGATTCATTTTAATTGAAACACAATGACTACTTAAGGTCGATGTACGCTATGCAACTTTTGAAATAGGATTGCCTACCGGTTTTAAGAAATATCCGGTCACTACCGGGGACCATATATTTCCTTTCGACCTCCAAATAAATAGCAATCATGCTACGAAATATGCATAGTGTGCACCGAGCTTATAACTCTCTTACTTAACCGATACTTTTACGATACCGAATGATTACACCCGATACCGAATATCTACTCATTTGAAACGATACCCATTCAATACCGAGTATTTACTTATTTGAATCAATACCCATTCGATACCGAGTAAAAGTACTCATTTGAATCAATACCCATTCGATACCGAGTAAAAGTACTCATTTGAAACGATACCGAATCAACACCCATTCGATACCGAGTAAAACTACTCGAATGGGTATTGATTCAAGCGAGTAAATACTAGGTATCGAATGGGTATCGTTTCAAATGAGTACTTTTACTCGGTATCGAATGGGTATTGATTCAGTATCGTACTAGTTTTAATCAATACCCATTCGATACCAATTAAAGTACTCATTTCAAACGGTACGTTTCCGATGCCGGGAGTTCACGTGTTTAAATTAATTTAAAAAATTTAAAAAAATTAAAATTAAAAAATACTCGGTATTGATTAAAAAGTATCGAATCGTACTCAGTATCGAATGAAAAGTATCGATTCCTGAAGTACTCATTTCCCTGTATCGAATCAAAGTATCGAAATAGTACTTGGTATCGAAAAAAAGTATCGATACCAAAACTACTGGGTATCGATTGAAAAGTATCGATACTTTACTCTATTTACTGGTATCGATTCAACACTAACTTCACTATCGTAGCTACCCTACTTGTCCAACAAGCCAGTGGCGGCGGAACCGGGGGGGCAGGGTGGGCGGCCGCCCCCCCGAATTTAGTCTGGGGGGGCGACGCCCCCAATGCCAATCTTCTATCCCGAATACTGCACCCAAAGTTCTTATTCTATCCTTTTCGCTTCTTATTCGAGGACCAAGCGACCGTCACTCAGATCGAAAACCCTGGATCATTTGCGAGAAGATGAAAAATAGCAATGCCTAAAACATTCGCCCCCCCCCCCATATTTCACTTTTCTGCAGACTTTTTGTTAGGTATATTATTAATTCTTCTTCTACACTTTACCCCTGCCATCTGGCAAAGGAGGGCGATCCACCTATCGGCCACCCTCCCCGGAGAGGGTTTTAGCCCAAATTTAAGCAATATGAAGCACAGGCGTAGCAAGGGGCGTGTGCGGTGCGCACCGGGCATCTCTACCCTGGGGGCATCAAACCCGCTGTTTTGTTATGCGATCACCGCTACCCAGTGGCGGAACAACACTTGTCCGGGGCCCGGGGCGGAAATCTCTAGGAGGCCCTTTAGTCTCTAATTAAACCGTAAAGATACTTTTTTGCAGCTTTGAAGTATATATTTCAATTTTAGCCACGAAATTGCCTTTAAAGTGCGTTTTCTCAATTTTTTCCGCGAATTAGCTCATTTTCTCATTTTTAGCTTCGAATCGGCGCTTTTTACAAGCTCTTACCGTGAAGTTGCCTTAAGAATCCGCAAATTAGGTAGCGTTTAAGTGCTCTTTCCCAATTTTATCCGCAAATTAGCAATTTTTCTAAATTTAAGCCGTAAATTCGCGCTTTTCTCCATTACAAAAAAAAACCATTCGTGTTTTTCTCTATTTATTACCCTCGAATTAGCGCTTTTTCACAGTTTTAGCCGCTTGAATTAGCAATTTTTCTCAATTTTATTCCCAAAGTTCCCCAAGAATGTGCAAGTTGGGGTATTCTCAATTTCAGCTGTGAATTAGCCTTTTTACCCCCAATTTAGCAGTGAATGGGCACATTTTTTTAATTTTAGCTGGAAATTATAGCACTTTTTCTCGATTTTATCTGCAAAATTGAAATGTTTTGTACCTTAGTTGTGAATTAAAGTTTTCCTCCACTTTTAGACGCAAATTCGCGTTTTTCTCTATTTCACGCCGTGAATCGCAGCGCTTTTTCTCAATTTCAGTCCCAGCCCCGAGAATCCGTGAGTTGGCGTT
The DNA here is from genome assembly GCA_038030265.1 of Corythucha ciliata. Taxonomy (NCBI): domain Eukaryota; kingdom Metazoa; phylum Arthropoda; class Insecta; order Hemiptera; family Tingidae; genus Corythucha; species Corythucha ciliata. The sequence continues at coordinate 5,632,132 of CM075942.1, read as the reverse complement.
TTCTGTGAATTCGCGCTTTTTCCCAATGTTTAAAGCTGCCAAATTGTAACACTTTATCATAATAGCGTGTTTCTCTATTTTTAGACTCGAATTTGCGTTGTTCTCTTTTTTATCCTTGAATTAGCGTTTTTCTCATCTTTAGCACGTGAATTAGCGCTTTTCAACTTCAGCCTTAAAGTTGCCCCTAAGAATTGGCGAATTGGCGTTTTCTCTCATTTTCAGCTGTGAATTAGCGTTTTGTTTCTCAATTTTAGCAGTAAATTAGCACATTTTCTTAATTTTAGCTACGATTTTTAGCGTTTTTTCTCGATTTTATCCGTAAAATCATAATTTTTCATACCTTAGCTGAGTTTTCCTCCACTTTTATCTAGACGCGAATTCGCGTTTTTGACTATTTCACCCGTGAATTAGCGCTTTTTCTAAATTTTAGTCCCAATGTTGCCCCGAGAATCCTTGAGTTGGCGTTTCTCCCTTTTAGCTGTGAATTTGCGCTTGTTCTAAATTTTGAAAGTTGCTAAATTGTAGCACTTTATCACAATTTTAGCTGTAAATTAGCGTGTTTTTTTTTTTAAGACGACGCGAATTTGCGTTTTTCTCTTTTTCATCCTTGAATTAGCGCTTTTCTCAGTTTTAGCTGCGTAAATTAGCGCTTTTTCCTAATTTCGCCCCAACAATTCGTGATTTTGCGTTATCTCAATGTCAGCTGTGAATTAGCTAGCGCTTTTTCTTAATATTAACAGCCATAAATTTCAGCAATTTTTCTCAATTTCAGCCGCGAATCAGCGTTTTACTCACTTTTACAAGCGAGTTTAGCCATTCGTTTTCATCTTATCTACTTGAAAATCCCGATTTTTCATCTTCAAGCTATTCAGGGGCCCCCATCCGAACCCCGGATCCGGATTTCTAGTTATGCTCCTACTTGCATTCCCACACTTTGCTGTTTTATTTGAGTACGAATGATCATCGTTTATTATTTAAAACGAATACTTGCCATATTCTTGTGGCAAAAAAACAACTAAGAAATCAATAATAGTATATGCATACGCAGGAGCTAAAGTCGTGGCTCTAAAACGCCGTAAAATTTGCCAATTGCAAATTTGTTTGTGTAAAATTTGCCGCGGTACATTACATTACAAGCCCGGCAGGCGAGGCGAGGTAAATCCCCTTCCTACGAGTGATGTACGACTTTTTTCACGCGACAGCAAGGAAATGATAAAACTGACTTTGACAAATTGACTACTGACTTCTCGTGTCTTTAGTTTAAGAAGACCTTAAACGAGGTTATAACCCGAGTTCATTTACTCTCCGTACTAGGACGGAAAATATTTTCTGGACTAGTACAGAAAATTTCTCGAATGTCACTGTGCGGTAATGGTCAATTTCCCAGACATTTTTGGGTACAGAAAATGACTACTTTCGGAGCATGTCGCTTGAAAAATACTTTAGTTCCTAGGCATGAAAAGAGACACTTTTGGGACTCATTTGCGGCCGTAAAATTCGGTTTTAGTATCATGTGGGATAAAAATAAAATATTATTAGTCAAAAACCTATCAAGAATCAGGCCGTTGTATACCACATTCAAATCATTCCCTAAATGCTGAATATTCAAGACTATTGGGCACCTCCATACAATACCTTGCCTCCTCTATTTACTTAAAATTGAGAACTACACTACACTTCACCTTCTATTGATGAAAACTAAGGAAGTGATGGTAGTGTAGGGTATGGTGGGGAAGGGAAGGGGGGAAGCGCCTTAATTTTCGCCCCCCCCCCCTAAACCAAAATACTTCCGCCGCCACTGCCAACAACTCCCTCAAGGTTACAGAAAGTATGTTTTTTGTTTTCCCCCTTTCATGTCTTTTGAGTTTTGTGGGCTGAAAAATACGTGAGGATCGTTTTCCGGGCTAGGCCGTCGAAACAAATGAAACAATCTACCGTCTTCAGGAGTTGTTTCATTTTTTGTTTTTTGCCTAAAAAACAGAACTCGCAGAATAAGAATAAGAATAAAATAAGTTTAATACTGATTAACCCCCGCACGAACCAATTGATTTTTAGCGTTCGAAGAACTCGTCGCTGGGGCTGATCCAATAGGGGGGAGGGTAATGGGGGAAACTACCCCCTCCCCCCGGATTTCAGGAAAGTTGATTTTTAAAGAAAGATAAAGAGAATATCACGACGATTAGCTGAGGACAAGCGGTGGTTAAGAAGCTTATTTGTCAATTCTCTCATAAAAGTAAGGCTACCCCTTCCCTGCAATGCCAATTTTCTAGCCTCACCTTGTCATAAAGTCGTCAAACAATGTCATACCCTCAAACCTGACGCTTTTCTGACTTCTGGGATTTTCACATCAGGCAGAATCACAGAGCGCCGTTTCTGCTTCCAAATATTAAACTCTGGGATGTCGAGTGGTGTTTTTAAACCAAGTTATGTAGTCAAGGAAGCAGGTTACCAAACGGGGTAGTTACAGGAAAAAACTCCGGGACTAAGTTTGATGACTGATTTTAATGTTTTCAGGTGTGCTGAGTCTGATTTTTAACTTTGCCCAACGTTACAACCCCGGCAACACGGCGAAATTTAAGTGGATTTTTAACTATCGTGTTTTTGGGGCGTTTTCACTACGCCATATCTTGTAATAGGGTTTAAAACATGGTTTCCGCTCATTTATTATGTTTTTAGAAGTCCTTAATCGGAATTTTAAACCCCCAAACTCTAACTACTGCCAACTAACACCACGCTAGTGATGTAGTGTAGATTCTTAACCAAAGAAATCAGTAGCAATAGTGAAAATAAACGACATATTAGCACTCATGAAGTATAGCACTTGGGACCTGCAAGGTGCGTAATAGGTGTTGATGGGCAGCAGCTTCTAGGGGGAAAAGAGGCCATGTTGCTGCTCTCTTTGAAGGCCGATTTACCCTATTCACATAGTCACCTCCATATAGGGAGCAATTAGGTACGTATCCTCTACTTCAGCAGGCACATTCGTCACAATTTTAGGGTAATTTAGGTGACAAACCCTAAAAGAGCACACTTTTTTTTTTTTTTATTATGAAACGCTCGCGTCCTACGGAAGAAATTTGCATAAGCCTTATCATTGGAAGTTGCGTGAAATATTGTTCTTTATATATTCGCTAAACAATCCATAGACAATTTTGTGAGATAAGTTCATAACGCAAGGTGTCCAGTTTGGCTAAACGTTCTTCAGATGGGTGCGCTTATAATCCCCCTCTGCCATTTTTCAATATGTATCCTTGATTTCGATAAAACCGGTTCGTCATCGAAAAAGTTAGGCGTACCTATTAAATTTGGCACAGTTGTTCACGTTACTTCCGCTATTCCATGCGATCGAAGAAAAACGCGAATGGGAACTTGTGGCTTTTTTCGTGGTCATCAAACTAAGCCTAAAAGAACAAAAGAACGATTAGTCTCATGGGCGTAGCCAGCCCGTGATCAAGGGGTGGGCAGCCAGCTAGGCACGGGTCCACAGTTGGCCCGGGGGGGGGGGGGCACGTCTTGAGATAAAATGTTAGCGGATCCAGAAAAGGACATTTTGCGGCTAAGACTGAGGAAAAAACACCCATTCACGGCTAAAATTGAGTAATAGCGCTGATTCACGTTAAACATGAGAAATAAATCTCATTATTCGCGGTTGAAATTGAGAAACATACCAATTTGCAGTTTCCACGATGCAAAGTCCGCGACGAAATTAAGAAAATGCGCTAATTCACGGGTTTATAGAGCTCTTTTCACAGCTAAAATTGACAAATAAATTGCCCGTTCAATGTAGAATTGAGAAAAATCACTCACTTGCGGCTAAAATTGGGGAAAACCCAATTTTTTTTGTTTTTTGCCTAAAAAACAGAACTCGCAGAATAAGAATAAGAATAAAATAAGTTTAATACTGATTAACCCCCGCACGAACCAATTGATTTTTAGCGTTCGAAGAACTCGTCGCTGAGGCTGATCCAATAGGGGGGAGGGTAATGGGGGAAACTACCCCCTCCCCCCGGATTTCAGGAAAGTTGATTTTTAAAGAAAGATAAAGAGAATATCACGACGATTAGCTGAGGACAAGCGGTGGTTAAGAAGCTTATTTGTCAATTCTCTCATAAAAGTAAGGCTACCCCTTCCCTGCAATGCCAATTTTCTAGCCTCACCTTGTCATAAAGTCGTCAAACAATGTCATACCCTCAAACCTGACGCTTTTCTGACTTCTGGGATTTTCACATCAGGCAGAATCACAGAGCGCCGTTTCTGCTTCCAAATATTAAACTCTGGGATGTCGAGTGGTGTTTTTAAACCAAGTTATGTAGTCAAGGAAGCAGGTTACCAAACGGGGTAGTTACAGGAAAAAACTCCGGGACTAAGTTTGATGACTGATTTTAATGTTTTCAGGTGTGCTGAGTCTGATTTTTAACTTTGCCCAACGTTACAACCCCGGCAACACGGCGAAATTTAAGTGGATTTTTAACTATCGTGTTTTTGGGGCGTTTTCACCACGCCATATCTTGTAATAGGGTTTAAAACATGGTTTCCGCTCATTTATTATGTTTTTAGAAGTCCTTAATCGGAATTTTAAACCCCCAAACTCTAACTACTGCCAACTAACACCATGCTAGTGATGTAGAGTAGATTCTTAACCAAAGAAATCAGTAGCAATAGTGAAAATAAACGACATATTAGCACTCATGAAGTATAGCACTTGGGACCTGCAAGGTGCGTAATAGGTGTTGATGGGCAGCAGCTTCTAGGGGGAAAAGAGGCCATGTTGCTGCTCTCTTTGAAGGCCGATTTACCCTATTCACATAGTCACCTCCATATAGGGAGCAATTAGGTACGTATCCTCTACTTCAGCAGGCACATTCGTCACAATTTTAGGGTAATTTAGGTGACAAACCCTAAAAGAGCACACTTTTTTTTTTTTTATTATGAAACGCTCGCGTCCTACGGAAGAAATTTGCATAAGCCTTATCATTGGAAGTTGCGTGAAATATTGTTCTTTATATATTCGCTAAACAATCCATAGACAATTTTGTGAGATAAGTTCATAACGCAAGGTGTCCAGTTTGGCTAAACGTTCTTCAGATGGGTGCGCTTATAATCCCCCTCTGCCATTTTTCAATATGTATCCTTGATTTCGATAAAACCGGTTCGTCATCGAAAAAGTTAGGCGTACCTATTAAATTTGGCATAGTTGTTCACGTTACTTCCGCTATTCCATGCGATCGAAGAAAAACGCGAATGGGAACTTGTGGCTTTTTTCGTGGTCATCAAACTAAGCCTAAAAGAACAAAAGAACGATTAGTCTCATGGGCGTAGCCAGCCCGTGATCAAGGGGTGGGCAGCCAGCTAGGCACGGGTCCACAGTTGGCCCGGGGGGGGGGGGGCACGTCTTGAGATAAAATGTTAGCGGATCCAGAAAAGGACATTTTGCGGCTAAGACTGAGGAAAAACACCCATTCACGGCTAAAATTGAGTAATAGCGCTGATTCACGTTAAACATGAGAAATAAATCTCATTATTCGCGGTTGAAATTGAGAAAACATACCAATTTGCAGTTTCCACGATGCAAAGTCCGCGACGAAATTAAGAAAATGCGCTAATTCACGGGTTATAGAGCTCTTTTCACAGCTAAAATTGACAAAATAAATTGCCCGTTCAATGTAGAATTGAGAAAAATCACTCACTTGCGGCTAAAATTGGGGAAAAACGCCAATTCACGGTTAAAATTGAGAAATGGTGCTTATTCACGCAGGTAAAATTGAGAGAAGGCGCCAGATCGTGGTTTCTCAAACAAACATCTCGATAAACATTGCGAAAAAGTGCTAATTTACCGTTTTTATACATATATATGGCAAGTTTGCGGGTATAATTGAGAAAGAGCGCGTACATTTTTGAAAAAGTGCTTATATTCACGGCTAAAATTAAGGAAAATTGTTCGTTCGCAGGTGGAACTGAGGAAAATACCCATTTCAAGGTTTTGCGATGCAACGTCCAAGTCAAAATTAATGAAATTCGCTCACATGCGGGTTATGTGGACCTTTTCACTGCTACAATTTGAAGGGGGAAAAAATTGCTCAAGGCAGAATTGAGGAAAAGCACTAATTTGCGGCTAAAATTGAGGGAAAACGAATTGGCAAAATTGTCACCGTTTGTTGTTGATTGATGGAATTGTCGTGGCTAAAATTGAGAAACTGCGTTCATCCACAGGTTAAATTGAGGAAATACTGTTCTTTTGCGGGTGAAGTTGACAGATCGAGCGCACCAATTCGCGGTTAGGCTATGTCCAGTGCTGGCCGCAATTGAAATAATAAATAAAAATGCGTAATTTCACGGTTTTTTGAGACATTTTAACAGCTAAAATGAAGAAAATGGGTTATTAATAATATTAGTTTTTAAGCCATACAACTTGATTAATGTTATGTTTTTATGGTTTTGGCTTTTTTCTTCTTCTACTTCTTCGTTTCCTGAGCTTTCGCCTTCTTTTGCTGAAGGCATCGTCAGAGAATTTTTTTTTTTTTCAAAAAACATTAATAAGAAAACGTGTTGTTTGTAGCCTTCTATTTCGAATTTTATGTCGAAAAACTGATACTTCTCCCCCGGAAAGTGATAACTGTGGAGCTAAACTTTAAATTTTAGACCTGAGACGGTAAACAGAGCTGGCATTTCCTCTCCCAGTCTCGATGGCACAGCGGGCTAAACACGATTTGCTTGCCAAAACACACGAAATTGCGCGTCGTACCTGCGAAAATGGGATTTCAGCGCGAAAAATCAGCAAAATCGGTTTCAAAGTTAAGCTGAACCTCGAATTTGATTCTAGAGGAGGGCAACTGCCCACTCCCCCCCCCCGGCTGGCCACGCCCATGATTAGTCTACACCGATGGTCTCAGAGATATTTCACCAAATCGAACAAAAGGGCCCTCAAATCCAAATTTGAGATCTTGCAGCGCCAACACCCAACGTGGAATCTTCAGGATTTTTTTTGGAAATGGAAGGATGTGTATCTGAAAGAGATTGCCAAGCGTTTATCAATTTTTCCAGTTTCAGGCTCCAGCCAATTTTCCGTCAGCGGCAGAAAATGGTCAATTTTTGACGGGCCATATCTCAGGAACCATTAGTCGTACGGAGATACAATTGGGCTTAAACAGTCGCAAACTTAGTCTATTTCAAAAATGCAAAGGAGCGCAATCATCGAAAAGTACTTAGTTCCAGAGATACAACCGATTGAGCATAAAAAGTAAGAAAATATCCAGTTTTTTTGTGATTTTCGACGTGCAGCCGACCGATTTTTTTGTTGGCAAAGTTCAGATTCGGATTCAGCACCCCAAGGAACATAAGATCCGTTGACAAAACTACTTCTATACGTTTGTCCCGGCCAATTCCCCTTTTGACTGGACTTAGGCCCGTATTCAGAAACCAACCTTAACCTTTACGTCTCCTTTAAGCGCTTCATAACAGATGACACATTTTAATAAACCACCAGATTTTTCAACTCCTTTAGTTAAGGCTTTGTAAAGGTGGGTTTCATGAATACGGCCCTAAATCTTGTCATTTTAATACTCTTCTCATCTAAAGATGATACAAAGAATGAGTCACACAACGAACTCCTTACACCTGTGAAACATAGGCACTACCGGGCCGCTTCGTTCAATGGCTCGTCCAGATTCGATTCAATCTTGTTCAAGTGTCGCTAGTGCCTTAGGGCCGTATTCAGAAACCCTCCTTTACAAAGCCTTAACTAAAGGAGTTGAAAAATGTGATGGTTTATAAAAATGTGTCATCTGTTTTGAAGCGCTTAAAGGAGATGTAAAGGTTAAGGTTGGTTTCTGAGTACGGCCCTTAGTGTCGCTAGACATGGATGGTATCTCCATAACGCTATTTAATTCTTTGAGCTGGGAAAACCCACCGCCAATGGATAGTGTGCCCATAACAGCTGCTGTGTTAAAATACCGGCGACAGATTTATTCATTAACATCCATCTAACAACATCTAGATAAGATAAAATCGGCGTGGTTTACCGATCAGGAGAAGCGCCTAGAGTTTCGAGAAACAATGGACCTGGGTGGGGTTCGGCTTAGCTTATCCCTCGGAGTACGACTCCCATAGGCGTCTCCGTGGCACAAATGGCAGCGTGCTGGACTGGTAATCCTGAGGTTGCGGGTTCAAATCCCGCCGGGGAGCCATTTTTTTCTCGAAACTCGAATCGTGTTGGGCTATGCCCTTCCATCGTCGTCCGGATAATATCAGACTAATTAATTTATTAATTAAAATACCGGCGACAGATTTATTCATTAACATCCATCTACTGTTAATATCCTTGTCCGCATGTGTCAATTCACCGCTATACTTTTCCCCCAAATCGGGCATTCATGCAAGTTTTCCATTCACAGTCGAGAAATAATGAATCGTAATCGTAGTTTCAAGGGATAGTTTTGATCAAGAGTCATTTTTACAGTCATTATCCAAAGCACTAACAGCGCTAGCTAATTCGACGCCCAAATTACACTGCCCACATTTCGAAGTTATCGGTAGAAACAGTACAATTGTCGAATAGTCAATAATTATTGTCTACCGTAAAAATTATCAGGTTTGGTATGACAGTCTAATTTTCTGACGTATACTCAGTCAATGAAAAATAATTCTTTCTGACGGTAACTTGATCGTTTCCTTGGGCTTGTTTTCCAGGCGTTATACTTTCGCCTAAAATCTATAACTCGGGAAAATGACTGACACAATAATAATGTCATCTTATTTATTGCACTCCTATTTCGTATACACTACAACTTGAAGTGAAATTGGTACGTTTCTGATTTCAATTAGAGCATCACTAGACACTGGCTGAGGCATTATCGTTACAGATCACACTTCACTTGTAATAAACTCGCGGGGTCAAGGTCAAGGGCACTTCTTCTGACAGTTCTGACTTCTGACTCAAAAAGATACCTAGATGCGAAAATGTTCAAATATCAGGGCTTCAAGTAAGAAGTTAGGAAAACGAATTATGGTGTATAGTTTTTGTACTAAAATTTCCTATTTTAATTTTTTCCCCGCGATGTACAGCGCCATCTCTTGTCTCAGGGTGATTTTCAAAGCTTCACCGTCAACCGCCTTAAGAAACGTCAACTTCTGGGTGCACCATTTGGTTATGACGAGCCCATCTGCACATGCAAATGCTCAGTGAGGTCTCATCCCTCTCGATACGTGGCGTGGCGGCGGTTATTGTAGGACGGGGTACCAAGCAGACGGGCCTGATCTCATACTATTGGCCCCCTTCGCTGGAGGACGGCACGGAGTTTGTTGCTTCCCTCGAGAACACCTTTGCGTCGCTCACGGGAATGCCCACGGTGGTTGGGTGGGGGGGGGGGACTTCAACACTTGGGACCCCAGGCATGGCTTGGCCAGGGCAAGTGCGAGACCTTATGGCCGCGTGAGGTTTAGTGCTGTCGAACCGGCCGGAGTGTGGCTCGACTTTTCGGGGATTGCTCGGGGACTCCCACATTGATCTCACTTGGGGAGGCGGAAACCCTTTGCCTATGGTGCTCTCGTGAGAAGTGAGTCAAGACACGTGTGCAGAGCACTGCCTTCTAAGCTACTCTCTGGTCGTGGGAGGCGCCACTCAGATGGTCAAAGGGGATAAGGGTCGGTTCTATTTTCAGCGTGCCAACTGGGAGGCGTATTCTGCTGGAGCCGTCAGGGGGCTTCTCGAATCGTGGGAGTCAATTGTTGATCCGGCAGCACTATCGGAGGCCCTCATTGATGACGCTGTACTCTATTTGGAGGAAGTTGTTATAGGGGCCGCCGAGGATGCGTTACCACGTCAGCCCTCGTCCCGGGCAGATTCGACGCCATGGTGGACCAGTAAGCTAGAGGGTCTCTCTCTGAGAGCTCGTAGGCTTTGACGTGCGTTTCAGCGCACGCGGGGCCCCGGGCGGGTCGACTCGCGTCAGCGTTACATCTCTGCCAGGAGAGATTTCAAACGGGCTGTGCGTCGGTCAAAACGTGCATCTTGGCGGGCGTTTGTGGAGGAAGCCCTCGCTGCCAACCCTTGGAGAATTCCCTATGAGGTGGTTGTAGGGAAAATAAAGTCTCCGGATATTCTCCCAATTTTTGGAGGTGGCCGGCGGTAGCATAGAGGCTACCCTGGGTAACTTCCTGGAAAGGATATTCCCTCAAGATGACCCAGGAACCGATAGCGTAGTCTCGAGGAGAGACGATGCCTGGCTCCCCCCGTCGACGGCTGGGAGCAAGAGCTTCTCGGATCGGGCTCCCGGCTTGACTGGGGTACGGCCCGAGATGTTGAAGCATCTGCCGGACTCAGTTGTGGAGGCCTACTTGGACCTTTACAACTGGTAGCTGGTTTCGGGGTACTTCCCAAAAAGGTGGCGGGTTGCGGTTGAGCGGCTCATCTTGAAGTCAGCGGACCGTGTCCCTGCCTTGCCAGGGAACTACCGGCCTATCAGCCTCCTGCCTTGCAAGAGCAAGGTCCTGAGCGCCTCCTCCTAGCGAGGATGGAGCCTTTCATAGAGGGGGAGCTTCATGAGCGCCAGTTTGGGGCGATCCGGGGGGGGAGGGGGTTCGACTGAGGCGGCCTTAGACACCATTCAGGCCTTGGTCGACTCCTCCCGGTGTAGGTATTCGGCGGCGGTGCTTTTGGACGTTCAGGGTGCCTTCGACTCCACGTGGTGGCCGCTTGTCCTGGCGGCATAGCGCGAGTCCGGTGTTCCTTGGGACATATTTCGGGTAGTGGCCTCGTACTTTACGTCGAGGACAGTGAGGCTCCGCTATGGCGAAAGCCAGGCGGAGTCCCCGGTAACACAGGGGTGTCCCCAGGGCTCGGTGCTCTCGGCTGCTCTATGGAACCTCCTTTTTGCGGGTCTCATGCGGCTCCTCGAGGGGAAATGCGTGGGGGCGGTGGCGAATGTCGACGACCTTGCCGTCGTCGTCTCGGCCAGCTCGCTGGAGGGTCTCAGCCGGGAGGTCACTCGAATCCTGGGGGTCGTCGATGGGTGGTGCGGGGCTGCAAGGCTGGCACTTGCGGTGCAAAAGACCCAGGTGGTCATCGTGCGGGGTAGACTGCCACGAGATAGCTCCTTGGTTGTACCATACCAGGGAGTGAGCCTGACGGGGGCTCTCGTTGGGAGGTACCTTGGCGTGCAGATTGCTCGACATAGGGGGACAAGCCCGCAGCTGGACGTTGTTGCGGGCAAACTTGAAAAAGTGGTCGCTCTTTTTAGGGCTACGGCGGGAAATACGTGGGGGGGGGGCGGATTTCCGCTGCCGGGTACGCTGCGTGGGCTCGGTCTTTATGCCGCTCCTTTTGTACGGGGCGACCTGATGGTGGCACCGCCCCTCCAAGGCGCAGAGAGTAAAAGTCGTCAGCCTGCAGCGGCAGGCCTTGATCCGGGTAGTCATGGTGTACAGGACTGTCAGCTCAGACGCCCTTCAGGTCATGGCGGGGATGCCTCCGGCTGATCTCCTGCTAGACGCCTGGGTGCACAGGCGCCGGGCCATCTTCAACTCGTTGGGGCTGTAGGGTGTCGGGAGGACTGGGTGGGCCGTCTTGCACCTTTGGTGTCGGGCGGGTGGTTGCCGGGGGTATTTGGTGGTGGAGGCCTGGCAGGGGCGTTGGGCTGACAGTACGACTGGTAGGCGTTTGTTCGGCTTCTTGCCCGACGTGCGAATTCGGTTGGCAGCGGCCAGGTGGTTCATACCTGAACACGCGGCCATCTCAATCCTCACCTGCCATGGATCGTTCAACGCCAAGTTGTGGCTATTCCAGCGGCTGGACTCTCCTTTGTGCCCTTGTGGTGACGAGGATGAGACCACTGATCACGTGCTGCGTCGCTGCGGGTTCTATGACGACTTGCGCCATTGGGAACGATGAGTGGAGGGCCCTCCGCCGGACCCGGCGCTAGTCGGGAGCCGGAGGGAGTTTGAGAAGGTCGCCGGTCCTTCTCCCGCGCCTGGTTGGCGCGGAGGGGGCTGAGGCCTATGATGCCCGTTGTAGGGTAGATGTAAGTCGGGTCGGAAGCGTTTCGCCACTCCCCCGGTCTTGGAGAACGCGTGGTCTCTCTCGGGCACGGCTGGCTGGCCACCAGTCGTGGCTAACGGACGGTGACCGGGGGAGCGATGCTGTGGCAGCCGGGCCACGGATTGGGCGGTGTGCCGGTTAAAGGTCGGCAACGGCCTAGGCACCGGTCATTCGAAGGCATCATAGCAAGAGGGCATCCATTGTGTTGCTGAAGATGGACATATCCATAGTCAAGACGGTCGAGCAGGTGTCGACGTGTTGGTAATGCGCTGTAGCTATAAAAAAAAAGAACCTGCTGGGTCCACGACTGATTACTGGGACACGAAAAGGACTAGTTATAATAATTTTACGTGGAACGATTTAGTCAGGTAACAGTTTACATCATTAAGTAACAAAATATTATTTACAATTATGACTTCCATCTGAACTTTGCTGAGCGCTCATTCCCAACTGGGAATGCAGAAGATAAAATCATCGTCATACACCGGATTCATCAACCATTGGCACTTTCTCATACTTAACCACACCGTTGGAGTCTTTCTTTGTAGGTGCTAAAAAGTCGAAAAACTTGTTAAATAATAATAATGTTAACACTCAGGAGGTTAATTGACTGACGCACGGTTTAAAATATCCCTCAAGGATGACTCAAATGAAAATTGGTCTTCTAATTGCGGAGCAAACCCAAGCATGGTGTTCATTGAAGATTTGTTCCAACGCCAGAAAATGACTTCTTGTCCTCCAATTTTGAGATCGTCCAGTAACATTTTGATGCCCTGTTTTTATTTAAAATAAATAAATTTGAATTTATTTTAGAGTGACGGACATTATACTTTAGCCATCGTTGAATCGATGTAGTGAACGTGGCTGCCGTCTATCACTACTTTTGCTCGGGCCCGTCTTCTGTCGGCTAATGAATCGAGAACGATTTCTCGTATGTAGTCGGAAGCTGGAAACGTTAAGTTCTGCGTTGGAGTGACGACTAGAATGGGGCTTTCGTCCACCTGTCACCACCACATCGCATTATTTTTTATTTGGGATCGCGGTACTGTGCTGCCTTTAATTTTGGGCAGCCCTTATATACTTGTGTCCAGTGAAGAGCGACACGCGGTCTTGCTGACAGGTACAGTAAGAACAAAATGTTGACACCGATTCCAACTAGCATACCGTACTCGAGGCCAAGAAGAAGGCACGAAAAAAGTGTCGTCATCATTGGAACCATATCCAGTTCTGTTCCAAAATTTAGTCATGAAATGAAGACTTGGCAATGTTAATGTACGATATTTAAGCATTTTTACTCTTCGTCTTCCATACAATTCGTACGGAGCGGTATTCAATCATATAGAACATTGCGCATATGATGAGACCGGCCAATGTAGATTTAGGTATGTAGTAAAATGTTGATGTCAAAAAGCTCAACGAGAGCAAAACGAGAATCCCTGTGAACCGTAGATTGCTCAAATTCCATCAAATTTATAGTACTTACACTTGCGTATGAGCTCACGTTTTCACACCTGTGAATATCCCACCGGCAGGCGTGACCACACCGGACGCGTTGTTTACAGCGGTACGCGTGAACGATCCCGTGGTTGGAAAAGAACAGAAAAATGAGCCAACAACGTTGCACATTCCCAAAGCAATCATTTCTTGCGTAGCATCAACCATTCGACCGTTGGCTGAACAATCATTTTGAATCAGTTTATTCATTTTTGTCGCACGTTCGACGAGTCTTTTTTTATATTCTCAATTTCTCACCAAAGGCCTTGGCTATTGCAATGCTTTCCAAGATGGCGATTAATGGTATAACGACAACCGCCGCGCCCAACTCAGATGCCATTTCGATAAACGTAGTAGTGGCGTTCCCTTGGCTGACTGAAAATGGAGGTGGGTGGAACGGTGGCAGCCCAGAAGTGACAGGTCCTGTTTAAAAATTAACGACTTCCTGTTTGTCATTTAGAGTGCAATAATTGATAAACTATAATGATGGCGTTTTTACCTGTTAGAAGGAAAGGAGTCTTGCCGTATAGTGAGAAAATGTACGCTAGAAATGTACCTCCGATTACCACTATTGCGTTTCTTGCAAGACCAAGTGTGTCGAATGTTTTCTTCAGGAAATCCCTTTTCCCGCTCCATTTAGATGCATTGTCTTTAACAGTCTAAACGAAATTCATTAATTAATTTGTTTTATCACCGATAAAAAAAAAAAGATTAGTCGCTACCTTTAAAAACATCAATAAGAGAATCGTCGACAGCCCTAGTATCGTATCGCCAATTCGAAGCGTGGTGAAATTGCTGAAAAAGTTTGTCCAAGAGTCAACAAAATTATGCGACGAACCTTTGAGTCCGAACAATCCTTTGAGCTGCGACGAAGCGATCGTCATTGCCGCGGCTGTCGTGAAACCGACCGTCACCGGCATTGAAATGAATTCAACCAAAAAGCCTAAAAAAAAAAAAAAAAGTGTTTACGCTTGAACAAAACATCGAAAATTGTTTAAATTAGAAAGAATTCCTTGCCTAGCCTGAGAAATCCCGCAAGCAGAATGATCATACCGCAGAGAAAAGTTAAGAGCACGGCATATTCCGGGCCGTGGGATGACACATAGGCCTGAGTCATGAGAGCTAAAATGGCCGTAGGCCCTATTGTGACGTCCTTGCATGAGCCGAAGACGCAGTAGACGAAGCAACCAACGAAAGCGGAATAAAGACCGAACTGTAAGGAACGGCAATCGTTCGATACAGATGACAGACGATTGAAGAATAAAAAATAAAAACATGGAGTGTAAATTACGCATTATACCTGTGGCTGAAGACCGGCAACAACAGCGTATGCTATACTTTGCGGTATCGCGGTTAAACCGACAGTCACTCCTGCTATGAAATCTTTCAAAAGGACGGATCTGGAGTATTCTGGCAGCCAAGAACAAATTGGGAACCTATGAAAAACCAGTGGAAAAACCACAATTACCTCATAGCAATTACAAAATGATGTAGTATACCCACCACAGAGCTAAAAATACCCCGCAACACCATCCAAGGGGAAACTGGTGCAGTGGCGGACTGTGGTATCGGGGCGCAGGGGGGGGGGGCGCCGCCGCCGGTTGCGTGAGCTTTAGTTTGTGACTGATGACGCAGCGGCGTAAAGTTTATGGGGTGGGGCAGGCCATTGCCCACCCAACTGGAGTATAGGATGGACAAAAGTATATTTTCGGCCCTTCCCCACCGTATTTTCACTGCATTCTCGATAAATTTATCCACGGGACAGTCAGTTTTCTTTTTTGGCTGCACTGGTGGACCTGCACCTATCGGGGCCCCGTGCGGAAATCTCCAAGAGGCCCCCCCCAAGTTGAGTTTTCTCCACTTTAGCCAAGAATTAGCGATTTTTTCTACATTTTAGCACTGTTCTCAGTTTGGGCTGAAAATCCAAACTCCTAATCACTCGTCGCACCTTCCCATATCCCTTCCCTTGAGGGTGGTTCGCCGGGGTGTGTTTCTCCGTGGCGCGGCGGTGGGCGTCCTTGGTCTTTGGTCCGTCGGGCTAGTAGGTGAGGGTACAGCTCTCTTCCTCGGGGGCCGGGGGTTGGCGGTGCTCCCCCCGGTGCCGCTACAATGTCTCGCCCACGCGCTCGCCGGGTGGTCTGTGGGTGCCTGGGGCGGGGCTAGGTTAGTACCGGGGCCCGAACCTCTGCGAACCACAGAGGAGGCTGCCCCGTAGCAGCCAGCGAATAAACCTTGCCCAGGCTAGTAGTGCCAGTTGGTGACTGGATGGAAACCCTGCTGCTCTGGGCGGGTGCATTGCCAAGGCCACTAGCCGAATGTCTGGCGGATAGGAGATCTCGGGTACACGCCACCGTCGTTGCCGTGGGGGGCGCGCCCTCGGTGGACCTTCCTCCTTCCCTTCCCTTACGTAGTCCAGGAGGAGTAATGCAAGATGAGTAAGCCGAATAATAATAAATCAGCACCAGGAGCAGGAGTGGAGAGGGTTTTTTCCAACCCAGGCAGTGGGGGAAATTCGCCCGCTGCAAGAAGCAGCTTGGGGAGTAGGGGGTCGACGTCCTCGCTTCCGGGGACGCCGGCCGAAGGGGTAGGCCGCAGGGTCTCTGCGGGTGCGGTGCTTCACCCGTTCATCCCCAGAGACGTCTTTGGAGGGGGGGGAAGTTTCGCCTGAGGCTGGAGAGGAAGCGATTTTCGCCACCAGGGACCGCCTCATGAAGTTTGTGTTCTCCGAGGCGAGTAAAATCCAGAAGGCCTCGGGCCTGAGGGTCGTCGGGATGATCGATGAGGTCATCTCGGTGGCCCAGAGCTTGGGGCGGGAGCTCGCCTGTGAGAGAGTGAGGCAGGTGGGTACCCCTGTGGGACCAACGCACAGTGTGGAGGGCTTCCAGTCCTCCATAGAGGCAGCCCTGGCACCCTTGGTGTCAAGGCTGGAGAGCCTTGACTCCTGCTACTGGCTCCCCTCCCTGGTGGATGGGGCGGAGTTTTTCGCCGCTCTGGAGAACGCCTTGGAATGCCTGAGGGGCATCCCAGTGGTCATAGGGGGGGATTTTAATGCGTGGGACCTCGCGTGGGGCTCGAAGAGGGGCAGCCAGAGAGGCGCGCAGGTGCGCGATCTCATGTCTGGGGTGGGACTTGTGCTTGCGAATCGGTCCGAGTGCGGACCCACCTTCCGCGGGCCGTCGGGGGAGTCGTACATTGACTTAACCCGTCTGGGTGGTCAACCACTCCCTCGGTTGTGTTCGTGGGGGTTGGGCATGGACACCTCGGCCGACCACTGCCTCGTGTCATTCGACATCGTCACAGGTGTCAGTGGCCGTGGCGTGAGAGGCTCGGGATCGGGCCGGTTTGACTTCAGGCGTGCCCGATGGGACGCGTACAGGTGCCAGGCGGATCGCCTCCTCTTCGAGGCCGACCTCGCGGGTCCTCCTCCGGGGGCGTCGGGATTGGAGCTCGTGGACGAGGCCGTGGAGGCGATGGAGGCCATCGTCATGGGCTCCGCTGACGATACCGTCCCGCGTGTTCCCCAATCGCGTGGCGGGATAGTTCCGTGGTGGAATGCCGAGGTTGCGGGTCTTTCCTCGCGGGCTCGTAGGCTGCGCCGGGCCTATCAAAGGACTCGAGGCCCGGGTCGCGAGGCTGCAGGCGAGCGTTATGCGCTCGCGAGGGGGGACCTAAAAAAGGCTCTTCGGCGGTCCAGGCGGGCCGCGTGGAGGACGTTCGTTGAGGATGGTCTCTCGGCGAACCCTTGGGGCATTCCCTACAGAGTCGCCGTGGGGAAGATCAGGTCTCCGAGCGTCCTCCCGTTTCTGGAAGCGTCGCATGGTGGAGGGACTGTGGAGGGACTGTGGAGGATACGCTGAGGAACTTCATCCGACGTATCTTCCCGCGGGACGAACCCGGGGAGGACTCTGCCGCGGACCGCGAATCCAAAGCGGAAGCGGCAGTGGTCCCACAAACGGCAGGCAGTGAGCTCTTCACGGAGGAGGAGCTTCGGGACGCCCTTGGTAGATTGGCGTCGGGCAGGGCTCCGGGGTTCACCGGGGTGTGCCCTGAGATGCTTAAGCATCTCCCGGACTCGGCGGTGGAGTCTTTTTTGGGGCTCTACAATCGATGTCTTGTGGCGGGGTACTTCCAGGTGAGATGGCGGCTCGCTGTGGTGATACTTCTTCTGAAGTCGCCCGACCGTGACCCGGCGTCTCCCGGTAGCTATAGGCCGATTAGCCTCTTGCCTTGCGAGAGTAAGGTCCTGGAGCGGCTCCTCCTTGGCCGGTTGGAGCCCTTCATCAAGGAGGCGCTCCATCCGCGCCAGTTTGGGGGGGTAAGAGGGGGCTCGACGGACGCAGCACTGGACGCGGTGCAGTCCCTCGTCGATGCCCCCTACGGGAAGTACAAGGTGGCGGTCCTGCTGGATGTGCAGGGGGCCTTCGACTCAGTGTCGTGGCCGGGGGTCTTGATGGCGCTGCGAGATGCTGGTGTCCCAAACGACATCTTTAGGGTGATCGCCTCGTACTTCGAGTCGAGGGAGGTGCGGCTCCGCTACGGTAGTGAGGAGGTGCGGGAACCTCTCACCGGAGGTTGCCCGCAGGGGTCGGTTCTTTCGGCTGCTTTGTGGAACCTTCTCTTTGCCGCCCTTTTGTGGCTTTTGCAGGGGGAGGGTTTCGAGGGAGTGGCGTACGTGGACGACCTTGCGGTTGTCAGCGGACAGCGACCCCGCAGCTAGAAGCGGTTGCGGGGAAGCTAGAGAGGACCTTTGCCCTCTTTAGGTCAGTGGGGGGAAACGTATGGGGCACGAACTTCCACTGCCGAGCTCGTTACTTCAGGGCGGTATTAGTACCTACCCTGCTGTACGGTGCAACGTGGTGGTGGCATCGGCCCACGAAAGCTCAGAGGGCGAAGGTCCTCAGCTTGCAGCGGCAGGCCTTGGTAAGGGTGACCATGGCGTACCGGACTGTCAGTTCCGACGCGCTTCAGGTGCTGGCGGGGATACCTCCTGCGGACCTCCTGCTCGACGCATGGGTTCACGGGCGCCGCCTGGTTCAGGGAAACTTGGACTGGGTACGGTGCCGTGAAGATTGGGCAGAGCGCCTCGGTCTCTTGGCCGAGGAGTGGGGGGCCGCATGGGGCCTCCGCCTCCTTGACGACCTAGTCGTTGAGGCTTGGCAGGCGCGTTGGACTTACAGTTCAACGGGTAGGCGTACATTCGGGTTCGTGCCCGACGTTCGGACGAGACTGACAGCGGCCAAGTGGTTCACCCTTGAGCACGCTGCCACGCAAATCCTGACTGGACACGGCTCGTTTAACGCCAAGTTGTGGTTCTTCCGGCGGCGGGACTCTCCAACATGCCCTTGTGGTGTCGAGGAGGAGACCGCCGACCATGTGCTTCGTCGCTGCAGCCTCCACGGGGATCTGCGGCGGGCGACATGGGGGAGTGGAGGCCCGCCGGAAGACTCGGCTCTTGTCCGAGACCGGCGGGCGTACGGCCGCCTCCTGGCCTTCTCCCGCTCCTGGCTGGAGCGAAGAGGGCTGGGACCGGCCATGCTTGAGTAGGGTTCCCTACTCGGGCAACCCGGGCAGGGTTCTCTTCCCTGTCCGGTTTCGGGCATTAGCGCTTCTAGCCCATGAATTCGCGAATTTTCTCATTTTTAGCCACGAATTGGCGGTTTCCGCAATTTTAGCCGTAGATTAGCCATTTTTTCCATTTTTAGGTCCGAATTAGCATTTCTTCTCGGAGAGTTTTTAGAGAGAGAGAGTTCAACATTTAGAGTTTTTCTTAATTTTGACCGCGCTAATTAGTGATTTTTTTCAATTTTAGTTGCGTTTTTCTTATTTCATTTCATTTATTTTTCAGTTCAACAGTAAAAAATACCAAACAGAGCAGTCAAAACAGTGACAATAATAATAAAATATAAAAAAAAAAGTGTATAAATAACGTATGATCACAGTCAGATATTACGATTATCACAGTAACTGATAATTTTTCCCTTAAAAGAATTGAAAGGATCGGAGAAGATATCACAGCTCAGGGGTATAGAATTGGCCAATGAAGCAAAACGAGACAGCGTATAATGCCCCCCGTAATTGGTACGGAACGGTGCAACATTAAATGTAGCACCCGTCAGTATCTGACATCGCTGTGGAACTCTCAGAGCTAGACCAGAAATGACTTCAGGACAGGAAACGTGGGAGTTGAGGACCTTCCAGACAAATAACAGGCTTGAAACTCTTCGTCTATCCGCTAACGATTGTAAGCCAGTGACACGAAGTCTCTCACCATACGATAAAACTCCCGAAACCACAAATTTGAAAAATAGATACCTGGTAGCTCTACGCTGGACCGACTATAGGAGAGCGACCTCAGATTTCCGAGCTCCGAACCAATGACTGATACAGCAATTTCACGGCGAACGGATTCCCGAAATCCGCCGTAAAGCGCTTGATGAAGCCTAAATTCCTCAAAGCCTTATTCCTAATTTCAGAAATATTGCGAAAGATTCCGGGAATTTGCAGAAAGATTCCGAAAATTGCCTTTGCTATTAAATATCACGCCCAAATCATTAATCTCATTCACCTCCTCAAAATGCTGGCCACTCAGATAGTACGACCATGAGTCAAAGTCCATAGGCCTATTGGACATACTAAACTTTAAGCACTTACATTTCGTCAGATTAATGCCTAAATCATTTACGCTACACCAGGACGCAAAGGAATCAAGATCTTGTTGAAGCTGCTTAAATTCCTCGACAGACGAAATCGAATAATACAGCTTAAGGTCATCCGCCAGCAACGGGAATGAGGAATAGTGAAAGACGGTCGAAACGTCATTAAAGAACAACAAAAAAAGAATTGGTCCCAGGTGAGATCCCTGAGGTACTCCGGACAAGATTTCAGTAGAATCAGATGCAGTACCAGAAAAGGACCTTCCAGTGAGAAAAGAGTGGAGGTGGAGCCATGGGAGAAGTGAGCCGCCAACCCCATAAGTCTCCAGCTTCTTGAGCAGACCCCGATGACTAACCCGACCAAACGCCTTGAACATGTCGGTGTAAATAGCATGTACCCTATTACCCTTTTCCAAATGTTTATGGATAAAATCATTGTAGAGGATTAAATTAGTCGAAGTAGATCGTCCTTTGACAAAACCATGCTGCTCCGGGACAATGAAATTCTTAAAACTTTCACTCAGGAGATCTCAATCGGACGGTAATTAAGAATATCATCCTTTAATCCCTTCTTGAAGACCGGAACCAAGAAAGACTTCTTCCAACAGGAAGGAAAGATACCCTCTTTGAGGGACCTATCAAATATAATCCACAAAGGGAGGCTTATTAGAGAATCAGAGCAGTTTTTCAAAAAGGTCTCAGGCAGACCATCAGGACCCATCAAGAGCCTATCCTTGAGACGACATAGCCTGATCCTGTTTTCTTAATCTGAGCTGTTAAATAGCGGTTTCTGATACTTTTACAGTGAATTAACTTGTATTCTCTTTTTTATATGTGAATTGTGCGATATACATGCTAATTTAGATATGGAATTTCAGGTCTGGAGCACGAATCAACGCTTTCTCGCAGTTATAATCGCGAATATTAGCGCTTTTTTCAACCTTTTTGCCGCGTCAGTAAGTTGCACATTGACGATCAGCGGTTTAGTGTGCTCAAGGGCCTAACGAAACAGGGAACGGTGTATTTTCTCCATTTTAGCCGCGAATTTTCTAAAATTTGAGTCACCAGAAGCGTTCTCGGGGGCTCAATTGAATATTCAGCCCACAGTCAAGTTAAAGGGGCTAAATTTACAGTTTTATTCTTGAACAGCCAGTCAATTCTAGGGAGAAATTAAAGTAATAGTTAAGGGGGGGGGGGTGATCTCGACAATAATTGTTATTCCTGTTGAAAAAAGTCATTCCCGGAATAAAAGTCAGTTCTGCAGAGTTCCTTTTCTGCAACTCGATTTTGACGATTTCAAAAACAGATATTCGTTTTTAATCCAATACCTATTTATGAAAATCTTGCGATGATCTGAGAGGGCCTCCATACCCAAGTTAAGAAATCGCTAATTTTCAGCTCGAGTTGAGAAAAAGTGCTAATTCGCTGCTAAAAATGGAAAAAATCGCTACTTTGAATTGAGCGGAAAAAGTAAAATTTAACTTTCAGACACCCAATGGCTACAGAAAAATGGTAAATTATATCAGTGGCCAAAAGGCCTTGTTTTACACGTTCCAAGTAAACTCAGAAAGAGCCTACAGGGTTGTTATACGTGGGCTGCATCAATCCTGCGATCCCAACACAATAATTACAGAACTCAAATCACTCGGCTACACGCCTAGGCAAGTTATCTCTGTCATGCACCACATCACTAAGGCCATGCTACCACTTTTCTTTGTAGACTTGGAATCAAATCCTTGGAAATATTTCATCTAACTCGCCTCTGCTACGCTGTAATTAAGGTAGAGCCTCTGCGCCCTAAACGATCGGTGATATACAATGCTTAAACTGCCAAGAATTCGGCCACACGAAAAATGTTTTGTCCGATTACAGGCTCGTTTTGTCAAATGCGAAGGCTTATGAACAATGCTTCATCTTCAATTAAATCGTCTGACAAGATGGCACATGAAAATTAATAATAAATAGTTAATTATTGACTGAAAGCCTTTGAGAACGGAGTTTTTCTTTTAATATACAGTCCACTACATCATCATTTTTGGTCCTCCGGGCCGGATCTGAACAGTTATTTGCGAAGCAGATTCATCGTCGTTGAAGCAGACATCAAGTCACAAACGTCGAATTACCATCTCATTTTTTTTTTTTTACGCGAACTCGAGCATTATTCATCGTTGATCAGTCTTCATCATCTCTTCAATTTTTGTCCAAAAATCATTTGGAACAGCTTGTACTTCAGTTGCATTCAATCATTTTTTTTCTAGGCGCATAACCGCATCTTCGACGCGTGTATCCTTCATTTCGATCAATTCACTGTCATCGTAATGGACATCGAGCCGTCATCAAAGGTCAATTGACCAGGTTCACAAATTTTTTGCACGGTAGTCATGAAGCGGACTCGGTTCAAATCGCTGCACGACTGGAAAAGATAGAAACTCTCGACAACCAATTCAACGAAATTCAATTTTCCATTGAGCAGCAGACCGAACCAGAGAATCTCACTATTCAGGAAGAAGAGTGTGAGTTCTTCGAAAATAGCAACTTCAAAATCGTCGCATTGGCAAAAACTCGTATAATGCCGATTCAAACGTGCCATCGCAGCAACAATGCATACGAGCCAACGCATCAGGAAGTAACTAATCAAGTAAATGTAAAATTACCATCTTTAAATTTGGTTACATTTAATGGTAATCAAGAATATTGGCTATTATTTTACGTCTCTTGTCGATAAAAATGAATCTTTGTCGGACATACAAAAATTCTACTACCTTCGTTCGTCTCTTAGTGGTACCACCCTCCACGTGATTGAGGCTGTCGAGTTAACGTCTAATAACTACAAGGTAGCATGGCAATTATTACAAAATCGGTTCCATAACAAAACATTAATAACAAAAATTCACGTAAAATCATTGTTCGATATTCCCTCCGTTCACCAAGAATCAGGAAATTAATTAAGGGAACTTTTAATTTCAGTCCTCAAACACGCTCGAGTTAAAAACTAAAAATGGGATGGTAGTGAAAGGTATGATGGGGAATGGTAGGGGGGAGAGCCTTAATTTTCGCCCCCCCCCCCCGAGCCAAAATACTTTCGCCGCCACTGAGTGAATGACGACCAGAAAAACAAAAAATAATGTGAAATCGAAGCTGTTTTGAGGCAAAATTCTTGTAAACTAATCAACTAATTATTTGTCATCGCCATAAATAATACGGTCGATCCTATACTGTTCGTTTATTTAACGGCAGGATAAACGACTTGCTTCCTCTATGCGTAACGCCCCCCCCCTGCCCGCCGTCTTCCGCTTTAGAAAACAATCCTATGATGATGCTTCGTGCTTACCTTTTATAAAGGAGATCTTTCTGGCAGTAGGACTGTTTGTTCAATTCATCGTCATTCTGCGCTTCTCCCGTTTTTTTCTCTAGTTTGGCAATTTCCAAGTCTGACATCTTCCTTTGTTGCCCTGGACAGAAAAAAAAAACACAGTTGAGGCAAACTTGAATCGTTTAACTTTTATTCTGGAAAATTGGCGTCGGTGGACGATTTGAGTTTGGCTTTCAAACCACTCGCGGTTCATGCGTTTTTAAATGTGTGCGAAAATAGAGTAGAACAAGGTGAAAACCTTGATCCTCTTCGTGGAATTCCTACAGAGTTATTTGTTGAAGTAACGAACCATTAACTTTCGTGGTTCCTCAATCCTCAATTGCTCGAGTGACAGTATATATTTTTTTTTTTTATGGCTTAATCTTACGAGAGTCATTAGCCGGTTGTATTTTTTATATGTATATAAATTTAAATGACAAAGTTAGGCGGATAATTGTTCGGAGGAATTAAGAACAGGGTGTTTCAGGATGATTCGGCAATACTTGCACGTGTTATACTACTAAGTAGGGCGTACGCGAATGCCCATTTTGTAAGCTTTTGGATTTTTACTGAGATATCACACTAAAGGTTTGGGAAACCAGTGAAAACCGTCAAAATAAGCCTCATTGTGCCTACGGGGAACATTTTTGTCAGACGTCACAATGCGCACATTGCGCCACGGAGAAGCCTTTGGGAGTCGTACTCCGAGGGATAAGCTAAGCCGAACCCCACCCCCAGGCCCATTGTTTCTCGAATCTCTAGGCGTTTCTCCTGATCGGTAAAACACGCCGAATTTTATCTTATCTAGATGTTGTTAGATGGATATAATAAATAATTCAGTCGCAGGTATTTTTAATTAATAAATTAATTAAACTGACGTTATCCGGAAGACGATGGAAGGGCATAGCCCAACACGATTCGAGAAACCATGGACCTGGGTGGGGTTCGGCTTAGCTTACCCCTCGGAATACGACTCCCAAAGGCGTCTCCGTGGCGCAATTGGCAGCATGCTGGACTGGTAATCCAGAGGTTGCGGGTTCAAATCCCGCCGGGGAGCCATTTTTTCTCGAAACTCAAATCGTGTTGGGCTGGGCCCTTCCATCGTCGTCCGGATAACATCAGTTTAATTAATTAAAAATTCCGGTGACAGAATTATTCATTATATCCATCTAATTTAAAGATTTTTATTGATGAATTTTAAGGGCAACCCAATATTGAACAACTTTTTACCCAATCGCTGTATGTTAACGTGGTCGTACTCCCAGGATGTGTCGAGGAATACAGCGCAGGGTGTAGCCAGACCGTGATCAAGGGGTGGCCAACCAGCTAGGCGATGGGGCGCACTTCTTGAGAAAAAATGTTAGCGGATGAAATCCAGAAAAGGACATTTTGCGGCTAAGACCGAGGAAAAAAACCCATTCACGGCTAAAATTGAGTAATAGCGCTGATTCACGTTAAACGTGAGAAATAAATCTCATCGTTCGCGGTTGAAATTGAGATAACACACCAATTTGCAGTTTCCACGATGCAAAGTCCGCGACAAAATTAAGAAAATGCGCTAATTCACGGGTTATAGAGCTCTTTTCACAGCTAAAATTGACAAAATAAATTTCCCGTTCAATGTGGAATTGAGAAAAATCTCTCATTCGCGGCTAAAATTGGGGGGAAACGCCAATTCACGGCTAAAATTGAGAAATGGAGTTTATTCACGCAGGTAAAATTAAGAGAAGGCGCGAGATCGTGGTTTCTCAAACAAACATCTCGGTAGACATTGCGAAAAAGTGCGAATTTACCGTTTTTATACATATACATACATGGCAAGTTTGCGGGTACAATTGAGAAAGAGCGCGTACATTTTTGAAAAAGTGCTTATATTCACGGCTAAAATTAAGGAAAATTGTTCGTTCGCAGGTGAAATTGAGGAAAATACCCATTTCAAGGTTTCGCGATGCAACGTCCAAGTCAAAATTAATGAAATTTGCTCACATGTGGGTTATGTGAACCTTTTCACTGCTACAATTTGAAGGGAGAAAAAATTGCTCAAGGCAGAATTGGGGTAAAAGCACTAATTTGCGGCTAAAATCGAGGGAAAATGAATTGGCAAAATTGTCACAGTTTGTTGTTGATTGATGGAATTGTCGTGGCTAAAATTGAGAAATTGCCTTCATCCGTTCATTGAGAAAAAAAACTGTTCTTTTGCGGCTGAAATTTGATCGAACGCACCAATTCGTGGTTAGGCTATGCCCAGTGCTGGCCGCAATTGAAATAGTCAATAAAAATGCGTAATTTCACGGATTTTTAAGACATTTTAACGGCTAAAATGAAGAAAATGGGTTGTTCGTATGGGTTGTTGTTGGGTTGTTTCGAATGTTGATGTCGAAAAACTGAAACTTCTCCCCCGGAAAGTGATAACTGTGGAGCTAAACATTAAATTTTAGACCTGAGATGGTAAACAGAGCTGGCATTTCCTCTCCCAGTCTGGATGGCACAGCGGGCTAAACACGATTTGAGCTAGCCAAAACACACGAAATTGCGCGTCGTACCTGCGAAAATGGGATTTTAGCGCGAAAAATCAGCAAAATCGGTTTCAAAGTTAATCCGACCCTCGAAGTCGGTTTGTCAGCAACAAACATCCGCGAATTATTGATTTTTGGTAAAAACCGATAAGCGAAAATGTGTTGTTTTTTTTTTAGTGAGAAAAATCCGCAAAATTGGTTTTATGGAGCGAAATAAAAGAAATTTGAGGAAGAAATGTCAGTAAAAGTGATGTTAGATTGATATAATGAATAAATCTGTCGCCGGCATTTTAATTAGTAAATTAATTAAACTGATATTATCCGGACGACGATGGAAGGCATAGCCCAACACGATTCGAGTTTCGAGAAAAAATGGCTCTCCGGCGGATTTGAACCCGCAACCTCTGGATTACCAGTCCAGCACGCTGCCATTTGCGCCACGGAGGCGCCTATGGGAGTCGTACTCCGAGGGATAAGCTAAGCCGAACCCCACCTAGGTCCATTGTTTTTCTCGAAACTAGGTGGGTTAAGGTGTTTACTGACTCCATTGAAGATGGCAGGATGGTGATGATGTTCTTGCTGAGGCTGCGAATATAATTAGAAATGGTTTAGCTCGCTACATTGTATATGCGTGTGGCCCAACGCAACCCCTTGAGAAGAAAAGCAACCAACTCGTCAACCGCCTTTATGATTTAAAGTTAATTGATCATAGAATGAAGTGTAAAATGCGAAGTAATAACGCGGTTCCGTGCAAGTTGTATGGGCTTCCAAAGGTGCACAAGGACGGTGTACCACTAAGGCCAATTGTTAGCACAATTGGATGCCCTGGGAATCAGCTTAGGGAGTACATGTCGAATATCCTCAAGCGGTTGGATTGTTGCTCCTCTTTTAATTTTAATGTAAAAAATTCGTTTGAATTTTGTGAAAGAATAACTTCTATTAGAGTGACCGAAGAGGAATTTTTGGTTTCTTTTGATGTAGTCAGTCTGTTCACGTCGTGCCCCATTTTTATTTTTATTTATATTTTGACGAGGCGCTGGAATGAGGTTGAGAACCTGACTAACATTCCCCAAGAATTGTTTTTTGAAATTCTTGTATTTGTTACGATGAACGGATATTTTCGTGCTCCGGATGGGGATTTGTACAGGCAGCTGGATGGAGTTCAGATGGGGGGGGGGACTCTCGTGCCCTGTAAGCGACATCATCATGAATGAATTGCTTCATTGGGTCGTGGACTCACTCTCGTACGCCCCCAAATTGATTGTTAAATATGTTGATGATCTGTTCTGGGTTTTGCCTCGGGAGCGTTTTGCGGAGACACTGAACACGTTGAACTCCTATCATCCGTCATTGCAGTTTACTTTTGAGAAAGAGGAAGAGGGTAAACTGCCGTATTTAGACGTCCTCGTTGTTCGTCAGCCGGATGGGTCACTGGCGACGGACTGGCACCGTAAGAAGTATGTATCGGATCGCTGCCCTGGGCTTCCGTTCCCAGCATAGTTTTTCTGCGAAGGTTAATGTCGCGGCAAATCTCGTTAATCGGGCTCTGGGGGTCAGTGGTCCGGGTTTTCAAGCGAAGAACCGGGCTCTAGCGTCTGAGATTTTGAGGAAGAATTGCTACCCAAGGAGCTTGATTGGTAGGTTGGTCTCGCAGGTCAGCCGGAATTTCGGGGCGATCCCTCAGCAGCAACAACAGCAACAACAACAACAGCAGCAGCAGCAGCAACTACAACAACAACAACAACAACAAAAACATCAACAACAGCAACAACAACGGCAGCAGGAGCAACGACAACATTTTGATGGAATGGTTTCTGATAATGTCATGTTCTGCTCGTTAACGTACGTGGAGGGTGTTTCTACTAAACTGGGTGCCCTGTTTCGCTCGAAGGTTGGTGAGAGGGTGCGTGTTTCCTACTCTTATAGGAATAAAGCAACGCAGCTGTACTCATATGTGAAAGCCAAGGATCCCTGGGAGATGCAGTCACAGTTGGTCTACCGTCTTGACTGTGGCAGCTGCTCAGCTCGTTACTATGGCCAGACAATGCAACGTCTCCGGGATAGAGTTGGTCAACATCGACGTGACTGTGAAAGTGTTGACCAGGGTAAAACGGCCCTGTCGAGACACGCTCACCAGCTGGGTCACCGGTGGAGTTTTGATCATCCGAGGATAATGTTCAAAGAAGATAAGCTGCCTCGGTGGCTTGTTAAGGAAATGCTTTGCATTCAGGGTGATGGTCAGGCTTGCAATTTTAGGTCCGATCTTGATGGTCTTAGTCGGGTTTTCAGTGGGATTTTGGCTGTGAATGAAACGCTTTAACGAAAAGTTGGGTGAAGGGGAATTGTTGGTTGTTGTTTTAGGGGGAGTTGTTAAGGTTTTTGATAGATTTATTTAGTTTGAGGTTATTTATTTATTTCCAGTTGTAAATTTGGTATTTATTGAAGCATAATTGATTTTGGTTGGTTATTGGTATACATCATTTTATTTATTTGCTTAGCGGTGACGGGGAGGTGAGTTCTTAAGGGAAGAGATAGGGGAGGGTTGTCCTGAACATGTTTATTGGGGGGAGGTGAAGTGGTTGGGCGGGGCCTTGTGCTTGGCTGTGGTACTGAGATGTAACTCCGTTCAATCGTTTTCTACATTCTGACTGGGAGTTTTTCGTTTTTTATTACGGTTTTTGTCACATTTTTTAATCGTTGGACAATTTGTTTATGGTTAACAAGATTGGTCCTTTAAATCACATTGCCATGCACATCACAATAATGGAGTATTTGTAACATACACTGTGGTAAGGTTTTTCTTATTTTAACTTGTTATTTTTCGTTATTAAGATCCTGTTACGTTGTAGAGCCCTGAGGAAGGAAATAAATTATTCCGAAAGCTCGGCAAACAGTGGTTTGTGTTTTCTGTTGAAGGCCATCGTCCCAATATAAAATCAAGCTGATTGAGAATACTGGCCGAGATCGACTGTCACCAGTTAGTAAGACTGTCTGTGTTGGCACGAACTTGACCTGACCATTCTCGATTAATTTACGGGAGAAGCGCTTGGCTCTAACTGCTCTCACAACACTATAATGCGGTGTAAGTATATCACTAACTATGTCATCTTCGGTGAGCTCAAGACAAACTCCCCGAATGATGCCCTGCCGCTGAAGTACGTAACAAGGCGCGTAAACTTTTAATTTCTTTTCATCAAACACTTTTAGTCCAGTCAATCTAAGCTTTGGAGCGGAAAAATAAATATGGGATTTTGTTTTTTTGCGGGAATGTGAAGGAGGGGGTCCCCTGATCAATGTCTAATAAAGTCCCGAGCTGAACGCCCTCCCCCGAGTGAAGGGGGAGCGTTCAAAGCCACCTTATCGAGGTTTTTCGCCTGTATCTCAAAACTGGTGTGTCTTAGACGATTCTTTGCGAGTACAGAATGAAAGCATATTGAGTTCTTTATAACTTTTATTCCTTGCTTTTAAGACCTTGCATACTTGGTTGGGAAACAGTCTTCCACCAAGGGAATGTGAGTGGAAGAGAGGGGAAGGGGGATAACTGACTCCTGTTACCACCACGGCCCCCCTGTACCAGATCACGCACTGAACTCCATATTCTGTTATTCTGCCGCTGCACGGGGGTGAGTGAGAATCAAGATGTGGATGCAGGAAGGCCGGGGTATTCTGCTTCAAGGTCAGCAGCAACTCCCAGAGGGACTGCACCAATACAGAGGCGTAGCAGTAGCCCCCACAGCCTTCGGGGGCGCTGAGCTCAGGTTATCTACTTATCTATTTAACTGATATAGCTATGAACTAAATCGTTCGTAATTTAAAAAAAGAAAAAATAACTCAGTGCTCAGCTAAACATTGGGGTTACGTCGCAGTGCTGCTATTCTCTCAGTCCTCTGTCGTCAGACTAGGCGACAAAAGTGCAATAAAAATGAATGTTTCAAATCAAAAATAATTTAATTAACCTAATTTTAATTTTAACTTTCTCTAACTAATGAAAATTTCTGATGAGGACTTCCAGCAATAAACGTCAAAATCTTCTCCTTTGTAACGGGACGCAAAATATTGTTGATTATTTTTAATTATATATGTAAATAAATATAAAACCTAAACGGTGTAGGTACGTTAAGACTAAACTTTATATCCGATAGATACCGCGATCGCCGTAACTCGACACGCCGCCTATTTGTCACCGACAAAACAACCAAAGTTCGTTTCCTCATCGACTCAGGCGCCGACGTAAGCGTCATTCCCTGCACGTGCCGCGACAAAACTAATGGCCCACAGAAGTTCACCTTGTCTACTGCTGATGGTTCTGCGATCCCTACGTATGGTTCCCGCTTTCTCTCACTCGATTTCGGTCTTCATCGTTCGTTTCGATGGCCCTTCGTCCTCACAGAGGTAACATACCCCATTATCGGAGCCGACTTCTTGGCACACTTCGATCTTCTCATCGACCTCCGTCGTCATCGTCTGTTGGATGGCACTCCTCAACTTTCTGTCGCTGGTGTTCATCCTTCAACTGCACCGTCGAATAACCCAGCACGCCTGAACCTCTGTGACACGACGAATAAGTTTGCCGCGTTGCTCAAGCAATTCCCTGAGATCGTTCAACCTCCCTCCTTTCCACGCCCATCTCTTCCACACAATACCCAGCACGCAATCGAAACCACCGGACCACCTGTTCGTTCCCGCTTTCGACGTCTTCACCCCGACAAGTTGAAAGCTGCCAAAGCAGAATTCCAAACAATGCTAGACCTCGGCATCTGTCGTCCCTCTAAATCTTGTCGGTCTAGTCCGCTCCACCTCGTTCCTAAAAAAGACGGCACCTGGCGACCTTGTGGTGATTTCCGACGCCTAAACGCTGTCACCAAACATGACCTCTACCCTCTCCCTCATCTTCACGATTTCACGTCCAACCTTCACGGAACGACAATTTACTCGAAGCTAGATCTCCTTCGAGCATACAACCAAATACCAGTCGCACCTTCCGACATCGAAAAAACCGCCATCATCACACCTTTCGGCCTTTTTGAATTTCCGATGATGTGTTTTGGTTTACGCAACGCCGGTCAATCATTTCAGCGATTTATGGATGAAATACTTCGCGACCTTCCCTTCATCTTCGTTTACCTCGACGATGCGCTTATCGCTTCCAAATCTCCCGCAGAACATCTGGAGCATCTCACTCTCGTTTTCCAGCGTTTTAGGAGCTACGGACTCCATCTTAACGTGAACAAATGTGTTTTCGGCGTAACCGAAGTGGACTTCTTAGGTTTCCGAGTCACACCGTCCGGCACATCACCACTTCCTCAACGTGTTCGTGCCCTCGCCGAAGCTCCTCGACCTACAACCTTTCAATCCTTGCGTCGTTTCTTCGGAACCATAAATTTCTACCGCCGCTTCATTCGCCGCGCGGCCAGGGCCCAAATCACGCTTCACGACGCCTTAAAAACTAGCAAAAGCGAAACATCTCCCATCCGATGGACTGATCAGTTGATTGAGGCCTACGACCATTGCCTGCAAGATCTCGCTGACGCTACCCTTCTCGTCCACCCCAAGCCTGACTCACCCTTGACCCTTTTCGTCGACGCTTCAGATACTGCCATTGGCTCTGTTCTTCATCAACAAACCGACGGTACCTGCCAACCGCTAGCGTTTTTCTCTCGGAAGCTCAGTGAAACCGAACGACGGTACAGTGCCTATGACAAAGAGCTTCTAGCAATTTACGCTTCAGTCAAGCACTTTCGGGACTTCGTCGAGGGTCAACAACTCACAATTTTCACAGACCACAAGCCCCTCATTTTCGCTTTCAAGCAAAAACCAGAAAAGGCGTCCCCTCGTCAATTTTGTCACTTAGATTTTGTAGCGCAGTTCACGACCGATATTCGACACATCAAAGGAAGTGAAAACGTCGTAGCAGATTACCTTTCCCGAGTCGACTCCATCCATATTTTCGATTTCACAGTCGTCGCTAAAATTCAAGAAGCAGACGACGAGCTAAAAAAGCTCTGCCTCAATTCGTCACTCAATCTTCGTCGAGAATGCATACCTGGCCTCAACATATCGTTATTTTGCGACGATAGACACCGCTTTTTTATTCCCTTATCCTTCGTCGTCAAGCGTTCGCTCTAATTCACCCAATCCGTACATCACAACTAATTCGTGAACGATTTGTTTGGCCCGGAATTGAGCGAGACTCCAGATCTTGGGCAAGAAACTGCCTTCAATGTCAGAAATCCAAAATTGGACGTCATACCCGTAGTCCTCTCGGTGTTTTCCCTCCCGTCGACGCACGTTTTCAATGCGTCCACTTGGACATCATTGGTCCACTTCCCCATCACACGGTACGCACTACATCCTCACCTTGATCGACCGTTTTTCTTCCTGGCCCGAAGCCATACCCATTCAATCAATCTCCACCGAAACAGTGGCTGACGCTCTTTTCAAGGAATGGATCGCCCGTTACGGCGTTCCCGCTAAGATCATCACCGACAGAGGTTGACAATTCGAGTCCAATCTTTTCCGAATTCTCAACTACCACCTCGGGATTCGTCATTTTCGTACGACAGCGCACCATCCGCAGTCAAATGGTAAACTTGAAAGATGGCACCGCTCTCAAATGCCATAACTCTACCGATTGGTGTTCACTTCTACCAATCGTTCTGGTCGGTTTGCGAAACGGGCCAAACCAATCTGGCCATTCAGCTGCAGAACTTCATTTTGGCTCTACACTACGATTACCCAGTGAATTCTTCGATCCACCTGACCCGTCCACCGTCAATCCGTCACAATTCCTTCAGCGACTTCAAGAGTTTTTTCGTCATGTCCGGCCAGCCACCGACATCCACAAATCCTCACAAAAAACGTTCGTTCACCCTCACCTCTCTTCGGCTGAGCAAGTTTTCGTTCGCGTCGATTCCATCAGAAAACCGTTTCAACAACCTTGTGATGGACCTTACCCTGTCCTCGAAAGAAACGACAAATATTTCACACTGGACATACACGGCAAGAAAACTTTTGTTTCGATCGACCGTCTAAAACCTGTGTTTCATCTACCAACTCAACCCCTTCGAGACCACCTTGGTAACAAAGGGCAGTCTTCTCGTCGGAGTGATTTCTTCATTGCGTCACCACCTGCGTACCAGTCATCTCATCGGAGTGTCAACTGCGTCACCTTTTGCGCCGCCTATACGTTTTCGCCCCCCCCCCGTCATCGTACGTCACGCCACTAACTCTACCTGACGTCGCCGCTCAGTACACTCAGTGGCCCACGTCGTCGCCGCCGTCTGCTCGCCATCGCCCCTCGCAAAAAGGTAGACCAGAAGAATATAAATATTTCAAATTGGTGTGTTCGCTCTTGCCAAATTTTAATAGTTCACGGTCTCTCGCGCTTTTATTGTTCCCTTTTATTATTATTTTTATTATTTCGTTCTAAAATTTCAATAAAACCATAAATAGTGGTCTCAATGAAGATCGGACTTATTTCTTTCACATCCTAGCCCCTGCTCGCCCGTAATAAAACGAACCCCAATTAGGGGGGGGGGGATTACACCTTATTCAGTCCTAAGATTGAGCTGATTGTAAGATAAAGGGGCGCCAAGGCTAGTTTAGCAGGGGAGAGGGATTTCCAACGAGCCACGCAACTGCACCAATACCTTCCCGTTTGATGATGAGGGCGACTCTATGGCTGAGGATCGTTAACTTTTTTAAATACTCAAGTATTATTGATTTTCATTTATCATGTTCAGTAATCTTCCTTAGTTGGAGTTGTCAATTTTAAATTGAGTTTTGGAAGGTGCAAATTCAACGAAATTTGGTTTTTGAACGAGTGAAATTGGGATTTGAACGAGACGAATCCACAAAATTTAGTTTTGAATGAGCGAAAATTCACGAAATTGGAGTTTGGAAGAGTCAAAATAACGAAATTCTGTTTTCGAAGCGCCAAACGCTCATGACTAGTTTTTTAAATCAGACTAACGTAAGTCATGTTTTCCGTCGATTCAATCTCATGGGTTTTGGGGTGAATTTTACAGTTTTGAAAGACATGGAGG
Organism: Corythucha ciliata; assembly: GCA_038030265.1. NCBI lineage: Eukaryota > Metazoa > Arthropoda > Insecta > Hemiptera > Tingidae > Corythucha > Corythucha ciliata. The sequence continues at coordinate 5,598,041 of CM075942.1, read as the reverse complement.
CGGTGTGTGGAAGAGATGCAGTGGGCGAAATCACTGTCATTTTCTTTGAGTGGACTTTGCATTCAATGTTCTTTCCGCCCCTGACGCTCGACCTGACCTGGTAAAATCAAACTTATTATTATCAGCAAAATCTACTGAACTAAAGGCCTCGCCACATCGAACGCGAACTGCCGCGCGGACTGGTCCGCTCGCGGAAAAACTGTGGTAACGGGGTATACCTCACCCACGTTGTCATGGTTTTTTTAGCGAACGGACCGGTCCGCGCGGCAGTTCGCGTTCTATGTGGCGAGGCCTTTAGTTCAGTAGATTTTGCTGATACGTCTTTTCCTGACTCCGTCTTGTCTGGAGGTTCATTCCCCTTGTCCTTCTTTGTTTTATCCATTTGAATTAAAGACAAATTAATTGAAAACTTCTACTCACTTATTTTCCTGTGGAAAAAGGGGTAAATTGAAAAATTCTACTCACGCATTTTCAAAGAAAATAATTAAAATAAAATAAAATCTTCCGAGATTTTAAAGAGATTGAATTCATACAATGATAAAAAGAAGAGAGAAAAAAGAAAATTTGACCGCTTCTTAAATGTTTGAGAGTTCAAACCAAACTGAAAAAGTATAAATAAAAATATGCACGGTTAAATACCTTGAATACGAAAAGTTTACTCGGTCATGAGGTTGATTCGGTCAATACTTCACCGATAAGTGTTTTTATATTTTAATTGAAGAGATAGTTTCAAGATGGTAGATAAAGATATTATAATGTTGACACGGTTCAAGAGAAATTGTGTAAACATAAGTGACAACTCTTCAATCAAACACTCTCTAGCCGACTAAATAAAACGATTTATATAATAGTGACCTACAACCGTTATGATACCGGGCTTAACAAACTAATTAACAAAGAATTTTCATTTACGGTGGAACATCACAAATCGCGGTGTGGAAATTGTACGCGGTGGTCCTTGAGAATCGGGAGGTAAACAGAAAATGATGAATATATAACGAAATATTTTGTGTAAATACGTCAGAAATTGAATGCTGATCTCTAATTGTGTCAGAAACTATTTCCTTTTCTCTCTATCTCACTCTTATTTCCCACCCACACTCCAATATACAGGGTGTTCGGAAATTAGATGCTCAGAGAAAATATGGTGATAGTACACGTCATTTGCGATCAAGTTCACTATTTGACGTTTTTTGAAATTCGGCTTTGCTTCCGAGATATAACTCATTTTGTGTATTTTCTACTGACCCCTATGTTTTCCCGATAAATGCCCTCCTCGCGCTCATCAACTGGTGCTAGACTAAAAGTAAATAGCTCATTGGACAGAGCACAAAATTTCCTTTGAAATTAGCTATAAAATGGATAAAATGATCCAAGATCGACAGTGGTAGGGCAGCCGATTTCCGAAGGAAACTTGTTAATCGTATTTTCACACATTTTTCCTAGGCGATTTTCACCTTTCCGTCAAATAAAATTATTTTTTTCCATTCATTAGAAAAACTTCCTCATTTAGTGAGCTTTCAAATGACGTGCAACGATTGCTTATTTCTTGGATTTGCCGAGGAGAAATGACCAATAAACTAAAAAAACACAGACACGGAAGTCAAATTCAGCGTCGTTTTCCGCTGCGTTTTTTTCTCAGAAACTGCTCGCAGCCTGCCGATTTTCTACTTTATGAAGGTGGGTTAGCTGAAACTAGAAACTTGATTATCTTAAACAGTAACGGCTGGTTCAGACGATGCCAGTAAGCGAGCCAGTCGACTGGCATTACTTATTGGAGCCTGAAAGCTTCTAAAGGCACCAGTTATTGGAGCCTGTCGATTTGCGCCAGTCCGTTTAGACGATTCAAGTTACCGGTGCCAGTCAGCAGAGTTCAAAAGGACGGATATCAGACAACAAGCGTAAAATGACTATATGATAAGTGAATGCTGGACTGGAGGATGAAAATTTCGTTCACACGGTACCAGCAGATGGCACCAGTTCATTTTTTGGGGTTTAGAATGCTCACTGGCTACTTCCAGTGCAAGTCGACTGGTGGGAATTTTTTTACTGGACTGGCACGGGACTGGCGCCAGCAGATGTTTACATAAGGCCACCTTATGTAAACTCAACTGGCACGGTTGGCACGTGTCAACTGGCACCAGCTACTAGATCATGGTCACTGGCGCGCCAGTGAAGAAACCAGCCTTAAATGAAAGACAAAAATTGAAATTAGATGGATTTTGGAAGACAAATACTTGAAAAAAAAGAAGGAATAACATTTTATAATAATGGCTCAAAGTGGCCACCGTCTTCCCTTTTGCACAATAGGCATTAGGGACCCACCGCCTGACTCCGCTCGTGGTACGTAAACCTTCAATGGGCGATTTCTGAGCTCTTCGCACAACGTACGAATTCTTTCTGATTTGAAGGTCTTCCAGTGTCGCTACTGGGCGCTATTAGATCCATCTAATCTGCTGGAAAATGAAAGGATCTGGTTTCAGTTAACTCGCCTCCATGAAGCAGAAAATCAGCAGGCTGCGAGCAGTTTCTGAGAAAAATAAGTAGTGAAAACGGTCGATGAATTTCACTTCCGTGTCTGTGTTTTTTTTAGTTAATTGGTCATTTCTCCTCGGGAAATCCAAGAAATAAGCAATTGATGCACGTCATTTGAAAGCTCACCAAATGAGGAAGTTTTTCCAATGAATGGAAAAAAATAATTTTATTAGACGGAAAGGCGAAAATCGCCTAGGAAAAATGTGTGAAAATACGAATAACAAGTTTCCTTCGGAAATCGGCTGCCCTGCCACTGTCGATCTTGGATCATTTTATCCATTTTATAGCTCATTTCAAAGGAAATTTTGTGCTCTGTCCAATGAGTTATTTACTTTTAGTCTAGCACCAGTTGATGAGCGCGAGGAGGGCATTTATCGGGAAAACATAGGGGTTAGTAGAAAATACACAAAATGAGTTATATCTCGGAAGCAAAGCCGAATTTCGAAAAACGTCAAATAGTGAACTTGATCGCAAATGACGTGTACTATCACCATATTTTCTCTGAGCATCTAATTTCCGAACACCCTGTAGAGTTATACCCAAGGAAGGTGTCATCGAAACAGAACGAGCAGAGTTTGAACCCAATGCTTTGATGCATCACTACGCCAAAAAATGCTTTAAAAAAAAATTAGACGCGTGGAATTTTATGACAGACTGTATTGCTTTCGTTTCAAGGAACAAATAAATAATTATAACGACAAACATCAATAATTCATGAGATCATCCCCCCTCGGGGATGATGATCGATGCCGAATGGAAATTTGAGAACCTAGATGTTTTTTTTTTTGTTTGTTTTTTTTTTTTTCTGGGGCTTCTTCATCTTATAATTTGTGAGGTTTCTCTCACAAAAACGACATGTTCCCTCAGCCGTTTTTCATTTTTTTTTTTTTTTTTTTTTTCATTTTGACGCGTGAGCGTTTACCAAAAATATTATTATAATGTGTGTATCAGTACAATTCCAAGAAGAAAAGAGGAAAAGAAGCGAAAAAAGGGAAAATTTCTAGCCTTTATTAACGAAACACGTTAAAACTGAGGCTGAATTGAACGAATCCAAAGAGTATGTGAGAATTATAGTTGTGTTTACTTAAAGATGAGAACTGCAAAGCTCTTTGCTTATTTAGATCTTCTTGCAAGGGAAAAGCCATAAATGAAAAAAAAAAAATATGTCTAGAATTTATTTATTAATATCAATGTTATCAGACAGGCGTTACTTTTGACCCCAGCAATTTCGATTAATTTTGTACGCGTCTACCCTGTAGCTGCGTGCTTTACTTTTCGTTCTTATTTAAATTAAAGTGCAGTTTCTACTTACAAACGTTGTGAAACTGTTAGTCACAATCAGGGGTGGGCAAAATACTTTGAAAATGTATTTTAAATACAAAGCCCAAAATACTTTCAAAAATGTATTTTAAATACTGAAATACAAATACTTTTTGAATTGTATTTTGAATAAAATACAAATACAATTTAAAACACTTTTCAAAAATTCGATTTCGACGGCGGATAGTGCGAAAAACACGAAAAATAAATAATTCAAAAATATCAGGTCCTGCAATAACGCACGTGAACCTGGCGGCACACATATCACCAAACACGACGAAAATGGCGCCATTCGTTTGTTTACTGTTTGTTTACGTTTGTTTAGCCCAAATTTTCGTTTGTTTAGCCCTGCAAAATACAATGTTTTAAAAAACAAAATGTGTGCCGCCAACTTCACGCAACGGCACACATGACCCCAATCGTTTGTTTCGCTACATATTCAGACACAACTTCGTTTGTTTACGTTTGTTTAGCCCAAATTTTCGTTTGTTTAGCCCTGCAACATACAATTTTTTGAAAAACAAAATGTGTGCCGCCAACTTCACGCAACGGCACACATGCGCAAAGAAAAGGAGGCAAGTTGTCACGAAGTATTTAGTACCGAACCGGCGAGCACTGGTGGATCATGAGCTGAAAAGGAGGTGAGGTCACTGGTGGACCTATATTGGGGCCCGGGGCGGAAATCTTCAAGAGGCCCCTAAAAGTCTCCAACTATATACATACAAAAAACCTCTATTGGTAACCTCTAAGGCCTTTTCCTAATTTTAGACATGGCCTTTTCCATATATTGTAGGCAAATTACAGCTATTTCCACAGTCTATCCGCTAAACAGCGCTTATGCCAAGTTTAAACTGCGAATTTCTCCATTTTAGCCGCGAATGAGTGCTTTTTGTCAACTTTAACAGCAAGTTAGCGCTTTTCGCCGCAAATTAGCTACTGATTAGCGGGGTAATCCCCCCCCCCCACTCCATAAAGACATAAATATGCGCTTTTCCCCAACTTTAGCAGCAAAGTAGATTTGGTATCCCGTGAAGGGACTTCCTAATCTGCTGACCAAAAAAAAAAAGTGCCACCGCGCCCATGGGTCATCCAATCTCTACCAAATTTGGCATGGTGGCATTCCAACACAATCCCTAGGTGCCACCGAGGTCAAAACATTTAACATTTAACTCGCTGCCCGATTCTCCTTCAGCTCCTCCTTCTCCCTTAAGAGTGTCTCGGTCGAGGATGTTTTTAGCGCTATCGCCAGTTTGAAGAACTCTACATCGTACGACTATATTTAAACGTCGATTTGTAAAGTCGTCAGCTGACTTCATTGCAGAACCACTTTCTTCTGTCATCAACAGCTTTTTTGAGACTGGCTCTTTCCCTGAGTGCCTGAAGATATCAGTTGTGACTCCCGTACCGAAAAAGGGCAACCAAGTTTACAGTGACTTTCGGCCAATCTCTATCATCCCAGTTTTCACACGCGTAGTCGAGCGTCTCGTCCTTAATCAGTTACTGGACTTCCTTGAACAGAATAAGATTCTCGCCGAGAATCAGCATGGTTTTAGGAGGGGCCTCCAAATGAGTTGTTACTCTATTATATTTTAACAATGCCTTATAAATTCATTTATGCTGGCAATAAAATTATTATTATTATTATTATTCAGTGTCTCCAAAATTACCCCTCCGTAAAATCCTTTTTCATACATAATAATGTGAGGCTACCGTCCTCAGCACCGGTGGAGCGGCTTTTCTCTTACGCATCCATGGTGCTCTCTAAAAAGAGAACTCGCATAAATGACGACCGCTTCGAAAAAATAACGTTGTACAAAGTCAATAGAGGCAAATTTTAAATATGTAATGCTAATTTGTACATTTTTCTATAAAAAAAGTGACGTTTCTTGTCGAAATTTTCTTTAGAACTCCTTTTTCCCCAAAGTAATGCCAAAGTCATAATAGATGTGAGTCAGGAAGTCATTAATCCTCATTTTACGAGGATTAATCCGATCAATTTTTTTGGAAAGAACGATCTTGGATCTTGGATCTAGATCCAAAAGTCAAGGATCTTGGCAAACTCTGAGTATAATATCCAGTTTTGAGGTAAAATAATCTTTTTTTTTGGGGGGGGGGCGCTAGTTTTATAATAAAATCATCAGTTTAGGAAAGTTTTGGGGTAAAATTGCCAGTTTTTGTAGAGAAATATTCAGAAGAACACTCCAGGTTTGGAGTATCGTCAGTTTTGTGGTAAAATATACTATTTAAGGGGTAAAATATCCATTTCTGATGTTAAACCGTAAAATTTGGGGTATAAAATCACCAGTTTTGTAGTCAGTTATGGGGCAACGAGTCAGCTTTGGCGTGAAATCGTCTGTTTTGATATAAAATCGTCTCATTTTGTATGAATTCGTCGAGTTTTGTGGTGAAATCGCCGGTTTTCAAGGCAGAGTCGTCCTTTTTAGCTTATAAAATCATCCGTTTTGGGGAAAACTTTATTTACAGTGTAACACTGTCAGTTTTGGAGTGAAATATTCAATTTACGGGGAAATCGTCGTATCGGGTGTAAATTATTCATTTTTTAAATGAAACACAAAAGTTTCGGGTTAAAATCGCCAGTTTTGAAGAGAAAGCTTCAGTTTAGACGAAAAAAAAAATAAATAATTTTCCCGGGACTCACCATTTTGAGTCATGAGACCGTCGGCTTTGTCCATATAGCGCGCTATAAGTCATACGCGGTGAATAATACGTCCAAGCGAACGTCTTCTGTTCGATGTTGTCCACTGAGAGACACTACTCGTATTGAAATCCAACCAAGTATAGAACTGCGTTCAGTTGGAGTATCTTCCCCTTCTCAATCATCCCGATTTTAGTCATTAGAGGGAGGTAGGAATTAAGATAATTCCTACACTTATATTTCTTCGTCGTTTTTTTTTTCGAAAAAGAAAAAAACATTGTTTCTTTCTGGGTAATTTAATAGGAAAATAGGTGTCATTGAGCGTAAAATCGTCAAAAAAATTATCATAACAGTGCATTGACTTTTGTTGTCATGTTCGGTGTTTGGTTTGGAAGCCAAACGCGGGTGTAAAATGTTCTCGTTAGCGTTCCATTAAAACCGGCAGTCAAATAACGCAAGTTAAAATACATTTTACATTAACCTAAACTGGATATTTGTAGCTGGATTGACCCTCTTTTTGTCAAGTTTAATCTTATTTGGGATGTTTGTGATTTAAAGGTGTCATAACGAGTTGAGTGATGCATTACGTATATTACCCTTTTATCGCTTTTGAAAACGTTTACTGAATTAAGATAATTATTATCAGAAGGAGCCCTCCCTCCCACAATGAGAGCTATTACATACATTACATAAAAACTTTACTTCCTTTAAAAACAGATCGCCAAATCAATCACAACGCTGAGGATTTCCCTATACTCTCTTACCATATTTGATTAAGCCATCAAATATCAGTACCCTCGTTTCATTCCTTACGTAAATTACGATTGCGTTACGTAGGTACCGTATCCAATTCATCCACAAATCTCGTAAATCTGTCGAATTCGGAGATTTCGTCTACATGAGAAATTTTTATCAATAAAAATAGTAAACACTTCCTAAGCCGAAACCCAATGACTGATAGTATACGATGAAAATGAGTTTTTTTTTTCTTCTGCTTCAACGTTATCGTATTCAAATACATTTCAGTTGGTGATTTTTCGCTGATATACTGTGTTTCCAACAAAGTGTGGCACGTGTGCAGGTCGCTACGCGTGTCCTACTGTCAAAACAAAACAAGCATAGTTCGTTACAGGCTACATGATGTATTTATTTTACGGATGGATGACCGTATTAGGCAAACTATGGAGAACTTCCAAGATTCATTGTCATTCCTTTTACGAGGATTTAAAGTGGCAGAAGTGAGGTCATCTAGTTTTCGTGAAAGTTATTGCGGTTTATCGATTTCGCATACTCTCTTAAACTATGGCTTTTGAGAAATATCTCGATTGATTTGTTATTTCCATGAATTCAAATTCGAGTGGTTTTATGTTGCAACCAAGGACGAACTTCTTTGAGATCTGAAAATAATGACAAATTCCTCACGCCTCCAAGTATCTCTCGTCGAAAATCGTACCCTAGTGAAAAAAATTCGTGTTGCAGGTTGTGGAAATAATTTTATTCACTAACAATTAGCTTAATTAATTGAAAAGTTGATTAAAATACCTCGGGACTTATTCTTTAACATTTCAAAATCAATATTTCGTCATAGTAAATATTTCGACTGCAGCGTAGGTACATTTTATTTATCAATTATTATGTCCTACTGGAATATTTTTATATGTGAAGTAAACAAATTCCTGAAATTCGACCAGTTTTGATAAGAGTTTACGGTTAGTTAATGTTTCGATTATTTCTTGCAAAATAAATACTTCTAGCCTGTAAAATCGCAATTATAAATCCTCCCCTTAATCCAGACCAAAATGGAAAATAACGCTAATTTGGGGTTGAAATTGAGATAAATGACACGACTGAAATTATTGATAAAATAACTGATTCACTCTACAAATAAGAAAAAGTGCTAAATCACGGATAAAGTTAAGAAAACTTCACGACAAAAAATGAGGAAAAGCTCTGAAAACGCGGATAAAGTGTAAAATACAGTCATTTGCGTTTGGGAGGGAAGCCCAGAAGAAACTATCTCCTACCAAACTCGACCTATGAGATCTATTGTGGTGTCCCCTCAAGGTTGCCTTGCCAAGAAAGACGCCAGCTTTCAAGCGTCCTCCACCACCACTCCTTAACGAAGTTGAGGATTGTTCCCCGTAGGCATCCTGGAGATGTCTTTCGGTTGAAGCGCATCATTTCCAAGATGGTGAAAGCGTAACCGCCCCAGAGCCTTGCACTCACACAGTGCGTGCTCTGCTGTTTCCACGGCCAAGTCGCAAAAACTGCAAATGTCCGTGTCAGACTTTTCCATTAGTCTGAGTGTACATCGAAGGGCACAATGTCCCGTTAGCAGTCCCACCAAGATCCTAAGGTCTCTCCGGCTCAGAGAGATCAGGCCCTTCTCCGATCGTCCCTTTGGAGTGACAAAGAGGTTGGCCTGCCTGAGACCTGGTTGTCTAACCCAGTGTTCACGATGCCTCTCGTCCAACCACGCCTGCACCTGCCTCTTCGTGAAGGACTTCGTGACCCCGAGACTTGGCTCCGGGCCCACGTAACGCATCTTCGATCCTCTCTTCACGAGTTGATCAGCCATTTCAATCCTGTAAGGGGTTTCTCCGGTTTGAGCAGCAAACTTTTGACCAACCCGTATAGGATTTCTCCTATTCAGTAAATAGAACGAAGGACCACCCGAAACAGTCGGGAAAACCACAGTATGGCACGTTAAGTAGTTAAATACAGAAAATTAGGAAGTCACAGTACCTTTACTATCCAAAATGAGCAGGCCAAGCCAGAGACGTTGCCGAACAGCGCACAGTCCCCTCAGAATTGCTTATAAGTTATAACCGATCGGTTTTCTCAGCTCACGGCGGCACAGAACAGCTGCTAACGCACAGATTATCCAGTTTTACTTATCTATTTAACGGAAAAATCAGTTTTCCTTGTCGAGACCGTTTTTAGTACTTTTCTCGCGCGTCTCTCGACCCGTAGTTCGTTAGTGAGTGCGCACACGCGTAAGAATGTTCCCCTCCCATGGGTAGGACAAGGGACAGAATAAACTAAATCCACCGCCAGCCGAGAGAGAGAGAGTCAGTCTTCGCTCTTCAGTATTTACATTTCCCCCCCTTAGAACGACAAGCGTTCTACACAGTTTTCGCTCGAGATGAATTAGGGCAGTAACAGTGAGAAGCAGCTCCATAGAGAGGATAAGAGAGGAGGAAAACAGAAAGGAACAAAGCAGTTAAGCGCTGGCCAAAATTCTAATCGTCAGCTGAACGACAACGAAGAAATGTCGCAGTCAGATTTGGTGGACAGTAAAATGAGTAACCACTCATTAAAATGAGTAAATACTAAATACTAAAAATGATGAAATACAGTAAAATCAGTAAACACTCGCTGTGCTCCAGTACTTGCATCAATCAAGGGTCAGCCCAAGGTTATAGGATCAGCCAGTCAGAAAAAATAATAATGTATACAGTATGCACAAGTCAGAGAAATCAGATGCAGTCTGATCAATCGAAATCAGGTGGGAAGGGACATATCTGCACCACCGGTCTGACGTACGTCCTCTTGGGAGTACGAACCGTCACCACACGAATCAGACCGTCAGGACCCGGGTGGACAGCAGAAACACGGGCCACAGCGGGTGCTCGTCCTTAAGAAGGACCAAATCATCAACAGCCGGACCAGGACGCTCTTGCGACCACTTGTTCCGCTTCTGCAACGAACACAAGTACTCAGCGGACCACCTATTCCAGAAATGTCGGCGTTGCCGATCAACTATTAGCCATCTGTCGCGGGCATTCTTTGGACCCAGTGAGGGGTCCTTCTCAGGAATGGCCAGTAAGGGACCACCAATTAGAAAGTGTCCCGGAGTCAAAATGTCATACACAGTCGGATCAGCCGAAAAAGGAGCCAGCGGGCGGGAGTTAAGAACCGCCTCGATAGTTGACAGCAGAGTAGCCCACTCCTCAAATGTAAGAGTTGTGGCATCCAAAGTTCGGAGCTAATGAACTATCATAGATTTCACTGCGCTCTCGAACATACCTCCCATATGCGGAGCAGCCGGGGGATTAAACCTCCATGAAATACCCTTTTCAGCGGAGAAATCAGAAACTAAAGCAGTGTTACCAACCTCACGTAACCAAGACACACCCTGATTAAGCCGCTCTGAAGCAGCCTGAAAGTTGGTGCCACAATCTGAATAAACCACAGATGGAAGCCCCCTTCGCGCACAAAAACGCTGAAAAGCAGCAAGAAAGGCGGCTTCAGACAAGGAGGTGACAGCCTCAAGGTGAACAGCACGACTCGAAAAGCACACAAAAACAGCGACATAGCACTTCAAAACCTTTGAAGCACGCAGACTAGACGTTTTATAAGAGAACGGCCCAGCATAATCAACTACAGTATGAGTAAACGGGCGTGACTCATTCACCCGAGCAGCGGGAAGGTCAGCCATGAGCTGAGGAACCGGCTTCGCTTTGAACTTATAACAGCGAAGACAACCAAAAATACGTTGTCGCACCACACTACGTGCAGACAGAACCCAGAATTCACGGTATAACAGTGCCAGAACAACAGTGGGACCACCATGGAGAGCAGCTCGGTGGAGATAATCTATGTACAAGTGAGACAAATGGCTGTGCTTTGGCAGTATAAGAGGATGTTTAGCCTCCTCTGAAAGGTCAGCATTTTTTAGTCTACCACCCACTCGCAACAGTCCATCAGCATCCATAAAAGGACTTAATTGTTTCAACTTAGGAGAGCAAATTCTATTGCTACGACATGCCTTCAAATCGTCAGTGAAATGAGTAGCCTGAACCTCTCTGACCCAGCGAGTCCTCAGCTCAGAGATTTCCAAATGGCTCAGTGGCTCAGAGTGCAACGAGTGACGTGCCAGCGGAAATTTTAAATTGCCCGTAACACGGTGGCTCCCACTCTCACAGCCTTCAGATAGGACGAGAACTTAGTCAGAACAGTACCCAGAAAATCAGATGGTGCCAGAGACACCGTGTGAACAGCACACGCTACCTGTAACTCCCGAATCTCCGGAAGATCCACCACTGGAGGACAGACAGCACCAAGCCATTGGTCTTGTGGTAAAGACAACCACGCAGGCCCTTCGAACCACACGCAATTGTTCAGGAAGTCCAACGGGGCGCATCCTCGGGACGCAACATCAGCAGGATTAAGGGCAGTGTTCACGTAACACCACCTATCCGGAAGAATCCGTTCGACAACCGCAACCACCCTATTGGCAACAAATTGCTTCAATTTGTGGGGTGGTGTCCGCAACCAAGCCAACACAACATTAGAATCGGACCAGCCAAATATTTCAGTCTCCGAAAAAGATAACTTCCAGTTAGCTTTCACATATGCGGCTAAATTAGCAACCAGGACCGCACCCTCTAGCTCCAGCCGGTTGATAGTAGTCGGCTTCAGGGGAGGAACCCGAGTTTTAGACGCTATTAACCTCACAGAGGTGTGTCCATCCGACGACATAGTTCGTAGATATGCCACAGCGAAGTAGGCAACCTGACTTGCATCACAGAAGAAATGTAATTGTCTCTAAACGCACTTGGTGGACAGCACACAACGAGGAATTCTCAGTTGAGACAGTGAAGGCAACTCTTCAGCAAACACAGCCCACTTGTCAAGAATCGCTTGAGGCGGGGTTTCATCCCAACCAATACCTAAACACCACAGCTCTGGCATTAGTACCTTGATTCTAATGGTGACAGGGGACAGCCAGACAACCGGATCATAAATGCGAGATATTTCGGACAACAACTCCCGCTTAGTACAAGCAGTCCGCGAAAACGACACACGATAACTAAACAGATCAGTACGAGGATCCCATTAAATCCCCAGAACTTTCACCGCACCATCAGCCTCAAACCCCAGCGTAGAACCCAAATGGTCAGCAGGAAGGTCTACCAGTAACTCAGGGTGGTTTGACGTCCATTTCCTGAGTTCAAAACCTCCCTTGGCTAGCAATTCAATCAAATCGTCCTTCAGACGACAAGCCTCAGCAAACGTGGAACAGCCAGCTAGAATGTCGTCGACGTAAGAAGACGTCAGTAACACCTGAGCAGCAAATGGGAATTCAGCACGATGGTCAGCAGCGAGCTGATGCAGAGTTCGAATGGCGAAGGTGTCACCCCAAAAGTCACCCGAGTCAGTTCATAGTCCTTAATCGGTTCCTCAGGCGATGAGCGCCACAGAATGCGTTGAAACCGGTGGTGTTCGGGATGCACAAAAATCATCCTGTACATCTGCTTAATATCTGCAGTAAAAACAATTGGAGACAGTCGAAAATTTAACAGCACAGCCAAAATCTCTTGCTGAAGTGGTTTTCCCACATAGAGGAGGTCATTCAGTGACACACCGGATGTCGACTTAGCCGACGAATCGAACACCACTCGCACTTTAGACTCAGCTCCCTTCCCCTTTAACTACAGCATGATGGGGAATGTAATAATGTGGGTCAGCCATTTCAGTTACCGGTTTCAAATGCCCCAAATTCAAATATTCATTCAGACAGTCTATGTATTTAACTTTTAAGACAGGATCTCGGGCAAAACGCCTCTCAAGGCCCAACAGGCGTCTTTCGGCAAGGGCGCGAGACTGTCCCAGTGTAGCGGGATTACGCTTAAAAGGTAAAGCCACAGAATATTGGCCAGACGACAGACGAGTAACAGATTTCACAAATAGCTCTTCACAAGCAAGCTCATCTGGTGATTCAACAGGACTAGCCGTAACATTTTCCAGTTCCCAGAAGCGTTGCAAAAGAGGACCAACCTCAGGCTCAGCCGTAACAGTTGCAAAAAGAGCACACGCAGGACGCGCTTCCCCCCCTCGCAGATTCCCACCCATGAGCACCCATCCAAACAGCGTTTCAGACGCCATTGGAAGGCCGGGTGCAGGTGCAGGTCTCACTGCCCCAGTCAGTATACGACTAACCTCATTAATACCTAGAATAACATCAACAGGTCGAGAGTCAAAAAATTGAGGGTCAGCCAACCACAAGTCAGTAAAATAGGAAGCAAGTTCAGGGGCAACGGGGGCGGTAGGGAGATTTCCAGTCAGACGCTTCTGAGGAATGACACTCAGCCTCAATCAGCAAACGGGGCTCTGTATAACCATGAGGACTCATCCAACATGAGACCCTCCCCTTAGAGACAGCTGATGGGGTGCCCGCAAGACCAGTAAACGAGACAGAAGAATGGTTCCTCTTTAGTTTCAGCTTCGAGAGACAGTCTTTGGATATTAGCGACAACTCTGATCCAGTGTCCAGCAACGCTCTGAAGGGATGAGCCCGTCCCTCAGAGTCATGAATCAGAACTTGTGCCGTGGCCAACAGTGCCACAGGGACATAAGCAGAGGAAGACCCAACATGAGGTGACGCAGCAAGTGTCGTCCGAGTTTGGCGTTGAGAGGCCACCCCGGATTCGGCAGAAGTTGCTTCCCCAGCTGCACCTGATGCGAGCCCAGCCACAGCAATGGGAATGCGAGCAGAAATATCGCCAGGTCCAGCCGGTGAGGAGACAGAGACCACAGAATTCACAACAGGCACCGAGAAATGAGCATTCGAAGTGGGACCAGCACCATTATCACTAGCATCAGACGGCCGTGTGAACCGGGACTGATTCGACACACTACGTTCCTGATGAAGCAAGGTGTGATGAGTAGCCTTGCATGTAACACAGAGGATACCAGAGGGACAAGCATTAAATGTATGATTACCTAATACAGCGAAAGCATAAATGAGCCACCCGGGCAGCGGAAAGTTGGTCACACACACGCATATTCAGAAATTGTCTACAATCAGACAGCAAATGACTTTCCCTTTCACAGATAATGCAGGTGGAAGCACCGCTGGATGATGTTGACGCTGATTGGGTGTATACAGCAGCTCTCTGGACAGAATAACGCTTCGACTTAACACTAACAATGCTATTTGAGTGCTTACTAGGTGGGATAGCCACAGAGACTCTCGACAGCGATTCACTGGCCTCGAGTACATTGCATTGTGCAGTCACAAATGCGAGAAAGCCCTCATATGTGACCTGGTCAGGGTTCGGGAATTCCCTAGGAAACTGCCTTTGCAGAGAGGCAGGTAACTTTCGCACTAAAGAATAACACAGTAAATAGTTCACGGTCAGCGGGAACTTTAAGGTTTCTAACAGCCTAATACTCTCCGTTGTACGCGCTAAAAACCCCCTCAAATCACTAACACGCTCAGCAGGGGCAGCTTGCTGGAACAAATCAGTCAAAAACGTGTCAGCAAGGAGTCTTGGTTTATGATACGTTTGCTCGAGAAGCTCCAAAGCAACTTTGAGATTACCAGCTGAATCAGCAAGATTTTTAATCAGTTGTAGTGGCTCACCACTCAGTGATTGCTTCAAGTATCTAAGCTTGTGTGCCTCCGACAGTCCCGCGTGAGAGCACACACTTTCCTCGAAGGCGGTTTTAAAGGCGAGCCAGTCGCGCAAATTCCCGCTAAATTTCACTAAATCCAGTTTCGGTAAGAAAACCGAGTGCGAGGATACAGTAGACACAGCGATCAGGAGATTTGAGGCGCTGGACACCCCACTTCACGTGCTTCGCCCGCAGCAGTCTCACCGCCGCCATATATGCGGTCGCCTGCACATGAAAGTGCAGGGGAGGCATGTCCAGTAACACCTCCATGACCGCCGTCGGGCACGAGTGCATAGCACCCGTTACTCCAAGACAGGCTTGGCGCTGCAACTTACCCAGCAAGGCCTGGACTGTCCCTTGTTTCGTTCTCTGCCACCATAGGAGTGAGCCGTAGGTGACAATAGGCCTAACAATGGCTGTGTACAGCCACAACACCATTTTTGGCTTTAGACTCCATGTTATGCCAAACATTTTCCGACCAGCCCACATTGCGAACGTGGCCTTATTCAGCACCCTCTTGATATGCGAGGTCCATTTGAGCCCCTGATCCAGGGTAATTTCAAGGTACTTGACTTCTTGTCCTACTTTCAACACTTCTCGATTCAGTCGAACTACCTTGTTACAGGGGTCGAAAAAGCGGACACCCTTGCAACGGACCCTTGTCGTCCGTTGAAATTAATTTAGGGATGATAAAATTGAAAGAATCCCCTGAGTCGATTTGGGCGAACACTTTTTCTCCGTCGATTTTTACTTCTAAACTCGGAAGTACTTCGTTTTCAACGGTGGTTTCATTAAGTTGCTGAGGCGGGTTCCTTTGTCTCGCGTCGTTTGGGAGACGTGGTTGATTTGGGGGGGGGGGGCGAGTTTGGCTGAGCCAAAATACTCTATGAAAGAGGCGGCTGAAGACGGGAAGAGAAAGCAGTCAACTCCCGAAGAAGGAGTGTAAAGAGAACGACGCTTTAGGAAAGGGGAACGAGCGAGCCAAGACGGACTGTCTTAGGCAGGCGAAACAAACGATCTTCCGGAGGCTGGCTGGGCCAGTACTCCTTATCGAGTCGTTGACAGGAAGGGAACCTGAACGCTGGGCGAAACAGGTTCAAAGGAAGTGGAGACCTTGTTGGCTGAGACAATCGAAGGGGGAGGTTTACCGTTCTTCACTAACACGGCTTTGAGAAAAGCCAGTGAAGAACGCTTAAGAGATTGCTCGAGGGGCTCGACTATATTGCAATAGGAGCGAGCAAGTTTTTCTTGCGGAGAGGAAAATAAAGAAACAAGCCTTTTGGAAAGCACCCCGGCAAGGGTATGAGAAGAAGGAAGAGTTTAAAAATAGCGAAGTGAAGAGAGCCAAGAACGTTGAGAGGAAAGCGTGGCGATGAGGGTTGGGGGCCTTTTCAGGTCTTATCCTTCCTCAGACTTCCGACATCATCACGACGAGGGTTCGGTTAGGGGCCTTTTCTAGGTCTTATCCCTTTTCTAAACTTCAGCCGGCTCGAAGGCTTCAGTCTTCAGGTCGATCCAAAAGAAGAGTAGAGAGAGTAATGTATGCCGTCTGCGAATGCGAATGCCGTTGAATTGTAACACTGTTCGTATTTACATGATGGAGGCCGATGGTGATTGGCTCTTGAAAAGAAAACGAAAGAAATAAAGAGATCTGATAGGCTCGCATAGTGAAAAGTTCAAAAAGATGTTTTGTCGAGTCAGCTAGATTTTTGGAAGTCGGAATAGGAGCTGAGGGGCACCCTGCATCCTATTGGATATGGTATCATTAAATTTGCCCCTAACTAGAATCGCAAGGTCATCCGCGTAACCCACTACCTCATAACCCTGCTCCTTTAGGATAGCGAGAAGCTCGTCCACCACGAGCAACCATAGCAAAGGAGAGAGCACACCCTCCTGAGGACATTCCCTTGAGGGCAACACGGAAACAGTCTCCCCTCCCAGCTCCGAAGTCACGACGCGGCATTCCAGCATCCCCTTGTTCCATTTCACTGAAGATGGATCAACACCTCTGCTCCTTACTGCAGCCTCCATAGAGTCATAGGTGGTGTTATCAAATGCACCACCTATGTCCAGGAAGCAGCCCAGCGCAGTTTCTTTCGCCTCCAGAGATTTTTCAACCTTACCCTCCAGTTCGTTTAGAGCGGTCTCAGTAGATTTGCCCGCCTGGTAGGCATGCTGCCCCCTCTGGATTGGTTTAGTTTTAAGATAACCGTCCTTGACATCCAGGCCAATTACCTTTTCCATTGTTTTAAGGAGGAAGGACGTGAGGCTTATGGGTCGGTACGCCTTCGCCTGGGCCGAGGAGATTGCTCCCGACTTAGGAATGAACACAACCCTGACCCCGCCCTCCATGCCTTCGGTATATACGATAATGCATAACTCGCCCTAAATATCCTCTGAGGCGTGGCTCCAGGACCTCCAGGCCACGCTGTAGCATGACCGGGAGTATCCCGTTCGGCCCAAGGGGACTTATAGGGCTTTAATGAGCCGATAGCCCATTTAATTTTCGCGGGCGTAAACAATTTCCCCGATGCGCTCCAAATTGCATTTGTTGGCCGGCAGTCAGCCACCACTTCGCCCTGAACATCTGATTCATTTGCGTTTAAAATTACGAAACACGCTGATTAACGGATAAACTAGTGAAAAATCAATAACTCAAGAAAACAAAAGTATCGTAGAAAGTTCGTGGCTCAATCTGAAAAAACGCTAATTTATTGCTAAAAGTGAAAAAATGCTAATTCATGGGGAAAATTAAGAAAAGTGCTAATTTACGGAAAAAAGCGCTCATAGATGCTAGAAGTATGGCAACGATAATTTTCAGGTTCTGAAGGCAAGTTCCTTGATTAGCGAAAAACGCTAATCCGTAGCTAAAAGCGAAAGAAATCGCTAATTCGCAGCTAAAATTAAGAAAAGTTAGATGGATATAATGAATAATTCAGTCGCCGGTATTTTTAATTAATAAATTAATTAAACTGATGTTATCCGCACGACGATGGAAGGGCATAGCCCAAACACGAATCGAATTTCGAGAAAAAATGGCTCCCCGGAGGGATATGAACCCGTAACCTCTGGATTACCAGTCCAGCAAGCTGCCAATTGCGCCACGGAGACGCCTCTGGGAGTCGTACTCCGAGGGATAAGCTATTAAGCCGAACCCCACCCACGTCCAACGCGGACGGAAAAATAAAAATTAAAAATTACCCCAGCCAAGAGTTGAGCGTTTGTTTAAATGTATACGTCGAAGAATGAACAAAGCTTTGGACAACTTTCTTGACAACGATTCAATGTGAGGTTTCCATCCCAGTGAAGAATCGATCATCAAACCGAGCATTTTCACCGACGATTGAGAGCAAGCCGGTTTGGTAAGAGAGAAATCAATGTGCTGGGTTTTTTGGGTATTCAGACAAAGCCGGTTGTTCCGGCACCATTCCTCGACCACAGCGACACAGTTTTCCTTGTATTCACAGCTCGGCATCAGGACGGAAATATCATCCGCGTATAGAACGGGAGTTAGTCCATAACCAGGAAAGAAGAACGGAAGGTCATTAATAAAAAGTATCGGCCTCAAAACTGAGCCCTGCGGCACACCGAACAAGACATGATACGCGTCTGAGACCTTATCATTAAATAGGACACTCTGGAACCGATGGTCGTGGTAGGAAACGAGTAGATCCAACGAAGTTGAGTCCAAACTCTAGAATTTGAGTTTGTCCTTCAGTAGCTGGTGACACACAGAGTCAAACGCCTTGGACATATAAAAAAAAGCCGCACTCGGATGATTCTTTCCTTCCAGAAGTTTAAGACATTCGGAGATCAGTCTTGTGACCCCACCAATCGTCCCGGGACCAGGCCCGAACTCAAACTGCGCGTCGGTTAGCAACCCTGAGGTTTCCAGGTAATCGACACGCTGATTATTTAGGATGATCTCTAAAACCTTTGAGACGCACGGCACCAACGCAATTGGACGGTAGTTGCATGGTTCGCTAGGAGTCGAGCATTTCGGAAAAGGGATTACCTTAGCATGCTTGAAATATGCTACGAATTACCTCATTTGGCCTCTGTCTGTTGGCAAAAATCTGCAGGAGTGCCTTAATTACCAACAAAAACCGCCTGCAGTTCGCATTGGGTGAGGAGCCTCATGGCTCGTTTCTAAATATTTTGAAAAATAACCCAAAACGCTCATTTTTAGCCACTTTGACGCTCATTTTTAGCCACTTTGGCGCTCATTTTTAGCCACTTTGGGGGGAGGGAATCGCGAAAATTAGCCAAACGTTTCGCCCAAATTGACAAAATACATTTTGGCAAAAATTTAGAAATGGACGAAACCTCGAACATCTGGGATTCTCATCACGAGGGATCGGAAAATCGAAACAGGTTTTCCATCGGACGATCCGTTCAAGGAGTTCTCCTGGTGATTCCCTCTGCGATTTTAGCCACTTCGGCCCGTTTTTAGGGGGGAAGGGGGGGGGGGGGAGGGCGACACGAATTTTCCCGTTTCATCAGCCCGGAAGTCCTAGGAAAAGCCTCGACGCAGGCGACGGCGCGGCGGTGGAGAGGAGAAATTTTGCCGAAACCAAGGACAACGCGAAACGGTCAATATGTTTGTCACTTTGAGGAAAGGGGGGGGGAGCTGTCGCCCCTTTCCGCCGCCCCTCCCACCTTCCTTTGGCCGCTTCGCCCCGTTTTCCGGGTCCACCACGGAGCCTGTCTGTGTGTGCAACGCCTGCAACCCTGAACTGTGAGATTTTGCTTCGATATGTTCGAAAAAATATAAATTAAATAAAACTACTCAACAGAATTTTCATTTTTTTAAATATTTTCATACCATCTCTTTTTCGTTAAAATGTCCATTTTCAATAGAATATTATTATTTACAATAATTATTTACTCACTCCCCAAAGTAAAGACGGCAGTACAAAAAAGAGCGGTACCCCACTCTGAGCTATATCATTGGTAAGATCCGCCACTTTTACAGTTCTCTTTTTAAATTATGGCAGCAAATAGTGTTAACGTATTGTTTATGTACAAAATATATCCAAGGAATCATCAATTTTTATTCATAGGTTTTTTTCGAAACTTAGTTTTTTAGATTTGTCAATTCCATTATCATCTAATTTTATTTCATCTTTCTCTCATTTATACATAAGTTTAAAATGTCGAAATCTGTTGATTATTTTATTATTTGACTACTTTTTCGGTATTGCTCATCAGTGAAATCCTAATTTTATGTTCAATGCAATACACTACTAACTTTTTTTTTTTGTCTGTTCAAGCTTCAGAGAAGGAAAATTCGGCAGTAAACGATTTTTCGTTTTTTTGTTTGTTTGTTTAATTTTTTTTTTTTTTTTTTAAAGAGGAGTGTGTACTAGGAAAAAGGGGCGAGGGTTGGATGGGGATTAGACTCGATCAAACATCAAACCAAGGTTTGTGGGTTAAAATTTTGCCGAGCTATTGGTCCCTGAACTCATGAAAAGAAAGAAAAAATTAAAACAAACAAACAAAACAAAAACAAACAAACAAAAACCATAAACAAATGAATGAAATAATTTTTGTTTTAAAATTTTTCGAAAGTTTCTATTTCTTAGGAAAGTGTGGAGTAAATTAAATTTAGTACAAATTTTACCTGATAAAAAAATAATCCGCTCTTTTTAAATTACATTGTTAAATATTTTATATTTACTTTTAATAATAACTCTTTAATATTTGTACAAATCTCAATAAATATATTTGAAATTGTTTATAAAATATTCGTTTTTCTCCGAATTCAACATTTTTTTATATTTCATAAATTAATATTACAAAATGTTCATTTTTTAAACATTATTAATAAACTATTTCGTGTAACAAATATCCTCCTGAGAGGCAATCGATTAATTTTTCCTAAACTCGACTCCACAACTTTGTATGTTACAAATAAGAGGTTCATGTTTTATCGGGTAACTATATAAATTGAGCTTATTATTTCGTAAACTATACCTCATTTTGAAAAACAAATTGGGAGTTAAAAATTGGCCTTGTCTGATTATAACAACAAAATGGGACATTGTAGCTGAAAGATGGGGGCGACGAGATGCAATGTTTTTTGGCAACTAACATGTGATCGTTCGCTGATAAGTACGGACAAAATTTTCTATTTTTTAACAAACTTTTTCAAGCAGAATTGCGCATTGAACAAAGAGAGGGTTGGACAACAAGAGGACAACGAGAAATTAATCAGTCTTTCAGTAGAAAAATGAAAAGATTTCAACTTTTTTCATCGTTGTTACGAGAAGAACTATTTTTAAAAACCTTAAATACAATTACTAATTTTATGTAGCCCTTCGTTAAGCCAAAACATGATCTAGTTTTTATTTTTGTTTTAATAGTTCGTGAAGATAACAAATGGAACAGCCAAATGATACCGAGATCGTCGTCGCAATGTTTCAAAGGGTCGTAGCGATGTGGGGTTTAGCCGTCGTTGACGCGATTAGAGACAGGCTGACGTCAATGGGACGACGATCGTCGTACAGCGTTGGGGCCTGAAGGATGATACCAGCCGTGCCGACGAGTACGGCGAGGGTGAAAATCCAGAGGAAGAGGCGATCGAGGACCATTGCGACGTATTTCCAGTCCTCTTTCACCTAGGACACGGGCACATTTTTTTTTTAAATGTAAAAAAGTGAAGATCCGATTGGATGAAAACATGTTCGCCTCTTTTTTCTTCTTTCGAGGTAGTTTTGTAAGAACTCACATGCGGATACGAGAAGGGGAAAACGAGAGGGTCCAAAAACGCGTTATTTGGCCATGGAAACATATTTAAATTCGCAAAAATCGGGAACTTTAAGTAGAAAAATTTACCCTCGTTGAGTCTTCCTCTCGTTTGGTGTGATCAGCAATGAAACGAACTCCATCGATGGCCTTGTGAAGTTCGGGACAGTGGTGCCAGTGGTGAAATCGAACTGCGGCGGCCGACGGCGGTAGAATGTCGTCGGGAAGGGGTGGCAACATTCCCGAGCCGCCGTGAATTCGACAGCTCGACTCGAGCGGTTCATTCATTTCGGGAATTTCCTCGATTCCTTCGCCAACAGAGGCTGCGCGACGCCAATAATAATTTTATTTATTTGTTATTTTTTTAACGCTCAAGACCCGTGTCAAAATACAGTACCGGCGTTCGCGGAGTGAGTAAATTCATCCTCGAACGTCGCGATTGTGTCATCGTGCGAGCAGTCGACAAGCCGTGACGCTGAGTCGTGCGTATATATGGAAGGGTCACGAAGTTCAAGGCCGTTACAAGTTCTTACCATGATTCGTTGTGAACTTGAGCAGCTGAAAAAAAAAAAAAAAAAAAAAAATGGTAGAGGATTATCGTGTAGAGGACATACACCTAGGGCGTACCCGAGGCGAAAGCACTATGAGGCCCCTTAGTCACTAAATAAACAATAAATATAATTTTTACGTAGCGTTAAATTATGGATTTCCCCTTAATTAAGCAACTAATTAGCACTGTTTCCACATAATATCCATCAATTAGCGCTCATGATCAATTTAAGCCACAAATTGATGACTATATCAATTTTAGACGTGAATTAGCACCTTTCTGAATGTTGAATGCGAGTAACGTTTTTCTTAATTTTAGCGGCGAATGACCAGATTTTTTTCACTTATACTTATATCCATGAATTTACGCTTTTTTTCATTTTAGCAACAAACATGCCTTCATAAGCCGCGAATTGGCATATTTTTAATTTAGGCCAAAAATGTTACTTTTCCTCAATTTTAGGCGGCGTGAATTAGAGTTTTTAGTAGACTTTGTCCGCGAATTATTGATTTTCCTCAATTTTAGCCGAAAATTAGCACTAAACCTCAATTTTATAAGCGAAGTAGCGTTTTTTCTCTATTTTAGCCTCGAATTAGCGTTTTTTTTGTTTTTGTTTTTTCATTTGTGTAAACCAATTGACTTTAAAATTAAGGGAAAACTGGGTTTTTATAATAATCGAGACCGATTCACGAACGGGGCTCTATTGATACAATATTTTATTCAGAAATCAATAACCTCATTCTAACCTCTTGGGTACATCATAAAGTGTAAAAGAATAAGTTTCTTCTTGAGGTGACGTCACAGTAGTGGAGGTACCTTGTCCGTCACATCCCCCTTTCTTTGAAAGCGCATTGTCAGTTGAATTGTAAACGTTGAGGAGGCTTCACCAGGCGTCCACTGGCAGTGCGGACTTCTTTGGGCTTGAAGGCTGGAGGAAGCATTGTGGCAGTCGATGTCTGGATCAGGGCAGGAGGTGCAGTGCTGGTACGAGGACTGATTTTGATCGGAGACCCACAGGATTTCTGTGTCTCTGACGTCACTCTGGGAGGCGAAGTCATGACTGATTTGTGGCTAGTCTGTGATTCAGGCTGCGGTGCTACAAATTCCTTGTCATTAGGCTGTCGATCTAGTCGAGGCTGTAGGAACCAGGAATTTCTTCGGTACTTTGCACCATCGGCTGTCTGGATCACATACGAGTTAGTGTCACTTAACTTTTGGATTACTTCCGCAGGCACCCAATGTCTCGGTGATTTTCTCCACAAGATGTGATCTCCGTTGGCAAAGAGCATTGGCGCGGATTTTCCTCTGTCTGCGGCGGTTTTCTCCCTCTCATGCATCTTTTTTAGTGTTAGCCGTACCTCTTCTGGCTTGATCAAATGTGGGTTAAGAGTAGACTGCAGACATGGGAGAAGAGTTTTCGTTCTTCTACCCATGAGACGTTGCGCTGGTGAGCCGATGTTACCCCTTGGCGTATTACGCTGATTTAGCAGAGCTAGAAATGGATCAGAGTTGTCGGTAAGGCATTTTTTCAAAAGTAATTTGGCTTCTTGCACATAGCGCTCCGCTAACCCTTTTGAACGTGCAAACTCTGGACTTGATATTCTGTGTCGAATCTCCCAGGACTTGAGGAAGTCCTTGAACTCACTGCTGGAATATTGGGGACCACCGTCGGAGTTCACTTGGTCCGGGATTCCGAAGGTTGCAAACCAACGCTTCAGGTTCTTGATAACCGCTGAGCTAGTGGTAGATGTTAATTCAACAAAGTCGTAAAATCCAGAGTAGCTGTCTGCTATGACGAGAAAGTCGCGGTGATTGAGGTTGAAAAAGTCTGTGGCTACTATTTGCCAGGGCCTTTCTGGAATTTCACCTGTGGTAATCTGCTCCATTGGCTTATTTTTTTGGAGTTTTTGGCAGGTTGGGCAACTTTCCACATAAGATCTGATGTGTTGTGCCATTTTTGGCCAAAATACATTTTCTCTAGCCAATTTGGTGCAGCCTTCTATTCCTCTATGACTGCGGTGAATTTCCTTCGGTAGAATTTCCACCATTGTTTGAGGAATGACAATTTGTTCTCCTTTCACGATCAAATTGTTGTAAAGACCCAGTTCTTCTCGAAAACTAAAATAAATTTGAACCTGTTCAGGGAGGAGTTTTTTGTCATCCGGCCATCCGTTTAAAATAAAATTTTTAACTTCCTTCAGCGTCGGATCCTGCACAGTTGTTTCCTCAAGTTGTTCCAAACGCGATTTTGAGAATGGAATGGCAACATGAATAGTTATTTCCGGTGGTTGGTCAAATTCAGGCAAATTTTTTATGTCCCTACTGAGTGGGTCAGCGATAAAAAGCTCTTTTCCTTTTTTATAGACCACTGTTGGGTTGTACGGCATTATCTCAAATAAAATTCGTTGGAGTCGAGCTGGAGCCTTGTGCAGTGGTTTTTTGAAAATATTCTCGAGCGGTTTGTGATCGCTCTCCACTACCAGGTGCGTGTTTCCCCAGACATGGGAATGGTATTTCTTGCAAGCAACCAAAATTGCTAAAGCCTCTTTTTCTATCTGGCTGTAGTTTCGTTCTGATTTGGTGAGTGCCTTTGAGCTGTAGGCTATGGGTTGATCATTCTGAATTAAACAGGCGCCAACAGAATGTTCACTCGCATCTACGGAGAGAGTGACGGGCTCATTGGGGTTGTAGTGGCGAAGGACTGGAGCTTTCTTGATTTTTGACAACAGTAAATCAAATGCTGACTGCTATTCGGGACCCCAGAACCACTCTATCTCTTTATGTAGCAGCTGGCGTAGAGGCTGAGTCAAATCTGAGAGATTTTGTATGAATTTTGACAGGTATGTAACCATGCCCAAAAATCTTTGAAGTTCATTGACATTCTCAGGTATTTTGAATTTTTCCAAACTTGCTACTTTTTCAGGGTCTGCCTCTATTCCTTTTTCAGAAATGACGTGTCCGAGGAAAACCACCTTCGGTGTATTGAAAATACATTTCTCTGGATTCAGCTTCAGTCCGGCTTTTTTCAGGGTGTTTAGGACATCTTGAGTGATAATTTCCAGTTCTTCTTTGTTTCTTGCATGACAAAGAATATCATCCATTGCAACTTCCACGCCTTTTTTTTCCTCCGAGCAGGGTCGACATCCACGCCTGAAACACTTCAGGGGCCGAGCTTAAGCCAAACGGGAGTCTGAGAGTGCGAAATCTTCCCCATGGCGTCGAGAATGCCAAGTAATTTGACGTTCGGCGGGATACTTTTTTCCAGTTCTTCTTTGTTTCTTGCATGACAAAGAATATCATCCATTGCAACTTCCACGCCTTTTTTTTCCTCCGAGCAGGGTCGACATCCACGCCTGAAACACTTCAGGGGCCGAGCTTAAGCCAAACGGGAGTCTGAGAGTGCGAAATCTTCCCCATGGCGTCGAGAATGCCAAGTAATTTGACGTTCGGCGGTATACTTTTTTCCAGTTCTTCTTTGTTTCTTGCATGACAAAGAATATCATCCATTGCAACTTCCACGCCTTTTTTTTCCTCCGAGCAGGGTCGACATCCACGCCTGAAACACTTCAGGGGCCGAGCTTAAGCCAAACGGGAGTCTGAGAGTGCGAAATCTTCCCCATGGCGTCGAGAATGCCAAGTAATTTGACGTTCGGCGGGATACTTTTTTCCAGTTCTTCTTTGTTTCTTGCATGACAAAGAATATCATCCATTGCAACTTCCACGCCTTTTTTTTCCTCCGAGCAGGGTCGACATCCACGCCTGAAACACTTCAGGGGCCGAGCTTAAGCCAAACGGGAGTCTGAGAGTGCGAAATCTTCCCCATGGCGTCGAGAATGCCAAGTAATTTGACGTTCGGCGGGATACTTTTATTTGCCAAAATCCTCGAGCGCAGTCTAGTTTGGAATATATTTTGGAACCATGAAGATTTGCTGCGACTTCGTCGATTGTCTGCAATTTTAAAAAAATATATGTATACTTATTATTATTATTATTATTATTATTTTATATATATATATTTTTTGGAAGAGGAAAAATGCATTACGCACTTAGTGTGGGACTCCCACGAGACTCTGGAGGGAAGAGACCTCTCCGGGCTACCCACTAAAAAACCTCCTCCGTGAGGCGTCGACATCTAAACATCTAACATTTGCCTCTGCAGCTCACTCGTCCCTAGCTAGCATATTATTTCAGGTAATTATTTCTTAAGCACTAACTATTTATCACTATTGTCATCACAGTTCACAATTTTATCACAGTTCATAATTTTATCACAGCTCAAAATTTTATCACAGCTTACAAATTTATCACTGTTTACAGTTTTATCACATTTCTTGGTAAAAACTCGCGAATTTGAGGAATTTGAGCACTTTTTCTGTGTGGAGACTTCCAGGTGCTAATATTTCTGTAACACTTATTCGAGGAATGTGTTGTCTACGGCTTGCGTCTAGCGCCAGACATTCAGTTAAAATATGCTGCACAGTAAGCGGGGCCTGTCGACACCTTGTACACAGCGGTCTTCGCTCTCCTGCTAGGTGATACCCATGGGTGATTCGGGTATGCCCCAGTCGTAGTCTTGCAAGGATCACCTCATCCTTCCTGCTCAGCTCTTTCACCTCTCCTTTCCTCACTACTTCTACTTTTTTGTAGTGGTTTTTTTTAAAAAACTGGTTGACCCGTCCCACCGCTCTTGCCAGGCCCGTAGGATAATTCCCTGCAATCGCGTTTTTTCGTCCGCGAGCCGAATCGGGACTGAGTTCCATGGTCGATGTCTAGCGGCTAAGTGGATCATGGATGAAATTTCATCGCGGTCTGTTCTGTCCAGTACCACCGATCGATCCATCGGTGTTGAAAGAAAAGTCAGTTGGTTCCCATTATTTTTGTACTCATTTATCTTCGCTAGTATCTGCATAACGAGGCAGTCATTGGTGGACTCAAAATTAATCTCAAACTGACCAGTATTACAGTATGACCGTTTTTACTATTTGTAGCATGGTCTAATGCGCTTAAAACGGCGTAAAGGCTAGCAGTATACTCGGATGCATGGGGTGGGAGTGGAAGAAACCAAGATCCCCGCTCTCTGGTGTAACATATTCCACATACTCCGGCTGGAGATTTGTGCCCTGAAACGTACATATGAAGCGCTCGCGGGTACTTCGCCTCTGCAAGTCGATAAACACTACTTCCTTCGTTGCCAAACTTGAGGGGGCTCAAAAAAGTCGTATCCAAATTCACTGACGGTAACTCCCAGGAATAATATTGTTCAGGGGGTAGCGAGCATATCTTTGATAGTTTACTGCCCAGGTCATGTAGGAGCTCCCTTACCCTGATGAAGTACGGGCGAGTGCGTGTCGAAAGGCTCCTATAAACCTCATACATTTTCCCTTGAACGAAGTCATTCAGAAAGTGCCAAGGTTTTTCCTTAAGTGCCGCAGCAAATTATAAAGACAGTTGTTGTCGGCGAATTTCCAGGGGCATCCTGGACGATAACACATACAGTGCATCTCCCGGACTGGTACGGAAGGCTCCTAAAGCTATTCTTATTCCCGCCTGGTAGGTCCTGTCAAGCTGGTTCAACCACGACTTCCTTGCTGACCCGTATACAATCGCTCCATAGTCCATTTTTGCTCGAATGGTCGAATCCAGGACTCCTCAGCAGCAGGTCCGTGCGGGAGCTCCATCTGTGCTTCCCCAATATCCTGAGCAGGCTTAGGTCTCTTTGACATTTAGTATTTACGGTATTTATGTGTTCTTTCCACCGAAGGGCTTTATCAAAAGTTAGACCCAAGAACTTATGGCTATCAACGTATTCAATTTGTTCTCCATTTAGCATCAGAGCAGGCTGATCGTGGGGCTTCCTCAATCGGCAGAAGTGGACCGCTTTAGTCTTCTGCTGCCTCGCAGCCTCGAGCGACAGATCGTCAATGGCTTCCTGCAAGAGGCCGATCTGGGACTGATCGACAAAGACAGCGATATCATCAGCGTAAAGAGTTTTGTTAACTGTAGTTGGAATCTTACAGGCTAGTTTGTTTATAGCAATCAAGAAGGTTGATCACACTTAGAACAGAGCCTTGAGGAACTCCGTTCTCTTGATATTTCACGCCAGAAAAAACACTTCCCACTCGAACCCTGAACTTCCTGTCATGCAGGAAAGCCTTCACCATGTTTGGCAAATTACCTCGGAATCCCCAATCCCTCATTTGCTCAAACACTCCTCTACGCCACACACGATCAAACGCACTTTTGACATCAAAGAAGACAGCCGTAATATGACTTCTTTCCAGAAATGCATTTTGCACACACGTCTCCAAGAACAGAAGCTGATCTATCGCTGAGCGGCCTCTCCTGAAGCCCGCTTGGTAAGGATCCAGAAGTCCCTTTACTTCCAAACACTGAACGAGCCTATGGTCGACCATTGATTCGAATACCTTGCCCAGACAGCTCGTGAGCGCAATGGGACGATAACTCTCTGCTAGATGCGGATCTTTTCCAGGCTTCCGAATTGGTATTACGACAGCGTTCCTCCAAGGTTCGGGGTAAAATCATGAATGCCACAGTTGGTTGTATAAGGCAAGGAGCTGTTCCTTTCCAGCCGGAGGGAGGTGAGTAACAAACTCGTAAGGAATCCCGTCCTGTCCAGGGGATCTTCGCAACTTTACATTTTTGAGAACCCTGTTTAACTCCTTAAGGGTGAACGGGACATTATAGCTCTCAAGCTCATCCGTCTTGAAATCAATTTCGTCATCCTCCGCCAGTCGTTTCTCCTCCTGAAAGTCTTCAGAGTAGCTTGAATCGGCTGAAACTCGATGGTAATGATCAGCTAGGGAATCTGCTATTACGTCCAGTCCTTCAAGAATAGTTCCACCCTCTTTCTGCAAGATAACGGGGTAGGGAGATGGCATCGTACCTTTAAGAGAGCGTATCCTTTTCCAAACCTTTCGCGATGGCTCCTTTGGTGACATGGATTCCATGAATCGTTCCCAGGATTTCCTCTTGGCATCACACTTCAATCTGCGCTCTATCGCTCTCCGCTTTTTAAATTCTATGAGGTTTTGGATCGAAGGGTTCCTTCTAAAGGTATTGAAGAGCCTTTTCTTCCGTTTGTTTGCAGCTCGAATTTCCTCCGTCCACCAGGGCACCATTCGGTGCTTGGAAGCCATCGACGCCCTTGGTATCGATGCCTCAGCCGCCCGAATCATTGCCTTCGTAAGGTTTGTCACATTTTCCTCCGGATCATCCCTCAAGTTACTGAAATCAATACAGGTCTGATATTTCTCCCAGTCAGCTTTTGCTAGGTTCCAACGAGAGGGCTGCTCAAAGGCGTGGTATCTACGAGAACTGTGTGTTATAATTAAAGGGAAGTGATCCGATTATTATTATTATTATTATTATTATTATTTTTTTTTTGGCATCGACATCGTGGTCATTAGCCGTCTGCACGGTAAGAATTCTATTCACTAATTTCACAAATGCTTTGTGGGTCTAAATTTTGTAGCCGTTTCTTCCTTTATACATATTTTTATTTTTCTATCTTGTATCACTTCTAAGGACTTATACTTTGTGTGTGTTTCCAGATATGCACGCGACTGTTACCTAGTTCTCCGATTCTTGAGACCAGATTGGTTCCATCGTCTACAGTTCTGTCAAATTAAGGTATGAATAACACAGGGAACAAGGAACTAATATTATCACAGATTCATCACTTATGATTACAGATTCTTACCATTAATATCACAGTTAATTGGTTTGACTAGTATCAATTATTGAATACCTATTTAATTGAATTGCGTATCACAGGGCCGACTAGTTATATTTCATGGTACAGTTCTATGGCTCTCAGGTAATTTATAATTACTGGGGCATTTTCCAGAGTAAGAGCTTCATTGAGAGACTCAGGGAGCCTACAAGCTTCTCTGGCTTCTTCATATAAGGGACAATCTAGTAGGAAGTGTTCTACTGTTAAAGGTGCATGACAGCTCTCACATATTGGGTGCTGAGCTCTAGTGAGATGGTAAGCGTTCGTTAGTCTGGTATGACCTATACTAAGTCTCGTGTATATTATGCTCTCCTTTCTTGTCAATTTTAGGCCAGACAGATCGTTTTGGACTTTGGGGAGAACCTGTCGAAGTTGTGTGCCGTTACAATCCCATTCCGTCTGCCACATGTTCCAAACTCTCCGTTTGATGTGGTACTTCTCGTCCTCCAGTGTCACGGGGACTATCTCGACGTAATTCTTATCAGATGCGAGTTTTGCTAGTGAGTCCACTTTTTCGTTCCCCGGAATCCCCATATGACTCGGAACCCACATAAAGCGAGTTTTCCGCCCTGTATATCTCATTTTCATCAACTTTTCGCAGATTGCTTGAGCAAGCGAGTTCTTAGTAAATCTGTCTTGTATAAGCTGCAGTGAGTTATATGAATCTGTGAGGATCAGAACTTCCAGAGTGACAAGTGCCATTGCTTGGTCGGATAAACAGAAATCTAGAGCGAAAAGGATTGCATAGAGTTCAGCCGTTAGTATAGAGGATTTTTTATCAAGCGGTTTGCAGAAAGAGGCTATTTGGGGAATATAAAAGGCGCATCCAACCCCTTGTCCAGTCTTTGACCCGTCTGTGTATATGGGTAAAACTGCATTGTATCGCTCCATGACCGAGTGGAATTTGCTTCGAAAAACCTGTGGTGGCAGTTCATTTTTTGAACAGGTCATTAGGCTCAAATCTACTATTGTATTTGGAAGGAGCCACGGATATACATCAAATTTTATGGGCCCAAAAAGGGGGTCTTGCCCTACATCGATAAGCCTCAATGTTTCCTTTACGCGGACAAAAGACGGTCGCGTCCTACTAGGGAGGAGCTCGTATTCCCGCAAATCCGTGTTTGGGAGCACGTAACGGTGAAGAAAGTGATTCGGGTTGGTTGTAATAGATAAGAAACCATTTAGAAGGATTTGTTGACGTCGGTATTTAGGAGGTAGATGACTTGCTGCAACGTAGATTGCCTCGTTTGGACTTGTGCGGAATGCGCCTGTGGCTAACCGCAAGCTGGACAGGTACACTCGATCGAGGGGTATTAGCCACGACTGACGGGCCGATCCGTAAACGGCCGACGCATAGTCTAACTTCGATCCTATCAAACAATCAATGATGCGCAACAAAATTTTGGTTTCTGCGCCCCAATTATGGTTTGCAATAACGCGAATTAGATTTAGGTCCTTTTGACACCGTGTTGTCAAATCCTGTATGTGTTCCTTCCATCGAAGGCCATAGTCTAACGTGATTCCCAGGAATTTATGCGAGTTCTTATAAGGGAGTTCCAAACCATGTAGACATAGCCGCGGTGGTGAATGAGATGTGCGCAGACGGCAGAAGTGAAGAGCCGATGATTTCTCCTGAGATATGGTCAGCCCCCTCTTTGCAGCTTCGGCTACGAGGCTGTCAATACTAGATTGCAGGATAATTGAAGCATCAGAGTCTTTATCGTGCTCGAAAAATATCGCGAGGTCATCGGCATACATGGATCTGTGCACTGACTCTGGAAGTCCGTCCGTCAGTCCGTTTACCGCGATCAGGAATAAAGTGGAACTAAGTAAAGAGCCCTGCGGTACCCCTATATCCTGCGAACGAATGCTTGAAAAAGCATTTCCGACCCTCACCTGAAAACGGCGGTCGCTCAGGAAGCTATTTATAGTCTTGAAAAGGTTCCCCTCAATGCCCCACTTCCTCAACTCTCGCATTATGACTGGTCGCCAAACCTTATCGAAGGCATTCTGTAAGTCAAAGAAAATCGCCGTCACGTGCTTCCTTTCAAGAAAGGCATCTTGAATTGTTTTCTCTATGTAGATCAACTGGTGAACAGTTGAATGACCTGGACGAAATCCCGCCTGTGAAGGATTAATTAGTTTACGGTATTCCATTACCGTCAGCAGCCTATAATTGATTATTTTTTCAAACAGTTTGCCTAGGCAGCTGGTCAAAGATATTGGCCGGTAACTGCTCGCTTTGTGAGGATCCTTCCCTGGCTTCCTTATTGGTATTACTGACGAGACCTTCCATTCCTCTGGATATACTCCTTGAGACCACAGGAGATTAAATAAATTTAATATATGCGTTTTCCCGCTAGGTGGTAGGTTTATTAAAAATTCGTTCATTATGTCGTCTTTTCCAGGAGTTTTATTCGGAGCCAAAGACTGAATTGCTTTATCCAATTCCATCATTGTAAACGAGACATTGTACGAGTCATCAGAAGTTGACGACGAAGTCAGTACTTCCTCCGGCTCTAGGTACTCCAGGGCAGCTTTAACGCTTTGCGAGTAGCTTTCTACTGAGGCGACACCAGAGTAGTGATCCACCAGATACTCTGCCATATCTAGTGGATCACTCACTTGAGTGTCACCATCAACAAGGAAGGTAGGACTTGACAAATACTTCGTACCCTTAAAAGTCTTCACTTTTTGCCAAATAGTACTGGATGAAGCAGCTGTTGTAATGGTTGAAACATATTCTTCCCAATTTCTTCTTTTTTCTTGTAACTTTAGGCGCCGTTCAAAGGCTCGATGCCTCTTGAAATCAATTAGATTTTCGGGAGTGGGATTTCTCTTGAATCTGTTAAAGCTGTGCTTTTTTAACCTATTTGCTTGGAAGATCTCTGTAGTCCACCATGGCACGGTCTTATTTACAGATTTATTTACTCTGCGGTGCACGGATTTACTAGCCGCATTAATTATATCATTTGTTGTGGTTCTAACGTCAGAACTAATTTCTCCGGTAAGATTCGTAAATTCCACGCAGGTCTTGAACTTGTCCCAATCAGCCCGATTGATATCCCACCGATCAGGCATCTGACTTATTCCACGCCTGCTGCTATGTGTCACAAGAATAGGGAAATGGTCCGAGTGATGCAAACTTGGGATGGTTCTCCATTCGAACGATGTGGAGATCGAAAGACTTGCCATAGTTAGGTCGACAGCGTCAAATGCCCCAGAACTTGCCACGAAAAGGGTTGGCGATCCGTCATTTAGAAAAGTCAGGTTTGAATCAATCACGATTGATTCGAGTAGTTTCCCAGCATTAGTCGATTTACGTGATCCCCAAACGACATTATGCACGTTGGTGTCTCCCATTATTAGCACTGGGGTAGGAAGAGCCTGAAGAAGGTCTCTTAGGTCATGATGGTTCCACGTAGTATCGGGTAAATATAAAGAGCAAATGGTCAAAGCTAGCGGTGAATTAATCATCACAGCTACTGCCTGCAGGGGCGTTGTAAGAGACAGTGGTACGGCCCCAATGCCATCCATTATGTACACAGCAACCCCACCATGTCTGCGACCACCCTGGCTAATTGTGTTTGATTTGTGAAACAATGAATATCCACCTATTTCCCACAAAAAATCATTCGAAAATTTTGTTTCCTGTATGCACATCACTATTGGTGAATGTTCTACAACTAAGCAGCGAAGTTCATCCGACTTATTATGCAAGCCTCTTGCATTCCATTGTATAAAATTATTTTGCATATACATATTATATTTGTAGCATTCTTACGTTTTTTATGACGCTCACTTTCTTTTACCTTTTCGCCTCTGTTCCTCCCAGCTTCCTCGTCTTCTGCCTTTTTCCCATCCTTTCGGTTTCTTCCCTTTAGGGTCTCCTACATCTTCATTAGGAGTTCCTGGTTCATCGTTAGGCGTTGGGGTGTCACTTGTACCCGTTTCCTCAACGACTTTCGACCCATTCGTAATTTCGTCTGGATTATTTTCGGGTAAATTATATTTTTTGTTTTTTACTAGTTTCCAACCATTTCCGTCTTTCTCGTATTCTGAAACCTCGAAGATAGGCGGAATGGGTGTTTCAGCTACTTGTTGGGAAGGTGGATCATGGTTTTTTGGCTCTGTATTTTCCCTGTTAGTCTCAGTGGATTCATTCGATTTTTCACCTTTACTGTTGCTCTCTGTTACAGGTTCCACGCCAGTCGGCTTAGCTGGACACGCGCCTGCCCCAGGAGCCAGGTAAGTGCCTTTCGGTTCTATGCTCTTGTTTCTGTTGTCATTATTTGTGCTTTCATTGTTCATATCTTTTTTTAAATTAACTTGGTTTGTTTCAGACTGACTTTTCAAAAGAGTTGGGCCTTGAGAGGCTTTCCCTCTCTGTTCACTCACATCTATAACTCTTCCTTTTGCTTTATCGAGATACGTTATATTTGGTTTTACTGTCGAGCTGCTTTTTGCATAGGCCTTAGCCTGGAAATAAACTGCATTTCATTTCAGCTTTCACCTTCTGCACCTGCTTTTCGAAGAGGAATGCTGGGCACTGCCTATCTCTTGCAGAGTGCGTTCCTCGACAGTTCACGCAAACTGGGGGCTCCAAGAATGCTTCGCCCTGCCTGTGAGCACTTCCGCAATGGCACATCGAAATAGTCGACCTACAGGAGTACGAGCCATGCCCAAATTTCTGGCATTTGAAGCAGCGAAGGGGCACGGCAACATACGGTCTCACCTTGAATCGCTGATACGCTACATCAATAACCTCAGGTAACTGATTCCCTTTGAATGTAAGCACTACTGTACCTAGCTTCTCCTCTTTCTCATTGGTTTTCTTTGTTATGCACTTTACCGCAGTGACTCCAAATGGTTCAAGGTATTCCTTTATTTCTTCTTCTGTGGCATATTTCAAGTCATTTGATGATATGACGCCACGTACAGTGTTTAGCCTTTCCGGTGCATTTGTTTCAATTGGTATATCTCCAAGATTCTCCATGTTTCTGATTCTGTCACTTTGCTCCCTGGTTAACACCTCTATCAACAAACTCCCATTTTGGGTTTTCTTCACATTTTTAACCTTCCCAACCGCCTTGTCGATCTCTTTTGCTATGAAGAATGGTGAGACTTTTTCGAAGGAGCCATCCTTACATCGGACAGTAATGAATCTTTCCCAGCAATCGTCCATCCTTTTGTACCAATTATCATTCGCCTCTGAGCTTTCATGCATTCCTTTGTTTCCTTTACCAGGAGATTTAACTATTCTTCGTCTTGCTTTCCTTGGTGGTGAGTTATTTTCAGGTGGACTTTCGTATGGTTCATACGTAACGTCCTTCCTTTTCCTTTCACCTGCCTTGAGGTTGTCACTATCAGCATTGCTGGACTCACTCACATTGAATTTACCTCTAGCTTTTCGCACTCTTAAAATCTGTTGACATCTCTTTTCCAGGAATGGGGTTCTGGTAATAAACTCACCGAGGCTCTCCCGCCGCACAGGAGTATTTACCCTCTGACCCAAGGGGTCCGACGAGACCGAATCTTCTTCGCTCCCGTCTTCGATATGACTTCCAAATTGGATTTTCTCCAGGCCCATCATCGCATATTTAGGGACGTAGGTGACTTTAGGATTCTCCTCTGTTGGGACTCGACTTTCTTCCGGATTACTGGAAATCAATCCAATGGGTTTATTACTTATGCTCGGAGAGTAGGTAGAGGCCAACCCTCCACCTTTCTCGTCACTGCCTTTTCCCTGTGGTGTTGCCGCATTCGCGCCGTTGTCGTCCGGGGGGGGCCTGACTTCCTCTCGGGTTGCCATTAATCAGTCCGGCTTCTCCATTATTTAAATCAGCCATTATGGTTTGAACACGCATTTTATACCTCCTGCCAGGTTTAAAGCCAGCCGCCTCTAACTGGAGGACCAGACGCTGACCAGGATGCCGCCCAATGTGGGAACAGACAGATTATTATTATTATTATTATTATTATTATTATTATTATTATTATTATCATTCATTAATATTATTATTCATTCATTATTATTATTATTCATTCATACATATATTATTATTATTCATTACTATTTTTTTTTCTCATTATTATTAGCATTATTTTTTCTCACTTTTAGCAATGAGTTAGCACTTTTCCCAGTTGCCTGAATTTGCCTTCAAACGCCACGGATTTGCGTTTTCCTAAATTTTAATGCGTTAATCGGCGTTTTTCTCAATTTTAGCTATGAATTCGTGTTTTCCCCAGCGATTTTTTCCAATTTTAACCGTGAATTAGCGTTTCTCTCAATTTTAGTCTCTCTCAATTTTAGTGGATCGAGAAACCGCGAATGAACGCATATTTTGCAGTTTTATCCACGGATATTACCACTTTGTGTTTTTTTTGGCCGCATAATCGCCCCTAAGAACGGCGTATTGGTGCACCTTCCCAATGTTATCCACTTAAGGACTTAAAGAAACATGGGAATCAGCGTATTTTCTCTGCCGCGAAGTTAACCCCCCCTTCCCCCCGCCCAGAAGGCGCGATTTCTCTCAATTTCAGCTTTCAAAAGCTCTCCTTGGAGGAGGGGGGAGGCAAATCGAATATTCAGCTACACTCTTTGCTGATCACCTGTAACGTTACATTTACCACGTTGGATGGACTGAAAATCGTCAATAGGAGCCATCGCTATTCAATCACAAAGGTTAAATGTGAAAAACGCGACAAGTTACTCATTGCTAAGAGTAAAAAAAAAAAAAAAATTGTTAATTCGAGGCTGAAGACTAAAAAAATCGCTAATTTTCTGGTAAAATGTACAAAACTCAAAAATTCACTACTTTATCATCGAGAAAATAGTCGCTTTATTCGTGGATAAAATTAAGGGAAACCATCATTCGCGACTAAACTTTAGAATTAGCGTGAATTCAAGGCTGAAAATAAAAAAAGCAACACTAAATCCACGGCTAAATTTGAAAATAATTGCTAATTAGTGGGTGAAATAGAGAAGAAGCTTAAATGCAGGGATAAAACTGAAAAAAAAAAAAACAAAAAAAAAACGCTAAATTGATAATTCACGTCTAAAATTAAGAAAAATCACTATAATTAGAGGCAAAAGAAGGGGGAGGGGAGAACTCTTTCGCGGCTTAATTTGAGTAGAGCCTTAATCGCGGTATAAGTTGTATAGAACTTCAATTCGCGGCTGAAATTGAGGAAAACACCGCGAAATCGAGGATAAAATGTGAAAAAACACAAATTCACGTGTACAAACAAGAGAAAATCGCTTATTCGCTGCTGAAATTGGAAATAAGGGCTAATTCACTGATAAAATGTGGAAGTGAATTTTAAAAAGTTGCTAATTCGCATCTATTCGTGACTAAAATTGAAAAGAACGCTTATTGACAGATAAAATTGAAAAAAAAACGCAAATAATTAGAGGCAAAAATAAGGAAAACACTCATTATCTGCTAAAATTGAGAGAAAGCGCTCATTCGCGACTAAATTTGAGTTGGTCCTTAACTCGCGCTTGGTCGCTAAATTTGGAGTGAAGTGCTAATTCATGAATAGTGAAAAGCCTAAACTTCGCGGATGAAATTGAGAAAAATGTGCAAATCCGCGGATAAAATGTAGAAAACACGCAAATTCACGTAGCAAGAGAAAATCCCCGCCGGAGCCCCCCACCAGTCGTGTGAAGCTGAAATTGAGAGAAAGGCTGAAATTGAGAGAAAGCGCTCGTTCACACGTACAATTGAGAAAAAACTCAATAATTAGCGGCAAACATAGGAAAAAAAGCTGCTAAAATTGAAAGAGAGCGCAGACTCGCGGCTTTTGAGTGCGGAGTGCTTAATTCTCTGCTAAACGTGAGTTTAGAGCCTAAATTCTCCGTTCACTGTTCACAATGAAAGTGATTGATTGGTTCTTGGCTAGCTGGAGCACCAGCCAACTCGCAAAAACTCCCTCATGAGTGTGATTGAATGGATAAAAATACTTTCCTATGGGTGTGGGGGGGAGAAGCTTAAAAAGCAAGATTTGACTGTTTCTGATTCCTAAATATAAGTGCCTGAGGGGACGCGGGAACGTTGAAGTAAAATGGCAGATTTTGTACTTTTGGGTAAATGGCTGATTTTGTACAAAAGAAGTAAAATGGTGGATTTTACGCAAAAAATCGCGATTAAGACAATCCCGAAGCAATTAATAGCGCCCCCTTGATTACCTACTTACTTTTAAAATGAAAACTAATAAGTTTGGCTAAAAATGTTATAACTCAGTTCATACGTTCTATAGGTTTGCTGGCGCCCTTAAAAATGCAACCTTATTCCTTCTCTCAAAATAATAGAACCCGTGTCACCCATCGGGCACACCCCTTTTTACATCATCCTGAGTGAATTTTTACGTTCTTCATGCTTTTACATTTACGAAAAGAAGTATATACGATACGCATTTGTTGCAAAAATGTGTCAGGGAGGTTGAGGAGGAAGGGCTCAAACCTTCGTCTGTCGATTTGATACTGAGGTCGCCGCATGACAAGCAAACGAGGGAGGATGTGTATAAAAACTCGTTTAACCCATGGAGCCATTGTGTGGGTTTGAGGTGATCGAAAATGGACGTTCAAGACGACAACGGTGACGCATATACTGAAAAAAAAAAAGAAAAAAGGAAGGTGGAAATAATATTTGAGTGGATTTGAAGTGGTTTCCCTTTTCTTTTTGTCGTACCTAAAAGTGTCGAGAATCATGGTAAATAGGACAAACTTGCCCAGGAGAGGCACGACGAGTGAGGTAGGTGGAATGATTTCAGCCAGCAGCAAGAAGAACACAGTAAGTGAAAGTAAAATGCTGATGGAGAGGCTTACCTGACACACACACGTACAAAAAATCATATCAACGGAACGTTGAGAAGAAGAAAATAGTGGGACGCTTACCTTCTCACCACTGTCTGACGGCAGGTAAAACACCAAAACTGTGAGGAAAGATATGCCCATACAGGGAATGATGAGATTGACCGTGTAGAAGAGAGTTTTCCGACGCATAGTTATATTGAAAGTTATGTCCAGATAGGGCTCGTTACAGCACGTGTAGAACTTCTCGTGTCTCACTGCGGGAACTTGAAGAATGTCCCATTCGACGGACGTGTAGAATTCGGAGAGATCAATGCCAAATTCGACGACGTTCGATGCTTTGATCTCGTCCACGTGTCGTAGGTCAACCTGGAACGCATACTCGCGCGTGTATTCAAGAATGATATTAGGCATTCAGGGGTGAATCTGCCCCCCCCCCCTACCACCTGTAAGACCACATCTATTCACCACAATCCATCGATAATAATTCAACCCGGGG
Organism: Corythucha ciliata; assembly: GCA_038030265.1. Lineage (NCBI taxonomy): Eukaryota > Metazoa > Arthropoda > Insecta > Hemiptera > Tingidae > Corythucha > Corythucha ciliata. The sequence continues at coordinate 5,558,763 of CM075942.1, read as the reverse complement.
AACATTCCACCCTTTGTCGCAATGTGATAGTATTGGAGATCAAAAGCGAGGCAGATTTCTTGCATGACTGAAAACAACCCTACCTATTAACGCATTCATATCTTCTTCTTTAAATTGTTCGACCTTCTTTAAGCCGAACATCACCACACAAATATATAGTTTTTTTTTATCAGAAACTCGCAATTCGGCCTTTAAAGGAACACTTTTGACCGGATCTTTCGTGGTGGCGGGGAAGGAGGCTAGGAGGCGGGGCATTTGCCCATAGGCAGAAACTCTGCGGGCATTCAGGGGCACAAGTAGCAAAATATTGTGGGGGTGGGGGATGAGAGTTAATTTTACCACCTGGCTGCTACAGTTTTACCACTCCCCCCCCCCCGCCATTTATCATTTCTGAGGTATGCCTCTGATCTAAAAACGAAGCATTTTGTTTGGTTGCACAGGTTTCCTAGACACGTACCAATAAGCTTATGATATAGAGGAATTAGGGGAAAATTGGCGAAGACGGCTAGCACCAGTTTCGTGAAAAACCGTTCTGCAAAATTGATTATGATGATTGATTGGCTAAGGCAGGGGTTTCCAAAGTTTTTTGATGACGACCCTAATTTAACACTGCAAAAGCCTTCGCGACCTAGACGAATTTTTGGTTACTTCGATAATGGTCCGCCATATTTTTCACAAATTCTGCGACACTCGGGCGAAAGTTATTAGTCAATGCGCATTGCAGATCGTTCCGGCAATCCAATCGGTTGCGAGCTTTCGTTTTGACCACAACTACACAAAATTGAGAACCCTTGCTGACAAAGATAAATATTGCAGGAAACGGCAGAAGAGTATACCTATTCTGCTTTGGTAACTAAAACGGAATGTTCTCGCAACTGCGCCCAAACTTATGAAATTGACGCATTTTTCTTTATGCACGTGCAAATCACACAACTCTAGTTGAAATCCCGGTATTTCCTCTCCAATTTTGTCCACGTCTGTAGCAAATCGATTTATAACCAGCTGCGTTTATTGAGATCAACATTTGCATGGCATATAATATAGGTCCATTTCATAGCGGAGATTACTAAGTACGATTCATCCCCTCCCTATCAGAGAGGGCCACCAAAAAGCTTAAAGTTGGGAAAATGAGGATTTTCAGGTCCTACGTTCATGAATGTACGTCAAAAAGAGTCTTGTGGTTCGGTTGTACAGCGATTTGGGTCCTTTCGAAGGGGTTTCAGTCAATCCGACCCGGAGAATAGAACGTTACAGGGTTGATCTGGGTCAGGCGTTTAGAGTGGATGAATCGAATGCTCAGGCGACGAAAGTGCCCTTTTGAAAAGCCTCGAAGCCTCAAATTGAAATAAATACTCGCCTTCTGGAGGTAACTTCAGCGGCAAAAATAGAGAAAATACGCTGATCCCGCAGTTTCTGTAGCTCTTTAGGCGGCTAAAACTGAGAAGGCACACTAATGTGTTGTTCTTGGGGCAAGTACGTGACAAAAAGTTTAGAAAACAAGGGCTAATATTCATGGGTAATAAAGTGAAAAAGTGCTCATTCATGGTTCCTCGATGCAACTTCCAGATAGAGAAAAAATCGCTGATTCGTGGTGTATTATATAGGCTAAAATACAGAAAAATAATGCAAACTGGTGCTCTTGGGCCAAGCCCACTGCTAAAATGGAAAAAGCGCTAATTCAAGGCTATATGAAAAAAAAAAAAAAATCACGGCTAAAAATTAACTTGGGGCTGAAGTTAAGAAAATGGCAAACTCATAACTGAAATTACGAAAAATCACCCATTCGGGAATGGCGTCAATTCGCTGCTAAATTTGAAAAAACAAAAACAAAAAAAACGCTTATTTACAACATAAATTTGGAAAAATCGCTAATTATCTGCTAAAATCTAGAACCCGGACAAGCCAGTCACGACTGAGCCCAAATTCTGCCACAAAATCACACGACATCGGAGTTCCAAATCTGCGAAATTGCAACTTTTGGGTCAAACCATTCACGAAATTGCAAGTTTTGGGCCAGAGCATCCAAGAAATTGCAATTGTTTGTTCTTCATGCGCGCGACATTGCAATTCTCGGCGCTTGATTTTCAGTGAACCCGCAGGCAAGCTGCCACAAAACTTGGCGTTTTCTCAATTACAACCCCGAATTGTCATTTTATCACTGCTCAATTCAAAATCAATAGCACTAATTCAGGACTAAAATTGAGATAAAGTGCTCATTTCAGCTAAAGATTGGCACTTTTTCTTAATTTTAGCGGCGAATTTACGCTATTCTGTTTCAATAGCAGCTGCAAGTTAGCGTTTTGGCTCGATTTTAGCTGTGAATTAGCGATTTCTCTCATTTTTCACTGAAAATAAGTGCCGCTAGCCGCAAATTATCGTTTCGTCCTCATTCCAGCCGTGAACTAGCGCGACTTTGCAAAAATGACAATTTTTTCTGCAGAACATATACGTGTATTTGTCGTTTTTGAAGGACACATTGATCAGTTTTAATGCCAAGTTATTTGAATTCCAAATTCACAATTAATTTCGCGGGTTAGGCTCGTAAATAGTAAAAACGTGGGTCCAGGTCAGGGCCGGCCAACCTTTTCTGGCGGTGGGCCATAAACCTGGTTGTAAGAACTCAGGCGGGACTCCCATACTCGCCCCACCCCCCTCCACCCTTCAGCGCAACACTTTGATCTTTTAGCAAAAGGTTGTGACGTATGAATAAAACGTATACTGCATGGGGGCCTATGTTCAGTAACAACAACACTAGTTAACGACAGAATAATGTGTTTTCCATTTGCACAAAATTGTGCCCTGGGGCAGCTCATTGCAGTGCCGGCCTTAGACATTTGGCGTCCCCGGGCCTCCCATGAAGTTCCCTTCATGCAGGAGCCGCCAATAAGCGCTTTTTTCTCCCGCGTTTAGTAACTTCTTCTCAATTTCATCGTTCAATTAGCGATTTGTCTCCACTTCAGCCGCAAATGAGCGATTTTTCTTGCAATGAATTTGTGTTTTTCTTGATTTTAGCCGCTAATGAGCGATTTTTATCTATTTTACCAGTGAATTAGTGCTATTTTTTAATTTTAGCCACGCAGTTGCCTCCGGAAACCGTGACTTGCCATTTTTACTCAATTAATTTCTGTAAATTAGCAAATTTTACCTATTTAACCCCCTAAATAGCCATTTATCTTTGTTTTAGTCGTGAATTAGCGTTTTAACTAATTTAAACCTCCTAGCGAGCCTCGAATCACGGGTTTTCCCAATTTTCGCCGCTAATTAACGCTTTTTCTGGATTTTATTCGCAAATTACCGCATTTCCCACATTTTAGCCGTGGATTAGCGTTTTTGTTCACTTTCACTCACGAAGTTACCTTTAGAAGCCGCTAATTGGCGTTTTTTCCACACTTCAGCGCGTCTTCTCAACTTTAAACGGTGATTTAGCGACTTTTTCGAAAATTATAGCGATTTCCTCCACTTTAGCCGTGAATTCACGATTTTAGACGCTAAAGAGCGGTTTTCCCTAATTTTATCCGAGAATTACCAACTTTTCTCCATTTTCCCGCGAATTTGCGACTTTTTCACTTTTAGCCATAAATTATCCGGTGCGGCGCCGGCGCGAATTCATCCGCGAATTAGCGTGTTTCGTAATTTTAACTTTGAATTACTGTTTTTTTTTTTAACACTTTATCCGCGATTTTTTTGGTTTTCTCAATTTTAGCCGTGAAGTATAATTTTACCCTGCGAATTAGCCATTCATTATTATTAATTTCAGCCGTGATTTAGCACTTTTTCTCACTTCTGTCCGTGAATCAGAGAATTTTCTCAATAATTTCAGCGGTGAATTAGCCAAAATCCAACAAAAATTCGAGTGGTGCCAAAATCCAACATTAAAAATGATAATGCAATCAAAAATTTTGCAAATTTTGAACTGATTTGGCGCATTTTGCCCTCAAAAAACATTTTTGCGCGTTTTGGCTCACTTGAAACTATAACTGCTTAAATTTTCGCTAGTTATCAATAAAAAACATCAATTCGCGAATTTGTTTCGCGAAAGACCTTCGGTGGCTGGAAAATCAATTTTGTGCGGTTGCCTAATTCAACAACTAATTTTGCAGATTTTTCATTTGAAATAGACCATTTCCGCAGGTTTAACTCACTGAAGATTAAATTATCAGTTTAGTGCAAAAATCACAATAGCAGTACCTACTAGAATCGCCATTTTTGTGCTACAATCGCCATTTTTGCGATAAAACCTCAATTTTATCCCAATAATCATCCCATTTTTGTATTAAAATCGCCAGTTTCGATGAAAATTGTTAGTTTTGAAGCAAGACCACGTAAATTATTTTTCGGGTGAAATCTCCAGTTTGTAGTGAAAACATCAGTTTTAAGTTAGCAGTTATAAGGTAAAAACTTCAATTTTGGGTTTAAAAATGCCAGTTTTGAGGAAAAGTTACCAGTTTTGTGGTAAAACCACCAGTTTGGGGTTATACTTTTCATTTTGAGGGAAATTTTAAGTCAAATTTAGTTCGAGGGCAAAATCACCAAGATATTTTCTTGAAATCTTCAGTTTTGATACAAAACTGTCAGTATTGGCGTGAAATCCTTAGTTTTGGAAGATTTCAGCTCGAAAAGTAACGATTTCAGTCCAATACTAGTGACTTCAAGCCAAAGGTGACTGAAGATTTTACCCTTAAACTAATAATTTATCAGTTTTTCCTGAAGAATGAAAATTTTACCCCGAAACTGGTGGTTTTACCACAAAACAGAGCTTTTCTAACCCAATATTCAAGCCACCATATTTTCGTGGAAAACGTCAATTTGGAGTGAAATTGTCAGTTTTGGTGTAAAATAGCCAGTTTTGGGGAGAATAACCACCAGTTATAGGGCAAAATCGTCAATTAAGATACTTAACTGGAGTTTTTTTGGATGACATTGAAATAGTAAAATTTGGAAAGTTAAAACCGTCATTTTCGTTAGTTTTTGGGGTTAAAACCGACAGTTTTTGGTTAATATGGCCAGTTTTTATAGTGAAACTATCGGAAGAATTAATAAATTAATTAGTCTGATATTATCCGGACGACGATGGATGGGCATAGCCCAACACGATTCGAGTTTCGAGAAAAAATGGCTCCCCGGCGGGATTCGAACCCGCAACCTCTGGATTACCAGTCCAGCACGCTGCCATTTGCGCCACGGAGACGCCTATGGGAGTCGTACTCCGAGGGATAAGCTAAGCCGAACCCCACCCAGGTCCATTGTTTCTCGAAACTCTAGGCGCTTCTCCTGATCGGTAAACCACGCCGAATTTTATCTTATCTAGATGTTGTTAGATGGATATTAATGAATAAATCTGTCGCCGGTATTTTAATTAATAAATTAATTAGTCTGATATTATCCGGACGACGAGTTTTTGGGGTTAAAACCGACAGTTTTTGGTTAATATGGCCAGTTTTTATAGTGAAACTATCGGAAGAACGCTTCAGGTTTGGAGTAAAATCGCCCGTTGTGTTGCGAAAACTTCAGTTTTGGGATAACTCTCCGGCTTTTGGTGAAATTGTCCGTTTCAAATTAAAAGATTAAATTCACGGTAGTCGAGAGCTTTGCTGTCTCACGTCAGTGCTGTTTTTAGTTTGGAGCTTTGCTGTGGTTGGCCCTTCTTTGCGGTTGGAGTTTAAGTGAGGTTTGGAGCTTTGCTGTGGTTACGTACTTTGCTTTAGTTGCTGACCACAACACGCCTCCAAAACCACAGCTAACAATCAACAAACTTCAGCGCAGCGGCTGGTTTGCGGCTTTGCCGTGTTGCTTTGTTGTGTTGTGTTTTTTTTTCAGAAACAGCTTGTTGCACTCGCAATAATTGTTGCAATGGCAAAAACGACGAGCCCATTGGAAAGAGCACAACATTTTCTATTTGAAGAGCCTATTTTTATCCAGATCAGACAACATCTAGTACGTTTTGAATCAGCTTATTGGCGAAAAAACGTAATTTTCTGACTACATCACCATATCACCAATACTTCCGGAATTAAGTTTCCTTAATCCGCCGTAGGAAAAACACAAAGGAAATTTCGAGGGCTAGAATTTGAGAAAAACGTGAATCGCCGGTTTCTGTAGGCGGCTTTTGTGAAATCGTGCTTACAGTTGGGAAAAAATCAATAGTTCGCGGCTAAAATTGAGGAAAAACGCTGAATCGCGGTTTAAATTGATGAAAATCGCTAATGTGCGTTCGTGAGGCAAGACCACGACGGCTAAAATAGCTGAACATCATCATAATTCGCGAAAAAATTACATAAAATCACCTCCAATAAATTGGGAAAAGCGCTAATTCGTGGCTGACATTAAGAAGAAGTAGTCAATATATAACGAATAAACTCATTTCATTCAGCGCGAAAACTGCGAAAAAACAGAAAAATTGGCGCTATTTCTACACCATATCTGCCAATTATCGCTTATGCTCGATTCAAAGCCACTTATTTGCGATTTTCCCAATGTTAGCCGCAACTGAGCGATTTTTGTCAAATTTGCCCGCAAGTAAAGTTTTTCTCAAATATAGCCGCGAATTATCACTTTTTCTGCAATTAATCGGCGAACTAGCGATTTTTTTCATTTTTATCCACTAATAAGCGATTTTTCTCGAAGGTCTCTGTGAATTTGCGATTTCCCTTAATTGTAGCGCTTTTATTTCGACTTACGTTTCTCGACTTGGCCGCTGAAAAAGCGTTTTTCTCAATTTTAGCTGCGAATTTAGAGTTGTTTCCATTTTTTGCCGTAAATTAGCGTTTTTCTCGACTTTAAACGCCGGGAATTAGTGATTTTTTTATTGCTATTTACGAACTATCGTTAATTCTACACATTACCGCGAATCAACGCTATTTTTGAGCTTTAACCGCGAATTATAGTGGATTTTCTCAATTTTATTCACAAATTAGCAATTGTTCTTGTTTTAACCGCGAATCAGCGCTCTTTCTGCACTTCACCCGCGATTTAGTGATTTTTCACAATTTTAGCCGCGAATTAGCGTTTTCTTGTCTGTAACCGTGATTTAGTGCTTTTTTTCATTTGTAACCGTGAATTATCGTTTTCTCAAGACTTTATCCGCGAACTAATAGTTTTTTTTCAATTACATCCGCGAATTGGTGATTTTTCTCAATTTCATCCGCAAATTAATGAGTAATTTTGTAAGGATTTGGCCGCGAATTAGCTTTTATTATAATTTTAGCCGCTGGTCAGCGCTTTTACTCCTTTTTTAAAATTATATTATTATTCTCCCACGTGGACACCTGTCCGTGACTGAAATTGAGAAAAAGCGCTAATTCACGGCTAAAACTGAAAAAAGGCCCCACCGAAAAATTGAAGTAAAACGCTCATTCCCTACTGAAATAAAGAAAGACGCCAATTCGCGGATCAATTTGACAAAGTGCGGTAGTCCCCGGCTAAAATTTAAAAAATAATTCGCGGCTAAAATATATAAATAGTGCTAATTCGCGGCAAAAGTAAAGAAAAAGCGCTAATGCGTTGCTAAAATGGAGAAAGCGCTAATTCTTGGATAAATGATTGTAATATAACCATGAAGCCCGGTTTAATTCACTGCTAATACTGAGATTAACTGCTAATTCCCGCTTAAAAATCAATGTAAAATGCTCGTTTGCGGCTAAAATGGAGACGAATGTTTTTTTTTTTAAAATGGCAATTAATGGAAAAACCGCTTATTAGGAGCTGAAATGGATAAATACGCTAATACACGGATTAGATAAAATACGCTAAATCACAGCTAAGATTGAGGAATGTTTATATTTAAACAAGGAACGAGCGACGCTGAGACTTAATTCACCATGGCGCTGCTTCCTGACGCGATTTCAGCGTTACACTCTGTTGAACTGGCCTGTATGATTTATTCAAAGTCTCCCCCACTCTGCCCCTCTCGCACACTTTTTTTTTTTTCTTCTTTTTCGATGTCTAAAACAGAAAATATTATCACAGAGCTGAGAGTTTCCCGCTATGTCTGATTTACAATTTTCCACCTCCTTTCAAACCCCCCACAGTTAGCTATATGAAAGATGAAGGGGTGAAAAAAAAAAAAATCTTCATAACCCGCGAGTTCGACATTGCCACCCTTCACCTCTTCACCTTGAAGGGAAGAGAGAGAGAGAGACAAAAAAAAACCATCGACATGTTTATCTTGAACATGATTTACGCTTTGACCAGCCCCCCTCACAACTCCCACCGCCACCCCGCGCACCTGACTATCTTTGCACTTAAAAGGCGAAAAGTAGAGCATATTCCTTTTCGGAATTGCGGGAGAGGGGGCGCAGCGGTTTTTCTAATAAATACCCGGAATAAATAGGAAGGAAATAAACGTGAAAAATGTTTTGAAAAAAAAAGAACGTTAAAGGTATAACCCTCCCCCCCCCACCCAATGCTAACTTTGTGTTACTCGCAGTATTTTTTTTAAAGAAACTTTTAAGGCAATAGGAGTGTCAATAGGATGAAAAACCAAACAAAGGGAGAAGAAAAGGAAACTGTGTGGGATAGCTCCGACGAGGGATGCATACAAAATGTTGTTTTTTTTTCCACCAACTCCATAGAACGGATTGGCGAAGGGTGGGGGGCACCACCCTCAAGAAGCTTTTTGCGGTTTTCACAATGAGAAAAAGTTTCGTATCATTGTTAAGTGTTTTCTGGTTTTCTGGGAATGAAGATTTGAAAATAGAGCCACACCTCTCAGTTCTACAGCGTTGGTGGTGGTGGTAGTAGTGGGGAGGGGGGAGAACTAAAATGCTAGGTTTTTTTTTTTTTTTTATAATCGAAGGGCGGAATTGTGCCTTATGCTTTAACAACTCCCCCCCTCACCACACTCCCATAATCGCTCCAGTATTCGCAAACACTTTCATTTTCTTCTAATGGTTTCCAATATTTCTTATGTCGAACCGACAGACTGGAAATTCAATCTCGGCGTGAAACATCTCACACTGCCAGCACCTCCATAGTTATGGTGTAGTGGGTGGGGGGGGGGAAAGCTAGACGAATTTATGCCTCTATGTATACGAAAATGAAAGCGTCGAAACGAAAATAAGACAGTTCAGGCGTTCTGTTTTTATTTATTTATTTTTTTTTTTTTTTCACTCTCATTTTCTGTGGAATTGTGGGCTTTTGATGGTTGCAGAGAAATGATTAGGACCGATCCTTCATTGCTGGTTTCCGGTGAAAAGTTCTCCCATTCGTTTCAACTCTTCCATATTATGAAGAAAGTTTTTATTTGTCATTTAGCAAAAGAATGGGACGGTATACAGGCGCAGAGAGGCGTGTAGGGGGAGCTTGATCATTGTCTGTACGAAAAGCAAGGATGGGGCCCTTTCGTTTTTACCTCTGAAATATTTGTTAAAGATGCACGCGAGGGAGATCACTAATTAAAAAGTTAGGGGAGGAGGATGGAGGACACCGTTGAATGTTGTGAGGAGATCAAGCAAAGTTAGTGTGGGTTATTTATTAAATAGTCGTATTAATTAATTTTATTATTAAATCGTTTATCCATCGGGAATCAGGGGCGTCGCATTGTTTACCTAGAACTCAACTTTTTGGTTGATACCTATGCGAACACAAGGGCGTTGAAAGCGATTCTCCAGGCACCATGAATCAACGACCGCACAGCCCTAAACTGCCGACTAGATCGTAAAGGGTCAAACTCCCTCCCCCCCCCCCACACTCAATTTCCAACGCAATTACCTCTGCCGATTAAAATATTCATCGTCCTCTCAAAGTCATTATTCAACAAACTGCACTTTCACTGAAATTGACCCGCCACTATGACGACCGTGTTCTCGCGAACATCAATCGAGCCTCACTCGCCGGGCACATTCGTGAAGCTGCAACACTCAAATCCAGCGTTGCCAACTGACATTTAGTTTTTCCCATCAAGTCAAGCTCGAAATTCCGTCAAATATATTCAATCCTGTTAAAAAGTATGTCAAATAAAGCTTTGGTTTCCTAGAAAAGCGGTGCCGTAATATTACCGTAGAAAATTTCCCTTTTAAATCAAACCATAGTTACCTAGAGTGCGGTAAACAGACAGCGGCACCGCTTCCATCGTGACGGTATGGTGATGAACGTTTTTTCCTCGTAGCTCCTACTATTCGGTAGCATTTTCTTTTAACAACAGAATAGAGTCGTTTTCGGACAGTATTAATTAAAATTTCGCCACCATCCAGCGTCCAGGCAGTTTTCACGCTCATTGTAAACAAAAAAACGTTCACCGTCACCGTCAAAAATCGTAGTTGAACAGTTCATCACCGTCATGACGGCCGTCTCATTCGAAGTAGCGCGTTTTCTTTTGAGGCGTCGGGGGAGTCGTGACCTTTCCCACGACAACAATAATTCTTCAAACGCCGAAGGTTGGTGTGATGTGATGGTGTCATGCATGCGAATCATTGTTGATTTGATCACATCTTCCACTTCGGGTACCTCCAGATCGCGATGGATGACACAGTTCCGTACAAACCAAGGGGGCGTCGGTTATCATGCGGAGGACACGGTTTTGCTGCGTTTGAACCCGTTTTATTTGTGATTTACTCGCCAAGCCCCAGACTGAACAGCCATACTGCCATATAGGACGGATGACAGTGAGGTAAACCAGTCGTTTGTTGTCCAAAGATAGTGGTGAGGTCCTAGATATCAATGGTTTCAAGAGATTGATCCTGGATCGAAGTCTCTTAACTAGCTCGCCGATATGGAAGTTGTATGTGAGACGCTGTTCTAGGTGGATTCCCAGGTATCGGACTACTTTGGCCTCGGGTATTTGGTTGCTGTTCATGGTTATTCTCCATCGTTTGGTCCATTGTTCTATATCGTTAAGGTGTTGCTGTAGTTTTTCAGATGCAGCGATGCCTGACGAGTCGCGGGAAAGTACAGCGTGATCATCAGCAAAACATTGTCGAGGTTGTATTTTGGGCTGATGGAATGTCAGATACATAAATCAGGTAGAGGATTGGACCCCATACACTTCCTTGCGGTACTGATGCAAGGGCGTTTCTACTAGGAGACCGTGCACCATCACATTTCACATGGAACGCTCGATTTGACAGGAATGATTGTACGACACGATAGTGTGTGTCGGTTAGCAGTGGTTTGATTTTGAATAGTAGTCCAGGGTGCCAAACCCTGTCAAAGGCTTGCTGGGTATCGAGGAATAGCCCCTGGCAGACTTGCTGATTTTCGTAAGTCTCAAGGATGTTTTCTACTACTCTATGGAGTTGTTTCTGGCAAGAATGGTGGTGTCGGAATCCGAATTGGAAGTTTGGTATGACAGGGGTGAGTGACGGGAGTAACTTAGGGAGCATGAGTCTCTCGAATATTTTCGAAAAGATGGAGAGCAGACTTATAGGTCGATAGCTGGTTGGGTCGTTCGCTGATTTTTTGGGTTTTTGGATCATTATAATCTCAGCATGCTTCCAACGGGCGGGAAAATACGTGATGCGAAGGATTGCATTGTAGATTTGGGTCAGTTGGACCAATACTTTTCTTGGAAGGTTTTTGCAGAGGGGTTGTGTGATGCGATCCGAACCAGGCGATTTCTTGGTAGGTGATCTGGCAATTGCATTCTTCACTTGGGCTGGCGTAAAGAAATCTCTGAAAGGTGTTATCTCTAAGGGCTCAGTGATCTGGCGTGGAAGTCGGGTAGGTCGCTTGGATTGGGCGTGAACTGTTCGGATAACTGATTCGAAAACAAAAGGGCTTTTTCTTCGGGCGTGGAGTACCGTCTCCTGTTGTACTTGAGTGCAGGCAAGTCTGTTTCGTTAGTATTTTTGCTTTATGCCATAGCGAACCGTCTCTTTTGTCCAGCATAAGAAGTTCGTTCCTCTTTTTCTCAGTTTTCATTTCTGCTAGTGCCGTTTTCAGATCTAATGCAGCCCTATTGTAGGCACTCTTGCGGGTTCGGTATCGCGTTTGTTCATATAAGTTTCTTGCATTATGTTTTATTGTTAAAAGCTGATTTATGTGAGGAGGCGTGTATGATGCTTGCTTCGTTTGCAGCGTAATGTATGTTCTGCGTTAGTTGACTGACAGCTTTATCAATATCCGTGGGCGTTTTCAGTGGTATTGATAGATTCGTCCGATTAGCTAGCGTCTCGCTGTACAACTTCCAATCAAACGGGTGTTGAATCAATTTATTAGAATTGTTGCAGGGGATGATTGCGTTCAAGCTCATCATAACTGGATAGTGATCTGATGACAAGGAGTGGATTACACGAATTGAAGTCGTCATATTATTAATGCCTTTTGCTAGAAATATGTCTAGGATATCAGGAGCGTGGCTGGGATTTGCTGGATAGTGCGTCGGCTCCAGCGGATTGAATACTTCGATGCCTAGTTGGTTCACAGCGTCGTGTAACAATCTTCTCTGGGATTTGTTGTAGCTGAGGACCAACGTGGGTGTTTTGCGTTATAATCCCCGCCCATGAGGAATTTGAGTCTCATCTCATGAATCACAACCCATAACAGTGCTCATTGGAAGTCTGTGGTCCGCTCTATCGGGGGCAGAGTAAAAGGCTCCAATTTTATACTCTGCACCATTGATTTTTATCCCTATTCGAGCAACCTGTACTTCTTCCTCGCAGTTGGGTGGCATTTCAACGTGAGAAATATTTCGCTTTACGAATATTGCCGATCCACCTTGACGTGTACCCGACGGATGGTCAGCTCTATAGATCATGTATTTTGACATAAAGAAGTTAATGTGCGGCGCCAGTTTGGTTTCCGTAATTAGGGCGATATCGACATCGTATTGGTTTAAGAAAAGTTCCAGTTCATGGTATTTATTGTTCAGTCCTTGATAATTCCATGTGACAATTATGAGATCATTGTTCATAGACGAAATCATTTAATAAGTTTTGGCAGGATTTGGGAGGTCTGGTGACGTGGCAGGATAGTGGGGGAGGGCTGGAGGGATGCGATACGTACGGAGGTTTCAGATACGCGGACTTCATCAAGGTCAACCCCCCCCCCCCAACTACTGGCTCGGATTCCCCGTCCATCGTGACCAATCCAGTATTTCTATACCTTTGCTCCGATCCCATCCTGACCACCACGACACAATCTTTTTTTCTGTCGGAAAGTATTTACAAACGAATCTGTTCGAATTTTCAAAGAAAATAATTAAAATAAAATAAAATCTTCCAATAGATTGAATTCACACAATGATAGAAAGAAGAAAAAAAGACACTTTGACCGCTTCTTAACTGTTTGAGAGCTCAAACCAAACTGAGAAATAGTACATTTCATAACAAATGCGAAAAAGTAAGAAATATCGTGCGAGTGTTGTTAGACGAACGAGACGCGGTCAAGTGAGTCTATTACACGAGCACATGATATTTCACTTTCCGACGAGTAATGAACGACGTTTTTCGCGCGACGATGGGGAATTTATAGGCAGGGTACTTGTGAGAAACCCAAACACAGTGAACAAACCAACAGGCACAGACAGAAAGAGGAACACAAAAAAAAACAAAACAATAACAATAACGTCATATCACAGAATACACGTTGAGACCTTCAAGAGAACATAATCTGTGGACAGCAAACATTGGTTAGCTGTAAAAAAAAAAGAAAAAAAAAGCCAAATCACATGTTCTCCTAACACGCACTCGTGCCTTTTTCGTTTTTTCCGCACGGGTTGACGAAAACAGACACTTTCAAGGGAGGTTTTCAGTGCGGTTCTCATCACTTCCCGTGCAAGTCATGCGAAAAAGCTATTTCCCGATCCCGAGTAAGATTCCTTTGGGGTTCAAGGGACGTGGGTACTATGGGTGACGTTTTCCCAAACAATAAGTATTCAGGGCTGAAAGTGGTTACAGAGTGATCTGTAGAATTGTACTCCTGCACACATTCTTCAGCCACCCGTGACCATGCTCTACAATGGGTTTCGTTTATTTTGCAGCGAATTCTGTTCACTAATGTTTGGTTAAGTCTTTCGTTCAAGCCGTTTGATGAGGGGTTATGGACGGCAGTGAATATTAGATTAATTTTTTTCTTTTTTCAAGTAGTTTTTAAATTAAACTGAATTAATTCCTGAGTATTGGTCTGTCAGTAGAGTTCGTATTGTGTGTTTGTCATGAACCTTTTTGATTAGTTTTACAAATTCACCTGCCGTTTGGTGTTTAGAAGTAGAAATATATGCGTATCTTGTGAAATGGTCCACAAGCAAGTGAAGATATCGTTTTGATGACCGGTTCGCTGCAAACCCTCCTATCGTGTCCAGAGAGACTATCTCAAAAGGTTCCCTGGCGGGACCCAATTGGGGGACCCGACCAACCAGTGCTGCCAGAATTTTATGGCTTCTTTCATTGCAAGACATTCCAAGTATATTGCGAAGAAGAAAAATAAGCCAAGACTTTCATTACCGCCCCTAATCCATCCCCACTTGCATTAGTTTCGATAATTATTCTTAGCTTTGGGTCGAAAATTGCCAAAACAGGTTGGGAGCAGAGAGCTCGCTTTGCCTTGTCGAACTCCTGGCACTGTTCTGTCCAATTGAAGTCTGTATTTTTTCTGAGCAAGTTGTGAAGCGGTTCCAACATAGTTGAGCTATTTGCGATATACTTATGGTAGAAATTCACTTTTCCTAGGAACTGGCGCACGTTTTTTCTTGATTGTGGTATTGGGAAGTTTTGAATGGCTTTCATGTTATCACCCCAAAGGGGTCGGACTGTGTTTTCTGAAAGGAGGTGACCTAGATATTTCACTTCATATTTTGCAAATGTGCATTTTGTAAGTTTTAGCCGAAACCCTTCCTTGCAAATAGCTTCTAATAATTGTGTCAAATGTTTGAGATGTTCCTCGAATGTTTTTGAAAAGACTAATATGTCGTCCATATAACAGATTGAAAATTCTTTCAAGTTGTTTCGCCTCAAAATATTAGTTAGAATTCGTTGAAAAATTACCGGAGATGTCTTTAATCCGAATGGAAGGACTTTCCATTGCCAGTGGCCTTCTTGAGTTACGAAAGCGGTTTTGTAACGATCCTTTAGGCGAATAGGTATCGACCAGAAGGCAGAATTTATGTCAAGCGCTGTGAACCAACATTTATTTTCCCAATCCGTGAAACTGCTGTTCATTCCTAATTCGACTAATGTCGAAGCATACCAATTTTTAGCAATTCCCCCCATAAATAAGCGTAAAATTAGAATTTTGTCTTCCGAATTAATTACCTGGCAACGGTCACATTCGCGAAGAAAATAATTTAACCATCTTCCAGCTTCCACACTTTTGCCGTCAAACTCTTCTAAAACGAAGTCCGACTTGGTCATTTATGTGTGGTTTGTGAGGGGAAGAATTTTAAGAAATAGTGGTTGGGGGGGGGGAGGCGAGCAGTTTCTGTGATACGCGAATTAAGTTTCTCAAAATTAAACAACAACAGCGACGGACGTGGCGTTCACCTTCGTGCGAGTGATTTGTCTCCGTGTAACAGACTCCAACACGAAATCAAATCACTGTTTAACTGTATGGAACTCGACATGTGGTCACCCAGACACTCTTATGTAGGACCGGAAACGATGAAATCTGATTGCACTGGTTAAATTGTGCGAATAGTCAGTTTGGTCAATTTTAGGAGGTGATCAGCCAGTCAAGCCATTTTATAGCGCGAGAGTTATCCGGACGACGATGGAAGGGCATAGCCCAACGCGAAAACCTGACTCTATGCGCCCTGAAAATGGCCAAAAACTGATTCTATTTGCCAAAAAAAAAAGCTAAATTTCAGACAATTTCTGCCCCTAAAATGGTCAAACTAACCGTTATTTGCACGTGATAAATGGCTGAATTAGCCATTTCCGTCCTAAAAATGGACAAACTGTCAATTCCCGCTTATAAAAACTACCCGTTCGGATCCTAAAATAGCAAAGCCAACGATTCGTGCTCTGACAATATCGCGATTTCACGCCACTAACTATTCACAGCTAGCGCCGTAAGAATGACACAACTGGCTATTGACGCCCTAAGATTGGCAAAAATGAATCTTATGTGGCCCATAAATAGTTGAACTGACGATTCGCCCCTTGGAAACGAATGATTCCTAACCTGAAAATGGTCAAACTAAGCCTTGAAAGTGTCTGACGAGCCATTGAAGGGGTGCTCACCGTGATGGCGCCATTTCTGGCCACTTTGCGTACGTTTTTAGGGGCAGAACAAAGTTTACCGTGGATAGGCTCTCAATTGACAGTCCAAAGTTCGAATGTGTCGAATTGCGCCACGGAGGCGCCTTTGGGAGTCGTACTCCGAGGGATAAGCTAAGTCGAACGGCCAGGCCGAATGGCTAGGGCCATTGTTTCTCGAAACTCTAGGCGTTTCTCCTGATCGGTAAACCACGCCGAATTTTATCTTATCTAGATGTTGTTAGATAGATATGATGAATAATTCTGTCGCCAGTACGTGCTGGAATGGCAATCCAGAGGTTGCAGGTTCGAATCCCGCCGGGGAGCCATTTTTTCTTGAAGCGTCGTCCGGATAACTTTTGCGCTATAAAATGGCTTGACTGGCTGATCACCTCCTAAAATTGACCAAACTGACTATTCGCACAATTTAACCAGTGCAATCAGATTTCATCGTTTCCGATCCTACATAAGAGTGTATGGGGGACAACATGTCGAGTTCCACATAGTTAAACAGTGATTTGATGTCGTGTTGGAGTCTGTTACACGGAGACAAATCAGTCGCATGAAGGTGAACGTCACGTCGTCGCTGTTGTTGTTTAATTTTGAGAAAACTGAATTCGCGTATCACAGAAACTGCTCGCCTCCTCCCCCCCCCCAACCGCTATTTCTTAGAATTCTTCCCCTCACAAACCACACATAAATGATCCTCGTCTGCGCCAGGATTAATGGGGCACCGCGGGAGATTTATACGAAGGTTTTACTTCGAGTTTAAATTTAAATCTACTTTTAATTAGATTGTCCTAAGATTAGGTTTATCCAAAAGAGCATACGGGAAGAGAAATATAATTTTCGCACGACTTGCACGGGAAGCGTAGAGGAGGAATAACATGGAGGGAGTGTCTTCCAAAATCCCTGACCAAATCATAACTGAAGGGAAAAGTATCTTTTCAAGTGAAGCTACCCTTCCGGGTAACATGTCAAAGACGGAAACCTCTCATTTGACATTATTTATCCATGTTTTTAATTTGAACCGCCTCGCAGTGACTTTATTTTCACGTTTTCTCACTTTATTTCATTTTTCGTAAACCCGGAAAAACGAAAATCTGTCTGGTGTGACGAAGTAACAGTGCGTGTATTCAACATTATTTTTAAAAGTGAGTATATTATCGGCGTACATAAATGAATGGCGTAGTCCATTGGTTTTCAGAAAATACACACCGATGACAAGATTGCTGAAGTACTTTACCTCGAGTTTCCTGTTTTTTGTTATTCTTTCTAGTTTCTAGTTGATTTCACAAATAAACCAAACTTGACAGCCGGCCTGCGCGCGCCGGGAAAGTATATTTCACATAACAGAACTAGAATTGTGGTTGTTTCATAGGCTTGCCCGCCGACAAAATCAGTAGATAAGTAATTAAATAAATGAAGTAGGTAACGAATCAATAAACTATATTATTTCTGCTCTGTTTCTTCCCAAGTAGATGACGTTCAGCAGCAGTCAACATGGGGTACTGATCAACTTTCGGCTGTTATGAACAGCTTGCCTTCAATGTACACAAACCCTGCGTGCACGCTTGTTAAGAATTATTAACTTCATCGACGGTCTGTGATTACTACCCGTGGTCACTGACAGATAATAGATGTTTTGGATTCTTAATCTAAACAACAACACAACGTTGTACAACACAACGTTGTATCATGGTTCGAGTGATGAAACTAGTGCGTAAGGCCAGACCCAACGATCCGGCGCCGACTGCGAATGTTGGTGTGGTGGGGTAGGGGGGATCGCACTTCACCGAAACCTCTTGCTTCGCCCCATCACACCATTCGAATTTATTAAAATACAGTATAGTCTCTGATTGATACAATTTTCTTCAGAATATATTTGGAGTCGTATATGCCCAACACTTCTGTCAGTTCATTTTCGGAGCGACCTCTCTCAGAAGCCAAGTCAGAACTTGGAGCCGTACGTAAGAAAGTGTCAAGGGGCACGTGCCCCGACAGCAACCAGACAGTCGCAGCGCTTTGTTAAGTTATAGAGTGGGGGGGGGGGGCTTTTATCTCACTATGTCAGTTAGCAGCCGAGAAACAGAGTGGGTCTCTAATGAGCGAACACCCCAGAAAATTCGATTTTTATGAATCCAAACCCACGAAATTGGTTTCTGTAAGTGACAGTAGACCCGCTGAATTGCTGGAAGAGTCATGGCAGCGAAATTCGTTATTTTAATCAGCCGACCCCGCAAAATTGCTTTTAAGGTGGGTCAAAAGCACGAAATAATACAGAGTTCGCTGCACGTGCAATGCTAGGGTGAAAAATTGAATCCGAGCTGACTTTGTGATACACAAACTCTTTTGTATGACATGCCCCTACGTAATCAGATATTTAATTAGAGGACCTGGAATTTTTTTCTCAGAAAGTCAACCCCGCAAAATTGAGAGGGATGGGTCAAAAGCAAGAAATAATACAGCATTCGCGGTCTTGAGAGGGACGAGCTTGCGAAATTCTGTGTTGAAGGAGGAGGAGGGAAAGTTATAGGCCCTGCAATGCAGAGCATGAAATGGAAAGATCTGTCTCAAGTACCCTGGAACCAGTTGTTTGAAGTTGTGGCTGGTTGGTTGTCAAAAGTTCTGCCTCTCGAAATTTCGTGTGCAAACTGTGATTCCATGTTTACCCCCCCCCCCAATTAGATTGCTTAAAATAAAAATAATAAAATCGCTACATCACCTGTTGCAAGGTGCTGTCCTCTGTATAATACTGGACTATCTTGAGCGGCCAAGATTGGCAAAATTCTTTTCGTGATACACACGCGCCCATGGGTGGTTCTCTTATTGGCTTGGAGCACCAATAATCCATAAAATCGAGTACTTTAAAAAACCTAAAGAAGCGGAATTGAATTCACACGCACATCAGTAATGTGTGTGGGTTATGAGAGGGTGTGATAGTCTTTGCCCACCCATCAGAAAACGCCCATGGGTGCAGCGACATCTGCGTGCATCGAACTCGAACGCCTGGGTCATCAAGTGAGCGGTCACATTCGCCCCCTCCCACCACACCCCGTAAAAACAGTTTTTGGATCCTGCTTTCTCTTGCTCTGTGATCTGTTGTTTTTAATTTGTGTCCCTCGTCCAGAATGTAGCGTGAAGCTAATCATTTGCGACCTGGATTATGTCCCTATTTCTCCCATAAAGCAGCGCGATAATGTCAAGCAGCTGGTGTCCGTTTCTTGGCTCGATACTTTTTAGTTTCAGGCTAATAAAGTTCGTTTCCAAGTATGCATCGTCGGGGTTTTTGGGTAAACATAGCAATTTCTGGCCGTATTGTTGTTAGTTTACGATGTACAATGCTGCAATGTGCTTGTACCACTGTGAGTTAATTGCCAGTTATTGGATCCAACTGACGATCCATTCAGGAAACCGTTAATTTAGACTCAAACTATAAAGTGTTGACCCTAGAAACTGACTGTTGAGCTTAATACCGGGCACGCCTCGACTCGTGAATTGACAATTCAACCATTCAAACTGAGTAATTAGCCTACATAAAATAAATATCTTGAAAAGTCACAATTTTTCGACAAAACCTCCACGGAAACGGTGACATTTGCTCGAGAGATTTGATAATATCGCGCTAGACGCTGACTATTAATGCATAAAACTAGAATTTAGCCCCCAAGAACCACACTTTCACTTCTCGACGCCCCGAAAATGGTCCAACTCGCCATCTTGGACAATTTTGTGGCACAAAATGACCACTCATCCTGGGAAATGTTGATTTGTTATGTCAGGATGGTCATATCGTCTGGTTACGAGAGCCTGACGAGGTTAAAAAGGGAGGTTCTGAACCCATGGGGTTTTGGTTTTGTGTGTTTGGGTTTTTTTTTTCGTAACTGTCTTGCTGTTGATTAAGTAGCGTGATTTCTTTTTTAATGAACGGAGATCTGAATCGTTCTTTTTTGACTGTTTTGATTTTCAACAACAATAACAATAACGTCATATCACAGAATACAAGTTGAGACCTTCAAGAGAACATAATCTGTGGACAGCAAACATTGGTTAGCTGTAAAAGAAAAAATAGCCAAATCAGATGTTCTCCTAACACACACCCGTGCCTTTTTCGTTTTTTCCGCACGGGTTGACGAAAACAGACACTTTCGAGGGAGGTTTTCAGTGCGGTTCTCATCACTTCCCGTGCAAGTCGTGCGAAAATTATATTTCTCTTCCCGTATGCTCTTTTGGATAAACCTAATCTTAGGACAATCTAATTAAAAGTAGATTTAAATTTAAACTCGAAGTAAAACCTTAGTATAAATCTCCCGTGGTGCCCCATTAATCCTGGCGCAGACGAGGATCATTTACGTGTGGTTTGTGAGGGGAAGAATTCTAAGAAATAGCGGTTGGGGGGGGGGAGGAGGCGAGCAGTTTCTGTGATACGCGAATTCAGTTTTCTCAAAATTAAACAACAACAGCGACGACGTGACGTTCACCTTCATGCGAGTGATTTGTCTCCGTGTAACAGACTCCAACACGACATCAAATCACTGTTTAACTATATGGAACTCGACGTGTGGTCACCCAGACACTCTTATGTAGGACCGGAAACGATGAAATCTGATTGCACTGGTTAAATTGTGCGAATAGTCAGTTTGGTCAATTTTAGGAGGTGATCAGCCAGTCAAGCCATTTTATAGCGCGAGAGTTATCCGGACGACGATGGAAGGGCATAGCCCAACGCGAAAACCTGACTCTATGCGCCCTGAAAATGGCCAAACTGGGAAATCAAACCATACAATCGGCAAAACTGATTCTATTTGCCAAAAAAAAAAAGCTAAATTTCAGACAATTTCTGCCCCGAAAATACATAAACACGATTCCTGCCCCTAAAATGGTCAAACTAACCGTTATTTGCACCTGATAAATGGCTGAATGAGCCATTTCCGTCCTAAAAATGGACAAACTGTCAATTCCCGCTTATAAAAACTACCCGTTCGGATCCTAAAATAGCAAAGCCAACGATTCGTGCTCTGACAATATCGCGATTTCACGCCACTAACTATTCACAGCTAGCGCCGTAAGAATGGCACAACTGGCTATTGACGCCCTAAGATTGGCAAAAATGAATCTTATGTGGCCCATAAATAGTTGAACTGACGATTCGCCCCTTGGAAACGAATGATTCCTAACCTGAAAATGGTCAAACTAAGCCTTGAAAATGTCTGACGAGCCATTGAAGGGGTGCTCACCGTGATGGCGCCATTTCTGGCCACTTGCGTACGTTTTTAGGGGCAGAACAAAGTTTACCGTGGATAGGCTCTCAATTGACAGCCCAAAGTTCGAATGTGTCGAATTGCGCCACGGAGGCGCCTTTGGGAGTCGTACTCCGAGGGATAAGCTAAGTCGAACGGCCAGGCCGAATGGCTAGGGCCATTGTTTCTCGAAACTCTAGGCGTTTCTCCTGATCGGTAAACCACGCCGAATTTTATCTTATCTAGATGTTGTTAGATAGATATGATGAATAATTCTGTCGCCAGTACGTGCTGGACTGGCAATCCAGAGGTTGCAGGTTCGAATCCCGCCGGGGAGCCATTTTTTCTTGAAACTCGAATCGCGTTGGGCTATGCCCTTCCAGCGTCGTCCGGATAACTTTCGCGCTATAAAATGGCTTGACTGGCTGATCACCTCCTAAAATTGACCAAACTGACTATTCGCACAATTTAACCAGTGCAATCAGATTTCATCGTTTCCGGTCCTACATAAGAGTGTCTGGCTGACCACATGTCGAGTTCCATATAGTTAAACAGTGATTTGATGTCGTGTTGGAGTCTGTTACACGGAGTCAAATCACTCACATGAAGGTGAACGTCACGTCGTCGCTGTTGTTGTTTAATTTTGAGAAACTGAATTCGAGTATCACAGAAACTGCTCGCCCCCCCCCCCAACCGCTATTTCTTAAAATTCTTCCCCTCACAAACCACACATAAATGATCCTCGTCTGCGCCAGGATTAATGGGGCACCGCGGGAGATTTATACGAAGGTTTTACTACGAGTTTAAATTTAAATCTACTTTTAATTAGATTGTCCTAAGATTAGGTTTATCCAAAAGAGCATACGGGAAGAGAAATATAATTTTCGCAAGACTTGCACGGGCACGGGAAGTGATGAGAACCGCACTGAAAACCTCCCTCGAACCAATGTTTGCTGTCCACAGATTATGTTCTCTTGAAGGTCTCAACTTGTATTCTGTGAATATGACGTTATTGTTATTGTTTTGTTTATTTTTTGTTCCTCTTTCTGTCTGTGCCTGTTGGTTTGTTCACTTTGTTTGGGTTTCTCACACGTAAAAACCATAACATTTCCAGAATGAGTACCTGCCTATAAATTCCCCATCGTCGTGCGAAAAACGTCGTTCATTACTCGTCAGAAAGTGAAATATCATGTGCTCGTGTAATAGACTCACTCGACCGCGTCTCGTTCTTCTAACAACACTCGCACGATATTTCTCACTTTCCGCACTTGTTATGAAATGTACTAATTTCTCAATCGGATCGAGTTATTTTTTTTGTAATAATCCTCCGAATTCAGTCACGTGGAAATGAATTGATTGGGTCAATTTTTTTGAATTAGTTCCCAGCTTCGAAAGTCTCGATTTATACCAGAATCAGACGCAATGATGTGTAAGAAATCAAGAGACTTCGTAATGGGACGAATCAGAAAGAATTGGAGCAGGATGGATCTCCTGATGAGAGGTGGGCGTGGAAGACGACACTTTGGATTATGGCCAGATCTCCCCCCCCCACCTCACCCTTCGTGCATCATTCTATCCTTTCTTAAATCCTTTAAAAAACCTGCGATGAGTATAAACCCAACGACTGGCACAAGGACAAGATGTTTGGGCGAGGGGGTACCGCCCACGGATTTTTATCCCTCCCCCCCTCCCTTGCCACACCTACCACATCTCCCGTCATTTCTCTTTGTGATTCTCATAACTCTGAGGAAAAGCTGTAAAGCTGGTGCCTCCACTCCCACCTCCTTTCAGCTATCCTTAACCCTTTTTACTCCAGAGGTAAACACATATATCATTGGGCTATGCTAGAGAAACAAGGTGAGCTTTTCCTTCTTTCACGAAAAAAAAAAAAAAAAAAACAACAAAAAAACTTTTCCATTTCTAGAGCATTTCGAGAACAAGCGTTTTCGGGGAAAAACTTCGATGGGACTACTTCTAGTTCTCCCCCCCCCCTCCCTCCCACACTTACGTTCTATCTTAGGGCAACAAGGACGAAGGAAACCCTGCAGTGACTCTACTCGCTTTCGATTGTGATATATTCTTTAAAAAACGAGAAATACGTTTTAAACTTGAAGTTAACAGTGCCAAGATAGAAGTTTTCTGCGCTATTGTAGCATGCCTTGTTTTTTAGCTAAACTTTCTGATGGAACGGCAGTGTCAGTTTCATTGGTGGGTGGGTGGGTGGGGGGATTCTGTTTTAAGACCCACCAGACAGTTAATGAGTCTAATTTGTCTGGTTTGAGAGAGAGAACTCCCTTACGTTAGCAGAGATTTATAGTAAAGCAACATTGGTTGGAATTTTAAACCAAAGCGGGGGGGGGGGGAGTTCCGAGATGAAAGGAGAGGGGGAATGATATGATCACCCAAAACTTACTTGAAAACCGTCGTACGTCCAAGACCCGAATTTCATGACGCACGTCTGTTCGTCAAAAGGGAAATATTCTACATCTATTTCGCAGGAAGACTTGTAAATCGCTGGCGGCTTCCATTCTACTCGACCCGTATAATTGAGCGTCGCTTTGGTCGCTAGCGTCACTTCAAAGTTACCGTCCGCGCTGCAAATGGGGAAGAAGAAAAAAAAAAAACATAATTTTTCAAGCTTCACCTCTAAAATAAGTACACCCTCTCCCCCTCCCCCACCCTTCCAGTTAAAAAAAGTTGCTCCGAACAGTGGCTAAAGAGGATGAAAGCGTGTAAAACATAACTTAGCACTTTGTGGGTTCTTTGCTTCCCTTTCACGCTATGACCGGGATTAAAAAGGAGCCAAAAATCTCGATTTTTCACATAGCAGAAACTTTTCACTACGCTGAACTTATTGCCACTGGAACTGCGGTTTATTTACTTAAGATTATCAACTTTCAACCAGCGCAGCGACCCGGGACCTTCCCATGCCAAACCCTTTCAACTCATTTCACCAGATATTTTATTATTAAAATATTTTAAAGAGAGAAAACAAGTTTAAGAAAAGTTTTAGCTCTATTTTCTAAATTCTTCAACACTTTCATCCTCTGGCAACGGCTCTCTCTCTCACACACAAGCTTTTTGAGCAACGAAGATTTATTAAAGTCGGGCTTTTTCCCCGGTTAAAGCATGTTTCATTGGTTTATGGTTCGGTTAAGCATGGAATGGAATGGTGGGGGGAAGGGTGAAGGGTAGTGGGATTGAGGTTTGTTGCGGTTGAGTCGGGTGAAAAGGAAAAACGAAATAGAGATTTTCCGCAGAATATCTCTTTGTAGTGGATGGTTGCAAAGGGTGGGGGGTGGGTGGTACAAACCTCTTCCTTACTTGTTATATAAGACGATGTCAGGTCGCCAAATATGATCTGAAGGCACGTGCAACATTTCTACGCCGCCGTACTCTTTCGGGTCCCACTGAAGCTTGTAGTCGTACCAAGACTGTTAAAGCGTCACCAGTTGGGCGGCGGCGAGGGGAGGAAAACAATATGAGAAGAAAAGGTTTTACGTTTCAAAAGAATATGCCTCTTATGCTACTCAAAAAGCCAAAAGATGATGCCATGGAGGGATAAAAAGAATACGGAGGGGGGGGGGTGAAAAGGAAGCAATTATTTTTAGAAGGGACGGAAAGTCGGCGAGGTATACTCTTGAGAAATAAAGTTGTTGAATGCCTGGGGGGGAGGGGGGGGCAGAGACCGAGTTTTCTTTCTCTGTGGGAAACTTAAGTCCCGAACACGAAACGGAAGGAAATCCACATATAAAAAGTCTTCAAAGAGGAACGTAGGTAGGAGAAGGGGGTGGGGGTGGTGAGATTAAAGCGAAACGGTTTATTGCACCGTGTTTTCGCAACCGAAAGGTCTCTCTGGGGGGATATCGAATTTACATGTAAATTTCATGCTCCAAAATAAATCCAGAGCTCACCTGTTCCACCCAAAGATTGGTAGTCATGATTTGATTTTTGAGATTCTGAAACATAAGAGAAGTGAACTGATGAGTTTTTTATAAACCAAAAAGTCAGCACCACATTATTTTAAACATTCAAAATATGTTTTGGAATACAAAATACACTTTCATTAATTATTTACAACAGTAAAAGGGTCGTAGATATCCATAAAGCCTATGCTAAGGCTAATAGACCTGTGTAAACAGTCACTTGTTATGTAACGTGCAACCAAACCAAAAACGAATTCCAGATTTTCCTCATTCCATTTACTGTTTTTGGGGCTAAATTCACCAGTTTTCAAACTAATTTGTGATTTCAAAAATAAAAACGGCTGTTTTGTCGTGAATTAGGGATTAATTGAATATTTTAAATAGAGAAAATAAAAGTAGACTGTAATCCATATCGCATCACAAAAACAAGTGAACCCCAAAATTGAACGTTAATGAAGAAATTGAATTTTTCATCCGAAAGAAAAACAAAGTTGGTCAATTGTCCAAAATTGGGCATAGCTTCACAACAGGTCGCTTCAGCTCATGTCCATTTCCGATTGGTCTGTGACTAGCGGTCTTAATTCCTTTTAAGCGGCGACAAAATTTGTCCCGTTGTCCGAGAATATAGCTCTGGAGACTCCTCTTCGAGCAAAGAACCTTCCTAAGGCTGCTAAGAATGCTTTCCCACTCATATCTGTTACCAGTTCCAAATGAACAGCCTTAACCGCGAAACACACAAAAACTGCAATGTAAGCCTTTTGTCTCACCGATTTCCTTGTGCCGACTTTTATCCAAATTGGTCCACAGAAGTCAACACGGGAAGCCGACATCGGGGCTAAAGAGGTTATATTTAGGTGGACTGTTATCTACCCAGCCCTCCCATGCAATCCTATGCAAATCGTGATAAGGTAACCTTTGTGTAACCTATACCTACATAAAAAAAGTTAGCCCCGATGTCCGGAACTCGTGTTTTCAAAGCATCGACCCATCGATACTCTTTCCTTGGGTAATGGCGCCATATACGGATGTATGGCGTTAGGCACCGCCCTCCTGCAGATTACACATCCGTGAACAACAGCTTTCGCTGCGCTTTTACCGTTAATAGGCCAAAACTCAGCTCTAACCAAACTTAGTAAGGCTTGGGGACCAACGTGAAAATATTTTTTATGATAGTCCGATAGAATTAGCTGTGTTATTTTGTGTTTATATGGTAGGAGAACGGGATGCTTCCTCGCTTCCGAAATGTTAGCGTTGTTTAGCCGCCCACCCACTCTTAAAATTCCGTTTTCATCAGAGAATGCAGCTATCGGCAAGAACTTACTGTCTTTAGATAGTAACTTTCCCTTCGCCAACCGAGAAACCTCTTTTGGGAATGCTTCTGCTTGAACGAGCTTCAAAACTGCAAACTTCGCTTCTTTCAATTCTTCTGACGATAAAAATCCGAGCCGTTTTGTAACAGTCATCCGAGCTTTGCAATTATGGCTAAA